>JAPXFY010000034.1:35366309-35396309 GCA_030674185.1 Monoplex corrugatus
TGGAATCCATTCATGTTGTGGTTATGACCGACAGAACTTACTGGAATAGAATCCATTCACGTTGTGGTTATGACCGATAGAACTCACTGGAATAGAATCCATTCACGTTGTGGTTATGACCAATAGAACTCACTGGAATAGAATCCATTCACGTTGTGGTTATGACCGATAGAACTCACTGGAATGGAATCCATTCATGTTGTGTTATGACCAATAGAACTCACTGGAATAGAATCCATTCATGTTGTGGTTATGACCAATAGAACTCACCGGAATGGAATCATTCGTGTTGTGGTCGATAAGACTCAATGGAATGGAATCCATTTATTTTGTGGTCGATGGCTGACAGAACTCACTGGAATGGAATCATTTAGTGGTCGATGGTCGACTGGACTCACTGGAATGGAATCCATTCATGTTATAATCGATGGCCAACAGAACTCACTAGAATGGTGGAGTCCATTGATTTTGTGATCGATGATTGACAGAACTCATTGGAATGGAATCCATTCATGTTGTGGTCGATGGCCGACAGAACTCACTGGAATACAATCCACTGACAGAACTCACTGGAACAGAATCCCTTCATTTTGTGGTCGATGGCAGACAGAACTCACCGGAATGGTGGTGTCCATTCATGTTGTAATCGATGGCTGATAGAATTCACTGGATAGAATCTATTCATGTTGTGGTCGACGGCCGATACTGTCCAACGGATAAATATTGGACTTCCAATGAGGTCCTCGTTTGAGCTTGCCTGGGTACCCCCTACCCCACCCCTACCCGCGTAAGGTGAAGGATGGAGAATTTTTCGATCTTCTGTATTAACATAGCTATCTACAATAATAATAATAATAATAATATAATAACAATAATAATAATAATAATTATAACAATAACAATAATTTTTAGAATTCACAATATGGAATATCTTTGCCATTGTGGTGTTGGAACTACTCTTCATTTTTCTTGAAAAATATATATACAAAAATTATGCACCACACACACTATTTGTGTGTGGTGCATAATTTTTGTATATATATTTTTCAAGAAAAATGAAGAGAATAGCAATAATAGTAATACCATTATTATCATTCATACATTATTAATGTCAGATTTGTTATTATCTTTATTACAATTACCATGATTGCGGTTATAACTTACATTGTTAATATCATTATTATGCACATTATTAAATTTTGTTTTGTTAGTATTATTATTAGTATTATCACCATGAATCATGATCATGATCATCATTATCATCATCATGATATAATTATTAGTATTATTATTGTTATTATTATTATTCCTGTTGCTCTTGCTGTTGTCAAATACTTTTCTTATATAACACTATTGTCCAAACTGATTAGAAATCACCTTGCAATGAACACAATCACACTTTATGTTTTTTAGTGGAAGGCACATAACTCGCCCCATCAGGCGAGCTAACCATATTACACTATGTTGTTGCACAGTCCGCATCTGTCGTGGGCGTGCATGCTGGGTGCAAAATGTGCACGCAAGCGTGCACGAGACTACACACGCCCACACACATGAGTTGCATGCACTTGAGCATTCGCTAACAAAATGCAAGTAAATAGACATGTCCCTGTCAGCATTGTGACACACAGGCACATCCGCAATTTCCACACACTCACAGACTTTCATCTCCCCCCCTCCCCCTACCTTCATTTAACAGTTATCCCATACCTCTGCCTTTCCACACACGCACGCACACACAGACACAGACACAGACACACACACAGACACAGAGTGGCAGACACACACACACAGACACAACACAACAGACACAGAGTGGCAGACATACACACAGACACAGACACACACAACACAGACACAGAGTGGCAGACACACACAGACACAGACACACACACAACACACACGAACACATGGCAGACACACACAACACACACAGACACACACACACAACACAGAGTGGCAGACACACACACACAGACACAGCACACACACACAGACACAGAGTGGCAGACACACACACAGACACACAGACCACAACACAGACACACGAGTGGCAGACACACACACACAGACACAACACACCACAGACACAGAGTGGCAGAACACACACACACACAACCCCCCCCCCCCCCCCCCCCACACGACAGACAACACAGACACAGCACCACCAACACACACACACACACAGACACAGATCATACACAGACACACAACACACACACACAGACACAGACAGACACAACAACACACACGACACACAGATGCAGACACACACAGACACACACACAACGACATGACCACACACAACCCAACAGACACAGAGTGGCAGACACACACACACACACAGACACAGACACACACACACAGACACACAAGTGGCAGACACCACACACACAACACCCCCCCCCCCCCCCCCCCCCCCCCCCCCCCCCCCCCCACCACACACACACACACACAACGTGGCAGACCACACACACAGACACACACACACACAGACAACACACCACACAGCACAAACCAGACACCACACACAACACAGAGTGGCAGAACACACACACACACAGACACACACAGACAAGATCAGACCACACACACAGACACAGACACACACAGACACACACACAGACACAGAGTGGCAGACACACACACAGACACACACACACAGACACAGAGTGGCAGACCACACACAGACACACACACACACACACAGCACCCACACACACACACACACACAGACTAGGGCAACCACACACACACAGACCACACACAACACAGAGTGGCAGACACCACACACACAGACAACACCACAGACACAAAACACACACACACACAGACACAGAGTGGCAGACCACACAACACAGCACAACACAGACACAGAGTGGCAGACACACACACACAGACACAGACCAGACACAACACAGACACACACACCAGACACACACACCAGACACAGAGTGGCAGACTCACAACACAAGACACAACACAGACCACACACACAGACACAGAGTGGCAGACTCACACACAGACACACACACAGACACACACACAGACACAGAGTGGCAGACACACAACACACAGACACACACACAACACAACACACACACAGAGGGCAGACCACACAACAGACACACCACACACAGACACAGAGTGGCAGACTCACAACACACAGACCACATGCAGACAACACACACAGACACAGACACAACACACAGACACAGAGTGGCAGACACACACACACACGCCCACACAACACACAACACAGAATGGCAGACACACACAACACAGACACAACAACCACACACAGACACAGAGTGGCAGACACACAAAAACAGACCACACACCAGACACAGCACCACACACACGACACACACAGACACAGAGGGCAGACACACACACAACACGAACACAGACACAGCCAGTGCAGACTCAACACACACAACACAGACACAACACCCACAGCACACCACACAACACAGATCAGACCACACACAACACACACACAGACACAGAGTGCAGACTCACAGACACACACACACACACACACAAGACACACACACAACACCACACACACACACCCAACAGACACACCCCACACGACACAGACACACCACACCACACACACACACAGACACAACAGACACAGAGTGGCACCACACCACACAGACACACAGACACACACACAAGACACAGACACAACACATACACACAGACACACACACAGACACAGAGTGGCAGACTCACAGACACAGACACACACACAGACACAGAGTGGCAGACTCACAGACACAGACACACACACAGACACAGAGTGGCAGACACACAACACAGACACACACACAGACCAGACTCACAGACACAGCACACACACAGACACGAGGCAGACACACACAGACAGACACAGACACACAGTGGCAGACTCACACACACAGACACACACACACACAGACACAGACACACACAGAGACACACACACAGACACACACACACACACACACACACACAGCACACACACAGACACACACACAGACACACACACAGACACAGACACACAACCAGACACAGACACACACACACACACACACACACACACACACACACAGACACAGACACACACACAGACACACACACACACACAGACACAGACACAGACACACACACAGACACACACACAGACACACACACACAGACACACACACAGACACACACACACACAGACACACACACAGACACACACACACAGACACAGACACACACACAGACACACACACAGACACAGAGTGGCAGACTCACACACACAGACACAGACACACACACAGACACAGAGTGGCAGACACACACACACAGACACACACACAGACACAGAGTGGCAGACACACACACAGACACACACACAGACAAACACAACACACACACACACACACAGACACACACACAGACACAGAGTGGCAGACACACACACAGACACACACACAGACACAGAGTGGCAGACACACACACAGACACAGACACACACACACAGACACACACACAGACACAGAGTGGCAGACTCACACACACAGACACACACACAGACACAGAGTGGCAGACACACACACACAGACACACACACAGACACAGAGTGGCAGACACACACACAGACACACACACAGACACACACACAGACACAGAGTGGCAGACACACACACAGACACACACACAGACACAGAGTGGCAGACACACACACAGACACAGACACACAGACACAGAGTGGCAGACACACACACAGACACAGACACAGACACACACACACACACACACACACACACACACACACACACACACACACACACAGACACACACACAGACACAGAGTGGCAGACACACACACAGACACAGACACAGAGTCAGAGTGGCAGACACACACACAGACACACACACAGACACAGACACACACACACACACAGACACAGAGTGGCAGACACACACACAGACACACACACAGACACAGAGTGGCAGACACACACACAGACACACACACAGACACAGAGTGGCAGACACACACACAGACACAGAGTGGCAGACACACACACAGACAGACACAGACACACAGTGGCAGACTCACACACACAGACACACACACACACAGACACAGACACACACAGAGACACACACACAGACACACACACAGACACACACACACAGACACACACACAGACACACACACAGACACACACACAGACACAGACACACACACAGACACAGACACACACACACACACACACACACACACACACACAGACACAGACACACACACAGACACACACACACACACAGACACAGACACAGACACACACACACACACACACACACACACTATTTGTGTGTGGTGCATAATTTTTGTATATATATTTTTCAAGAAAAATGAAGAGAATAGCAATAATAGTAATACCATTATTATCATTCATACATTATTAATGTCAGATTTGTTATTATCTTTATTACAATTACCATGATTGCGGTTATAACTTACATTGTTAATATCATTATTATGCACATTATTAAATTTTGTTTTGTTAGTATTATTATTAGTATTATCACCATGAATCATGATCATGATCATCATTATCATCATCATGATATAATTATTAGTATTATTATTGTTATTATTATTATTCCTGTTGCTCTTGCTGTTGTCAAATACTTTTCTTATATAACACTATTGTCCAAACTGATTAGAAATCACCTTGCAATGAACACAATCACACTTTATGTTTTTTAGTGGAAGGCACATAACTCGCCCATCAGGCGAGCTAACCATATTACACTATGTTGTTGCACAGTCCGCATCTGTCGTGGGCGTGCATGCTGGGTGCAAAATGTGCACGCAAGCGTGCACGAGACTACACACGCCCACACACATGAGTTGCATGCACTTGAGCATTCGCTAACAAAATGCAAGTAAATAGACATGTCCCTGTCAGCATTGTGACACACAGGCACATCCGCAATTTCCACACACTCACAGACTTTCATCTCCCCCCCTCCCCCTACCTTCATTTAACAGTTATCCCATACCTCTGCCTTTCCACACACGCACGCACACACAGACACAGACACAGACACACACACAGACACAGAGTGGCAGACACACACACAAACACATACAGACACACACACAGAAGCACGCACACACAGACACAGAGTGGCAGACTCACACACAGACACACACACAGACACACACACAGACACACACACAGACACACACACAGACACACACACAGACACACACACAGACACACACACAGACACACACACAGACACAGAGTGGCAGACACACACACAGACACACACACAGACACACACACAGACACACACACAAACACATACAGACACACACACACAGAAGCACGCACACACAGACACAGAGTGGCAGACTCACACACAGACACACACACAGACACACACACAGACACACACACAGACACACACACAGACACACACACAGACACACACACAGACACACACACAGACACACACACAGACACACACACAGACACACACACAGACACAGAGTGGCAGACTCACACACACAGACACACACACAGACACAGAGTGGCAGACACACACACAGACACACACACAGACACACACACAGACACAGAGTGGCAGACACACACACAGACACACACACAGACACAGACACACACACAGACACACACACAGACACACACACACAGACACAGACACACACACAGACACACACACAGACACAGAGTGGCAGACACACACACACAGACACAGACACCAACACAGACACAGAAGGGCAGACACACACGACACAGACACAGACACACACAGACACAGAGTGGCACGACACACACACACACACACAGACACACACACACAGACACAGAGGCAACACACACACACAGACAGAAACGACACACAGACACACACACAGACACGAGTGGCAGACCACACACACACAGACACACGACACACAGACACAGAGTGGCAGACAACACAACACACACACACAGAGACCACACACAACACACACACAGAGTGGCAGACCACAACAACACAGACACAGACACACACACGACACAGAGTGGCAGACACACACACAACACAACACAGACACACAACCACACACACACCAGACACACACACACCAACACAGAGTGGCAGACACAAACACACACACAACAGACACATGCAACACACACAACACAGACACACACCAACACAGACACAGAGTGGCAGACACACACACACACACAACACACAGACACAGAGTGGCAGACACACAACAACACACACACACACAACACAGAGTGGCAGACACACACACAACCAGACACAGACACACAGACACAGAGTGGCAGACACACACACAGACACCAAGACACAACAACCACACAGACACACACCGAGTGGCAGACTCACACACACACAGACCACAACGACACACACACAGACACAGAGTGGCAGACAACACACCAGACACGACAGACACACACACACAGACACACCACAGACAAGAGTGGCAGACACAACACACACACAAACACAGCACACACAACACAGACACAAGTCAACACACACACACACGACACGAACAGATCCAGACACAGCACACACACACACACGAGGCACCACACACACACAACACAACACAGAGTGCAGACACACACACAGACACACACACACAGACACAGAGTGGCAGACACACACACACAGACACACACACAGATACAGAGTGGCAGACCACACACACAGACAACACACAGACACAGAGTGGCAGACACACAGACACACAAACACAGACACGAGTGGCAGACACACAGACACACACACAACAGACACAGAGTGGCAGACACACACACAACACACGACACACACACAGACACAGAGTGGCAGACAAAACACACAGACAACAACACAGACACACAGACACACACACAGACACACACACACACAACACACAGACACAGAGTGCAGACACACAACACAGACACACACACAGACACAGAGTGGCAGACACACACACAGACACAGACACCACACAGACACAGAGTGGCAGACCACACACAGACACAGACAAAACACAGCAGACCACACACACACACAACAGACACACATGCACGACACACACACACAGACACACACACAGACACAGATGGCAGACACACAACCAGACACAACACAGACACACAACACACACACAACACACACACACACACAAACAACAGACACACACACGACACACACACAGACACAGAGTGGCAGACACACAACACAGACACACACACACACACAGACACAACCAGAACACACACACAGACACACACACAGACACAGAGTGGCAGACCACACACACACACACAACACAGACACACACACACACACAACACAGAACACACACAACACAGCAACACACACAACCACACACAACACAACACACACCAGACACAGACACACACACACACCAGACACACACACACAAGACACACACACACAGACACACAACACAACAGACACAACACCACAGACACACACCACACAACACGACACACACACAGACACAGAGTGGCAGACACACACACAGACACAGACACACACACAGACACAGACCACAACAGACACCAGACCACACACACAACACAGACACACACACACAGACACAGACATACACACACAGACACACACACATACCACACAGACACACACCACAGACACAGAGTGGCAGACACACACACAGACACAGACACACACAGACACAGACACACACACACAGACACAGAGTGGCAGAACACACACACAGACACAGACACACACACACAGACACAGACACAGAGTGGCAGACACACACACATACACACACACACAGACACAGAGTGGCAGACACACACACACTACACACAAGACAACACACACAGACACAGAGTGGCAGACAACACCACACAGCACACCACACACAGACATAGAGTGGCAGACACACACACATACACACAGACACACACTACAACACACACACACACACAACACACAGACACACACACACATACACACACACAACACACACACACACACATACACACACACACAACTACACACAGACACACTAGACACAGACACACACACAGACATAGAGTGGCACCACACACCCACACACACACACACAGACACAAGTGCAGACACACACACAGACACACACACAGACACAGACACGAGGGCAGACACACACACACAGACACAACACAGACACACACGAGTGGCAGACACACCACACAGACACACCACACGACACAGAGTGGCAGATCACACACACAGACACACACACAGCACAGACACAGACACAGAGTGGCAGACACACACACAGACACAAGAGTGGCAGCACACACACACACAGACACACACAGACACCACACAGACACCAGAGTGGCAGACTCACACACACAGACCACAGACAGACACACACGACACAGAGTGGCAACACACACACACGACACCACAACACAGACACGAGTGGCAGACACAACACAGACACACACACAGACAAACACACAGACCACACACACACACACAGACACACACACAGACACAGAGTGGCAGACACACACACACGACACACACACAGACACAGAGTGGCAGACACACACACAGACAACAGACACACAACACAGACACACCACACAGACACAGAGTGGCAGAACCACACACACAGACACACACACAGACACAGAGTGGCAGACACACACACACAGACACACACACACAGACACAGAGTGGCAGCACACACACAGACACACACACACAGACACCACACAGACACAGACACAGTGGCAGAACACACACAGACACACACACAGACACAGAGTGGCAGACACACACACAGACAGCAGACACACAGACACAGATGGCAGACACACACAAGACAACAGACACAGACACACAGACACACACACAGACACACACACACAGACACACACACAGACACACACACAGACACACACACAGACACAGACACACACACAGACACAGACACACACACACACACACACACACACACACACAGACACAGACACACACACAGACACACACACACACACAGACACAGACACAGACACACACACAGACACACACACAGACACACACACACAGACACACACACAGACACACACACACACAGACACACACACAGACACACACACACAGACACAGACACACACACAGACACAGAGTGGCAGACACACACACAGACACAGAGTGGCAGACACACAGACACACACACACACACACACAAACACACACCTGAGGCATGCCATTATTCTGCGAGCTGTCTGCCGAAGCTATGATCTCTTCTCCGCGTTTTCGTGTCAAATGGAAGATGGAAGGAGTGAAGCTGCTTTGGTCATCACAAGTTATCGTCACATTCCACCCTCCCCTCTCCCCTCCAGACGCAGGAACGAAGGGTTCAAGGTCAGAGTTGTCGCACCCTCTTCTGTGGAGTGATTTAACCCTTTGACTCCTGGATCCTATCTACCAACTGTAAAAACTTAACCCTTTGACTCTCTTACCCTATCCACCAGTTTCCTGCAGGCAGCTGGTGGATAGGGTAAGGGAGTCAAAGGGTTAATTTTTTTTGCTATGTTAACACGGCTGACAATGCAGGATGCTGGTGGACAGGGTGCAGGAGTCAAAGGGTTATAAAAACATATGAAAGATAAGTTAACTCTTCCTGTACGACTGGCCACTGTGAGCGGCTCGGCTGACTTTCAAAATGGCCGCCGAGCCGCTCACAGCGGCTGGGCACGGTTCGTCACTTTCTACTGTCCGTTCTTCCCAATTTAACGACATACAAACGCATGACAGCAGATAACGACAGTCAGATACTTTCTCTTCCTTTTCAGCCATTTTTCCACGTGTTTTTTTTTTGTGTGTATGTGTGTGCGCCTCTTTTGTTGATATGTTTTCAGTTTTGTAAGTTGAGTTGCCATGGCGTCAGGCAGTCGGCGTCCTGTTAGGCTCACTGCTTGCTCAGGCTGTCGCACTTTTGCAGAATTTTTTGACAACAGTGATGATGAAATAGCTGCCAGTGACAGTGATGATAGCTTTGTTGAGAGTGCATCAAGTGCCGAGTCAGAAGAAGCGAGTGTTGACGATCGTGGAGGGCCTTCTTGTTCTGCAAAGAGACCACGTCTATCCCGTTCTGTTTCTTTTACATCATAATGAATATCATGATGTTATTACCTGTATGTTGTTTAGAATTCAATTCAGCACAACCCAATACCAACCTTTTTGTTCTGTGTATAACGCAAACATATTTACAAGTGTTTTACTTACTTTACCCCCTGTTCCAAAATAGGTCGTATATGAACCCTGCATCCAGTCTGAAAACCCTTAACGTACAGAAAGAGTTAAACAAGCTGAAAGCTGAAACATATGCTAAATTTAATTTAGGCCATGCGATCAGAAACACCAAAAACACATCTGATATCAACGGTCCTGCAGGGGAAAGTTGAGGCAAGGAGAAGAAAGAAACGACCGCACACCTCCTACTTCAACAACATCGTTGATGTCTGTGGTCTGGGGATCCAGAAGGTCGCCCCCAGATGTCTCAATCGTGTGACCTGGAGAAGACTTGTGATGTTGAGCGTGGCTCCTACCGCCAATCCCAACCATGAAAAGCTTCACTTCAATATCATGTCTCCTTGTCCAAATGTCGGGAGTGTTATCTAACAGCTGGTTCTTGTACTTGGCAAATGTGACAAAGGTCATGATACCCTCAGCACGTGTGTAGAACGAATAGCATAACCGATACTCACTCGCACCAACTACTGCATGAGAATCGCATGTGAAAACAGCTGACACGAATGGAATGTCCACTCACTCAACGAGCGCGATGTTGGACACTATGTGGTCAAGGTTTTGGTCTGTACCTGGTCGTGCTTTGGGATTATTCAAACTTCGCGATTTTGGGAACCATGAACGCTATTGGGCTTTCTCCGTAAATAACTAAACATAAGGCACATGCGAAATAACTGAACATAAGGCACATGCAACTAGATCTCAAACCGAACCAGCAGCTGATTGGTTGATATCGTTAATGACAGTAACCAATCATATGCTGACCGAGACTTGAGTGCAGACAACAATATCCGGATCGTTTGCCGGCATTTTTTTCAGCGAGAGCGAAATAACTCATATCTGTGAGGGCCATTTTATTACAACTAGGCAATGAACGAACGTCAGTTTGTTTCATCATGTCTTATTCCTTAGATTCAACTCGTCACACTGTCAACCATGTTGGTCTTTATCTTTGGGAGATATTCATGGTGTCCACATTCAAGTCTCCAGTCTTTACTGCTGTGTCAGTCTGTGTAAGTGTGTGGGTCTGTCTGTCAGTGTGTGTGTGTGTGTGTGTGTGTGTGTGTGTGTGTGTGTGTGTGCGTGCGTGCGTGTGTGCATGCATGTGTGTGTGTGTGTGTATGTGTGTGAGGGGCATGTGCATATGTGTGTATAATTCAGTTTAGCCCCAACCATGCTGTCACTCTCACACACACACACAACAGACACACACACAAAACGTCTGCCTTGTGAAAAAATATCAACTGTCAGGTAAACCAATCAGCTGCCGGTTCCCATGGGGATGCCAGGATCTCTTTCAGTACAAATAGTATCCCCCCACCGGGCCCACCTTCTGGAAATTCTGTGCCAGATATTTCCTCTTTTCTGTCACTGTCTTTGTTTCTGCCTTGTTCCTATGCTTTCTGTCATTTCTACCTTAATGGTCCATTCACCTGTAGGTGTTCGATAAAGTCTTAAGTACTTTTTCTGAGGATTGATGATTGGGTACATGTATTGAATGCATTTTTGGCTCTAGGGAAATGATATGCAGAAGCAAGTTTAATAATTATGCCTGTTTTATATGTTTTGGTGTCCTTAGGTGTGTTTATCTGTATGCAGGTGTGTTGAAGTTTTGTATGATTTGAAACGGTTTTAGCCCTGATATGGCTCTATGCAGTCGGCTGGGCTTTAAACAACAATAACAAGTTGCCGGTCCCGTTTGAGATGTAGTCGCATGTACATGAGGCTGTAAAGAAGACTTTCATGTCACATGGCACCTTTCCTCTTCCAGACTGCCAATGACCAACAAGTCTTTCTCTGCATGACACCCGTATCATGATGGTACCAGTGGACAGATAAAAAAAGAAATTGAAAAAACATAGATCTAAAACATGAATATATCTATATATCTGACACAGCACGTAAAAACTAGGTCAAGCCCAAAATTGTTCCTGCAAAAAAAAAAAAAAAAAAAAAAAAAGGAAAAGAAAAAAAGGATTCAAACAAAAACTTGCACACATACAAACAAGAGCAAAATAAAAAAACAGCCAACCAGCAAGCCAACCAAACCAGCAAGCCAAACAAACCAATGAGCCAACCAACCAGGCACATAGCCAACCAACAGCAAGCCAACAACAGCAAGCCAACCAAATCAGCAAGCCAACCAAATCAGCAAGCCAACCAAATCAGCAAGCCAACCAACCAGCAAGCCAACCAAACCAGCAAGCCAACCAAATCAGCAAGCCAACCAAATCAGCAAGCCAACCAACCAGCAAGCCAACCAAACCAGCAAGCCAACCAACCAGCAAGACAACCAAATCAGCAAGCCAACCAACCAGCAAGCCAACCAACCAGCAAGCCAACCAAACCAGCAAGCCAACCAACCAACAAGACAACCAAATCAGCAAGCCTAACCAACCAGCAAGCCAACCAACCAGCAAGCCATTACAAATCAGCAAACAAAATCCGAAGGTTTATACAATGACCTCACTCACCCCCCTCTGTAGCCTGTCTCCGCTCGGAGTGGAATCACATCGTAATATATATATATTTGTATATAATATGCTCTCTATAATTTTCCATTGCTTTTATTCTTTTCCCCATTTATAGCCATGTGTGAGTGTGTGTGTGCGTGCGTGCGTATGTGTATGTTCAGCGCTTAGATTTGATTTCTATCAGGATTTTGAGCTATATAAATATTGTATATTATTATTATTATTATTATTATTAAACCGTAACTGATCTGACTGTAAATGGCATGGTTAATATTTCAGTTTTATTTAAAGTACACACAAAAGCTATTCAAAGTATGTGTGGATGCAACTCTCATTAAGCCACAGTTTTGTTGTTGTTTTTTCTCTTTTAGTCGGACCGCTGATGAGGAGACAAGATAATATGACATTTTTAACAAAAGTTTAAATTAACAAATGCCATTTTTTTTCCAGCAGTAGTGTATACCAAATGACCTGCACTTTTATCTTCTGGACAAAAGTTTTTTTCCTGTGGCAGCATGCTCCTGGACCTTCCTGCATTTTGTTTATTTGTTTTGTTTTTTAGTTAACTCCCCTCTACGAAGACCGTAATTCAGGATGCCCCTACTGAGTATGCAATTTTTGTAGATCTGCTGGTAGATCTAGAGTCTAGACTAAAGTTAGTGCTCTTTTACTGTTGCCCGAACAGCAAGATCGGCATTAGGCTAGTCTACTATTTCAAACAACTGGCACCAATTCTAATCCTGAATGGACTAACATAAGTAATGTACATTAGTCGCCAGTGTGTGTAAACAATGTCTCACCTATCAGGGTGCAGCAGTAGCTGATCCAAAGAAGCCATCTGACTGTCAGACGGTTAGATCTAGATTTTGTAGGCGTGGAAATTGAAATTGCAGCCATGCAAAGACGTCTTTTCTTCATCACATCTTCTAGTCTCTAGTCATACGTCACTACGAAAACAAAAGTCAAAATGACGTATGTGCTTTTTGTCGTGTCACTGACATCACTGTATATAGTTCTCAAAAGTAGAGAGAGAGAGAGGGAGAGAGAGAGAGAGAGAAGAGAGAGAGAGAGGGAGAGGAGAGAGAGAGAGAGAGAGAGAGAGAGAGAGAGGTGCGAATTTTCGGCCCCGAATTATTTTCCCAGTTCAACAAAACTTATGAGAAATGGTCTGATCTGTTGTTTTTGTCATAAATCTTATGAATTCGTTTCTTCGTTATCATTTGTGTACGCTTGACAAAGGTCTTGTGGGCTTGAAAAATTCACGCCTGTCTTGTGTATTTATCTAAATATGTTTCTTCTTCTTCTTTGTGTGTGTGTGTGTGTGTGTGTGTGTGTGTGTGTGTGTGTGTGTGTGTGTGTGTGTGTGTGTGTGTGCGTGCGTGGGTGTGTACGCGCGCACACGCGCGTATGTGTGTGTTTTCTAATGTTACACTAACAATATTTAGAACAGCTGGATGGTGATGAAGGTGGGGGATCAAAGAGAGGTAAGCGTGATAGAAATGTTAGGGTTCCTTCCCTTGACTGAATCGTTGGCTTTTATTTTGGCGTGGTGATTGCAGGAAGTGATATTTAATAGATCAGTTTGCTGACAAAACTGCTTGTGTACACAGCGATCTATATGCACCAGTCAGTTGATTTCATTGACTTGAAGAAAGACCACAGTCAGGAATGTGCAACCGTTTTTTGCGTTCGTGATTTTATTCTGAAAACGGGGTAACTCTCTCTCTCTCTGTCAGTCTGTCTCAGTGTCTGTCTGCCTCTCTGTCTCTGTCTCTCTGTCTCAGTGTCTGTCTGCCTCTCTGTCTCTGTCTCTCTCTCTCTGTCAGTCTGTCTCAGTGTCTGTCTGCCCCCCCTCTCTCTCTCTTTCTCTCGATTTCATTTACTTGAGGATAGATATTTTCATCATTGTGGAAACATCTCTGGCGTTTTTAATCTTGTGTTGAAAAGAGGAACCTCTCTGCGTCTCTCTTTATCGTACACACCGTGTGTGTGCGGTGTGTGTGTGTGTGTGTGTGTGTGTGTGTGTGTGAAATACTTGTGTCATTTCCCGCTTCCCATCTCAAGCTCAACCTCATACTGGTATTGCGATATGGACTGCTGCTTATCTGTCATTGAAATCGTTTGAATCCGTTAGTTTGTGTCTTTTCACACACGCACGCACGTGCACGCACACACACACTCATACACAAACACGATGGCACACATTAGGCTTAGCACACACACATACACTTTAAAGCACACACACAAACACACACACAAACTCACACAGACGGACACACACACCCACACATAAGCATACACACATACACTTTAAAGCGCACACACACATACATTAAAGCACACACACACACACACACACACACACACACACACACACACACACACACACACACACACACACACATACGCACACACACACATACACACAAAACACGCACACACACACAAACACAAAACACACACACACAAACACACAAACATACACACACACACACATACAGTGATACACACACACACACACACACACACACACACACACACACACACACACACACACACACACTAACACAGAGGTATCTGACTATTGAAAAGAGAACATTCCGCTGTTTTCTCGTGCAGCTTGTCCTCCGTACAAAACAAATAGATCGGCTGTAGAAGACAGTTTTAGATCTAACCGCAAGTCGTTGTGGGTTAGATCTGTTTGTGCATGATTTACTCAGGAATAGAATATACATTTGAAATAAATCAACCGAGATCTACTACCCGGTTAAATCTTAAAGCAAGGGCGGAAAAGGCTGTTTTTTTAAAAAAACATTTTTTTCGGGTCCGTTTCAAACTTAACTCTTGCCTTAGCCTCACCCATAATCATCAGAAATGAGATCTTAACCCTTTGACTCCCGCATGATATCCACCAACAGCAAAAAACGTAACCTTTTGATTCCTTCAGCCTATCTACCAGCATCCTGCAGGAAGCTGGTGGATAGGGTGAGGGAGTCAAAGGGTTAGGTTTTTGCTTTGCTAGCATGGTTGACAATGCAGGATGCTGGTAGACAGGGTGCTGGAGTCAAAGGGTTAATCAATTCGAGGAGAAAACTGATCCCAAGGGTAAGTGCACACACACACACACACACACACACACACACACACACACACACACACACACACACACACACACGTGCGCGGGCGCGGGCGCGTGTGCGTGCGCATAAACACACACATGCACACACACACACGCACGCACACGCACGCACACACACACACACACACACACACACACACACCACACACACACACACACACACACACACAATCTCGTGTGTAAAGGTGTATGCATGGTTGAAGTATTGCCAACAGCATACTTACAGGAAGATTCCTAGCAGGCATGGTGTGTGTT
This sequence comes from Monoplex corrugatus, assembly GCA_030674185.1. Taxonomy (NCBI): domain Eukaryota; kingdom Metazoa; phylum Mollusca; class Gastropoda; order Littorinimorpha; family Ranellidae; genus Monoplex; species Monoplex corrugatus. The sequence continues at coordinate 35,383,530 of JAPXFY010000034.1, forward strand.
GTGCGCATACATGGATGCGCGCGCACACACACACACACACACACACACGCACACGCACGTGAACAGACACATAGACACACACACGCATACACTCTCGCACACACGCACGCTCGTAAGCACTCATACATTTGAAATAAATCAACCGAGGTACTGTTTTCCGAGGTGCAAGCCAAGGTACTGTTTTCTTTGTGTATTTTATCTCTCCTACTCCACTTGAATTTTCAACTCAGCCCGCCATGTTTCTCGCCAGTGCACGTGCACCCTCCCCGCTCTGTCTCTCTCGCACTGCGTGCGTCTGCCTCATCACGCCCCGCTTCACAACCAGCTGTTGTGTCTACATATTCTTCAACTCGTGTGCAGTACAATCGGGACTGCTTGCTGTCATGTTGCCCCCCTGACTCGATCCTTGACCCTGACCTGGTTGAACACTTGAGATCGCTGAAAATCGGCCGAAATCTCCCCCGTCGTCGATCATGTCGTGGTGGAATGCGCAAGAGACGTACGATTCCAGTGGTCACTGATGTACATCAGCGTCATGGCAGCAGTGGTCTGCCTTCTGTTCCTGTCTATGATACCCATCCGTCCCCCAGACCGCTGTGCTCCAACCCTGATAACCTCATTCCTCTCACAGCCGGCAAAAAGAAACTACGCACTGACTCATTGACTCTTGCACTGTTCAATGCTCAGGCCCTCGGTACCAGACACGAGAAGAGATCCGCGATCAACTACTTCATCCATGACCACGTCGTCGATATTTTCGCCGTCAATGAAACCTGGTTTCAGCCTGTCGGGGATGAACCCAAGGAGAGGGATCTTGCTCCTCCCGGTCACCGTACACTCTCGTTCGCTCGCAAAACTGGTCTCGGCGGCGGCATCGCTTTTGTTGTTGCCGAGTCCCTCCTGCCCCGAATTACTACCAAGACTGACTTTAAATTCAAACACTCTACTTTTGAAATTGTCCAGCTCTCCCTCACTCTACCCCACCAGACTTTCCATCTGCTGTTCCTCTACCGTCCACCACCCAGCCCAAAGAACCAGCTTAAAAACCATGTGTTTGTAGAAGAGTTTCCAGACCTCCTTGCCTACTGTAACACCTTGAAAGGCTGTTTCATCATTGCAGGAGACTTTAATTTTCATTATAATGAACCTAACCAGACCCACACTGCTAAACTGATAAGCTCTTTGAACTCCTTTGGCTTGACCCAATCTATCGACACTCCAACCCACGAAAAAGGCAACATCCTCGATTGGGTTGTTCATAGAACTGACCAGTCCTTCATCAAATCCATTGAAATTGATTATACTCTTCCTTCGGATCATGTCTGTATCCTCGGCCAACTTTCAATGACCAAGCCTCCACCCCAAACTACCTATGTCATGGTCAGAAAACTAGTTGATATCAACACCGTCGTCTTCAACGAAGATCTCCTGGCCGCTCTTCAGTCCTGTCCTCCAGCCTCTGCTGACGACCTCAATCGGACTATTGGTGATCTGCTGGACATGCACGCCCCCGCCACCAGACGTAGGGTATCCCAGAGACCACCATCGCCCTGGTTTTCTGCCGTTGGCCCTGATCTTCTTAAGGCCAAGCGTGAACGCCGTCGTGCTGAAAGACGGTGGCTGAAGAACAGCATTACTATCAATAAACAGATTTTTCAGGCTGCCAACAAAACTGTCAATGCTATAGTTGACTCTGCTAAGTCTGCCTTTTACAATGCGAAAATTATTGCATGCTCTACATCAAAACAGCTATATTCCGTTACTAATACCCTCCTTGGCAAATCAGATAAATCTCCTCTCCCATCATGCTTTCCCCCTGCCCGTCTAGCACAACATTTTTCAGATTTTTTCATTGATAAAATTAGGTCCATCCGTTCCAGTCTTGACTCCCAGCCCATCTCTCAACCTCCTATTCCCGACCCTCTGTTTCAAGGCACACCACTTATTTCTTTTCAGCCTGCTTCTGAAACTACTATCCGCAATGTAATCCGCCATTCTGACATCAAGACCTGTGAGCTTGATCCTCTTCCAGCATCTATCTTAACACACTGCCTAGATACTTTGCTCCCTCACTTCACAACTGTCATCAACAATTCCCTGTCATCTGGTATCTTTCCCTTTTCCTTCAAATCTGCCCTGGTCAGACCTCTTTTAAAGAAACCTAGTCTTGACCCCAATAACCTCAAAAACTATCGACCTGTTTCCAACCTACCTTTCTTATCCAAAGTCCTTGAAAAAATTGTTCTCGCACAGATCTCTGATCATATCACCGCCAACAACCTCTCTTACCCTTATCAGTCGGCTTATCGCACTGGACACAGCCCTGAAACTGCTCTTGTAAAAATTGCAAATGATATTCTGACTGCTCTTGATCAAAATCAAATCTCTCTTCTATCTCTCCTTGATCTCTCGGCTGCATTCGACACCATCGACCATTCTATCATGCTCACACGTCTCCATAAAGTGTTCGGTATCTCTGACATCGCTCTGTCTTGGTTCCAGTCCTACCTTTCCAATCGCACTCAAACAGTCTCTGTCTGTTGTTCATCCTCTGCACCCGCTACCGTCCAGTTTGGTGTGCCCCAAGGCTCAGTTTTGGGTCCCATCCTATTTGTGCTGTACACACAACCCCTCTCTGAAATTATGCGACTTCACTCTATGTCCCATCATAGCTTTTCTGATGACAACCAACTCTATACTTCTGGTTCCCTCCCACAACTGCCCTCTATAATCAGACAAACCCAAGGCTGCATTTCTGATGTTCACTCCTGGATGACTGTAAACAAACTTCAACTCAACCCCATTAAAACTGAACTTAGCCTTATCTCTACCACCACATTGGCTAAGTGTTCTTCCCTTCCTCTGTCTGTCTCTCTGCTTGGATCTGACATTCCACTATCTTCCACTGTCCGCAATCTTGGAGTCACTCTTGATAACACCCTGTCCTTTGAAAAACACGTCCAGAATGTTTGCAGATTATGCTATCTTGAGATACGCAGAATTTCTTCTATTCGCAATATCCTCTCTGTCGAAGCCACCAAAACTCTCCTCTGTGCCTTTGTTCTCTCTCGTCTCGACTACTGCAACTCCCTCCTCTCGGGCTGTCCTTTCTCTCTCATTCAAAAGCTTCAAAAAGTTCAAAACAATGCTGCTAGGCTCATCTTCAGAAAATCTCGTTCCTCTCATGTCACTCCTCTTCTCAAATCTCTTCACTGGTTACCTGTTGAAAAGAGAATTCGCTACAAGATTGCTTTGTTATGTTTTAAGTCTCTCAACGGTCTTGCACCCCCTTACATCTCTGACCTCCTCCATCTGTACACCCCCTCTCGTCAACTTCGTTCCTCGGCTGATACTCGTACCTTCCGCATACCATTCTGTCGCACTAAAACTTATGGTCAACGCTCCTTTTCCTATCAGGCCCCTGTAATCTGGAATCAGCTCCCTGTCTCTGTTCGCCACTCTGCAACTCTCACTTCTTTCAAGTCCTCTCTGAAAACCCATCTCTTCCAGTCCCTCTCATGATACTTATAAAGACTCTACCACCTAACTTCCCCAAATCCCCCCTTGTTGTCTTTTGAGCCTTGAATGTCGGCTGGTGTGTGTGCGTGTGTGTGTGTGTGTGTGTGTGTGTGTGTGTGTGTGTGTGTGTGTGTGTGTGTGTGTGTGTGTGTGTGTTTGGTTGTGTCTGCGTGATACCTGTAAGCGCTTAGGGCTCTTGTTTTCATCAGATTAGGCGCTATATAAATGCTCTTTATTATTATTATTATTATTATTATTATTATTACTCAGTTTTTCAATATTTCGTAGATCCTGTAAAACCCCAATTGGGGCATGGAGAATAACAGGGGAGAAAAAAAAGAAAAAAGAAAAAAAAAAAGAAAAGAAAATGGAACAGGACTAGCATAACATGAAAACGAAAGAACTTATAACAGTCCAACAGGAAAAAACAACAACAACAACAACGTACATTTAATGTATAATGTAATTGTCTCACGATAGGATACTACTCAAATGTTCACAAGATAATTATAAAATTAATAATCTTTTATAATTTGAATTGATCTTTTCCCCTTCCGGGAAAGAAGTAACGCAGTGAGAACACTTATTTAACCCTTTGACTCCCGCACCCTGTCCACCAGCATCCTGCATTGCCAACCATGCTAGCAATGCAAAAACTGAACCCTTTGACTCCCGCGCCCTGTCCACCAGCATCCTGCATTGCCAACCATGCTAGCAATGCAAAAACTTAACCCTTTGATTCCCTCACCCTGTCCATCAGCATCCTACATTGCCAACCATGCTAGCAAAGCAAAAACTTTTTCCTTTGATACCCTAACCCTGTCAACCAGCTTCCTTTGGTACGTTGGTGGATAGGCTGAGGAAGTCAGAGGGTTAAGTTTTTGCAGCTGGTGGATAGGTGAGGGAGTCAAAGGGTTCAGTTTTTGCAGCTAGTGGATAGGGTGAGGGAGTCAAAGGGTTAAGTTTTTGCAGCTGCTGAGTAGGGTGAGGGAGTCAAAGGGTTAAGTTTTTGCAGCTGGTGGATAGGGTGAGGGAGGCAAAGGGTTAACTGACAGGTATTTTCGGGAAAACAAATTTCAGTGGGACATCATGGAATTTAGAACAGTTGATAATAAAGTGAAACTCATCGACTAAGGTATTACTATTATTAGCTATTATCAATATCGTCATGCCATTGACATATTCCGTTTTGTCTGTCTGTTCCTTTGCTTTTTTCTAAGTCATTCTCATGCGTGTGATATTGCATGGAAATTTGATGACAGCAAAAACATGAATAGGGAGTTGTCATTTGTGCTTACCTTTTCCCCCCTTTGTTTCTTTTATTTATTTATTTATTTATTTATCTAGATCTATTTGTTCATTTATTCATTCAATAATTCATTCATTCTTTCATTTATTTATCTATCTATTTAATTGTCCCATTTTTACGCTGCCTTAATGGCCACAACAGCTGGAACAGTTTATACAGTGCTATGATGATTATGATAATAGTGATGATGATAATGATGCTATGGAGTTTCATCAAGGATTAAGGCTGCGTGACAGGGCAGTAGTCTACGCTTATTATCTTAATATATCCTGGTGTCAACCAGGCCCGACTTACACAGACACCTGCCGTGTTTCGGTCAGGAGATTTTAACAACACTCTCAGTGACGCATCCTTAAGTGGATGAGACTCGACTGCGTGGTTCCAGTCTTCTCAAAGAATCCAAAGCACGCGCAGCTCTGGGTAGGTTCCAGTTCGGGTGGAAAAATCCCACAGTGATTTTTGACAATACCGATGGGGATTCGAACCCACAGCCTTCTGATCTGTGGCCCGATGCACTAACCACGACACTACAGTGACTTGTGTAGCAGATGTATCTTGTGTAGGCCTAATGATGTATCATGTATAGGCCTAATGGTGTATCTTGTGTAGGCCTAATGATGTATCTTGTGTAGGCCTATTGGTGTATCTTGTGTAGGCCTAATGATGTATCTTGTGTAGGCCCAATGATGTATCTTGTGTAGGCCCAATGATGTATCTTGTGTAGGCCCAATGATGTATCTTGTGTAGGCCTAATGATGTATCTTGTGTAGGCCTAATGATGTATCTTGTGTAGGCCTAATGATGTATCTTGTGTAGGCCTAATGATGTATCTTGTGTAGGCCCAATGATGTATCTTGTGTAGGCCTAATGATGTATCTTGTGTAGGCCTAATGATGTATCTTGTGTTGGCCCAATGATGTATCTTGTGTAGGCCTAATGGTGTATGTTGTGTAGGCCCAATGATGTATCTTGTGTAGGCCTAATGGTGTATCCTGTGTAGGCCTAATGATGTATCTTGTGTAGGCCTAATGGTGTATCCTGTGTAGGCCTAATGATGTATCTTGTGTAGGCCTAATGGTGTATCCTGTGTAGGCCTAATGGTGTATCCTGTGTAGGCCTAATGGTGTATCTTGTGTAGGCCTAATGGTGTATCTTGTGTAGACCCAATGATGTATCTTGTGTAGGCCCAATGATGTATCTTGTGTAGGCCTAATGGTGTATCTTGTGTAGGCCTAATGATGTATCTTGTGTAGGCCTATTGGTGTATCTTGTGTAGGCCTAATGGTGTATCTTGTGTAGGCCCAATGATGTATCTTGTGTAGGCCCAATGATGTATCTTGTGTAGGCCCAATGGTGTATCTTGTGTAGGCCCAATGATGTATCTTGTGTAGGCCCAATGATGTATCTTGTGTAGGCCCAATGATGTATCTTGTGTAGGCCCAATGATGTATCTTGTGTAGGCCCAATGATGTATCTTGTGTAGGCCCAATGATGTATCTTGTGTAGGCCTAATGATGTATCTTGTGTAGGCCCAATGATGTATCTTGTGTAGGCCTAATGATGTATGTTGTGTAGGCCTAATGATGTATCTTGTGTAGGCCTAATGATGTATATTGTGTAGGCCTAATAGTGTATCTTGTGTAGGTCTATTGGTGTATCTTGTGTAGGCCTAATGATGTATCTTGTGTCGGCCTAATGGTGTATCTTGTGTAGGCCTAATGGTGTATCTTGTGTAGGCCTAATGATGTAGCTTGTGTAGGCCTAATGATTTACCATGTTTACCTGCACTGCATATATTTACTAGGTTTCACTGCACGGAGCAGTAGGGAAGTTTCAGTCTTTTTCTTCTAATTATTGTATCTGGTATTAACCAAAGAACATAACTCTTGAGAGTCATGTAGGAATTATCTCCCGTGTTCTCAAAACTAACACAGTTTGCGCTACCCATTCAGCTAGCACAGAAGCGGCTACAAAGCACCTTTGATATTGTATCTGGTGTTTGTTTGTGATCTTACGCTTGACAAAGACCAGATGGCCGAAAATGTGCGCCTGTCTTGTCTTGCTGTATTGAATACGCGTTCTTATTATTTTTCGTGTTATTTTTCTGGTTCCTGTTTGCTTGAACCAGAACAAGATTGAGGCAGCCGAGATATGGTTTCTAAGAAGAATGTTGAGAGTTCCATGGACAGAAAAGAAAACAAACGAGGCAGTCCTGATGGATGCAAACACAAGAAGATCATTCATTTTTAAGAAGATTAGGAAAAGACAGGGAACATTTACAGGCCATTTTGTGAAGAAAGGGGAATTAGAGCACTTGGTCACAACGGGAAAGCTGGAGGGAAAGAGAGCACCAGGTAGACCCAGGGAGAAAATACTGGACGGACTTGCAGAGTGGCTGGGGACTGAGAGGGTAGAAGATGTGCTTGCTGCAACAAGGGATAGATACATATGGAGGACCATGATCGTCAACTCCATGCGGCAGGGCACTTAATGATGATGATGATGATGTTTGCTTGAACGCGGGCAGTCACACTTGTTTTGGAATAGGTTTTGTTTGTTTAGAGTTGTATACTTGCCATTGTTTGCTTGTTGTTGTTGTTTTTTGTTGTTGTTTTCTTGGATGTTTTCTTTTCAGTCTAATTCACATACTTACTTAGTTATCTACGTGTTCATTTGTCATCCAGATGTGATGAAACCTAGTCGTCACGCAAGTCAGATTTGTCTGGTTGCTATCAACGGTCTTTTTCTGGTAAGTACACAGATGATTAACCCTTTTGCTCCCTCAGCATATCCTCTGTCACCTTTTCCTTCAGCTGAAAATGAAATACAATAAAAAAAAAATAAAAAAAATGAAATGAAATAAAATAGAGTAAAATGAAATAAAATAAACAAAATAAAATGAAATGAAATAAAATAAAATAAAATAAGATAAAATGAAATAAAATAGAATAAAATAACAAAATAAATAAAATAAAATAAAATAAATAAATAAATAAATAAATGAATAAATAATATAAAAATTAAATGAAATGAAATAAGATAAAATGAAATAAAGTAAAATAAAATAAAATAAAATAAAATAAAACTAGATGATACGAGATGAGATGGGCTGGGCTGGGCGGAGATGAGTTGAGATGAGATGAGATGAGATAAATTTCCTCTCTCAGCCTATCCACCAGCTGCAAAAAACAAACAAACAAACAAATGAATAAATAAATAAATGAATAAATAAATAAATAAATAAATAAATAAATAAATAAATAAAGATAATACTAATAGTAACCCTTTCTCTCCCTCAGCCTATCCACCAGCTGCAAACCAGTAAACAAACAAACAGACCGACAAACAAACAAACAAACAAACAAACAAACAAACAAATAAATAAATACATATATAAATAAATACAGATAATAAGAATGATAACCCTTTCTCTCCCTCAGCCAATCCATCAGCTGCAAAAAACGTAACCCCTTCACTCCTTCAACCTTTCTGGAAGATTGGCAGGCAGAGGAAGTGAAAGGGTTAATGTTCAGCTCTTCTATCATAGCTAGCTGATCATGCTGGAAGCTGGTGGATAGGGTGAGGGAGACAGACCGATCGGGTGAAGAGGGCCAGTTCACAGATTTTCATCCCCGCACGCGCGATGTGCTCGTGTTATTGCAGAGTGGGGCACTATAAGGGTTCCACGCATATTCACACATGCACATGGGTAGGCCGTACAGTTATAGTTAGGTCAAGCTGAAACTGACAGTGATATGCCTGCAGCTCTACTGCGGCCCCAGAAACAGTGCCACAGACCTGAACATTTATTTTTAGGTCCGTGGTGCCAGGCGGGACGCGCGTGCCAGACATTAGCTCCGCCCATCATAGTTCAAATCTGCCCTGATTTGAAATGTTTCTATCGATTTGCCATAACATTTTCCATTTATGGAACATTATATTTCACGAAGTATGAGGATGTAATAATGGCTACCATTCTACCAAATAATGAAGTTGTGTTATTGTTTCTGCGTTGAACTACTTGAGAAAACGCTGGAGAGATGTGATGCTGCTGTTACAAATGTTACAGATGGTGCTTGTCTTGTCTGGTTATTATTATGAAATACGGGGTCTGATTCTGTTTTTGAGTTTTTCTGGTTCTTGACAGGCTGACAAAAATTTTGTATGTTAAATGATGCTGATTCAAATATGTCGGAAATGGTGTTCTTAAAAAGTACAAAATGTCTTGTTTCTGATACAAGACAGGACATGACTAGACGCTAATGTCGTTTTATTCTAATATTACTAGACGCTATATGTCGTTTTATTCTAATATTACTAGACGCTATATGTCGTTTTGTTCTAATACAAGACAGGACATGACTAGACGCTATATGTCGTTTTGTTCTAATACAAGACAGGACATTACTAGACGCTATATGTCGTTTTGTTCTAATACAAGACAGGACATTCCTAGACGCTATATGTCGTTTTGTTCTAATACAAGACAGGATATGACCACATGTTATATGTCGTTTTGTTCTAATACAAGACAGGACATTACTAGACGCTATATGTCGTTTTGTTCTAATACAAGACAGGACATTACTAGACGCTATATGTCGTTTTGTTCTAATACAAGACAGGACATTACTAGACGCTATATGTCGTTTTGTTCTAATACAAGACAGGACATACTAGACGCTACATGTCGTTTTGTTCTAATACAAGACAGGATATGACCACATGTTATATGTCGTTTTGTTCTAATACAAGACAGGACATGACTAGACGCTAATGTCGTTTTATTCTAATATTACTAGACGCTATATGTCGTTTTATTCTAATATTACTAGACGCTATATGTCGTTTTGTTCTAATACAAGACAGGACATGACTAGACGCTATATGTCGTTTTGTTCTAATACAAGACAGGACATTCCTAGACGCTATATGTCGTTTTGTTCTAATACAAGACAGGACATTCCTAGACGCTACATGTCGTTTTGTTCTAATACAAGACAGGATATGACCACATGTTATATGTCGTTTTGTTCTAATACAAGACAGGATATGACCACATGTTATATGTCGTTTTGTTCTAATACAAGACAGGATATGACCACATGTTATATGTCGTTTTGTTCTAATACAAGACAGGACATTCCTAGACGCTATATGTCGTTTTGTTCTAATACAAGACAGGATATGACCACATGTTATATGTCGTTTTGTTCTAATACAAGACAGGACATTACTAGACGCTATATGTCGTTTTGTTCTAATACAAGACAGGACATTACTAGACGCTACATGTCGTTTTGTTCTAATACAAGACAGGATATGACCACATGTTATATGTCGTTTTGTTCTAATACAAGACAGGACATTACTAGACGCTATATGTCGTTTTGTTCTAATACAAGACAGGACATTACTAGACGCTACATGTCGTTTTGTTCTAATACAAGACAGGATATGACCACATGTTATATGTCGTTTTGTTCTAATACAAGACAGGATATGATTAGATATTGTGTGTGGTTTTGTTCTAAGATAGGATATGACTACATGTTGTATGTCGTTTTATTCTAACACAAAAAAGGATATAACCAGACTTTGTACATCGTCGTATTCTAATACGAAAGAAGATATGACTAGATTTTTTCTTCTGACCACAGACATGTTCGTTTGTTTGCATAAATGCTCTTTGCTCTTTCTTCTATCCTGTCTGATACAATACTAGTATACAGAATATAGACCAGGTAAAACATAGGCTAGGTAGGGCCTCGGGACATGACCAGCTCATGGGTTTATGTGCAGGCTTAAGGTTTGTGCATGATCACCATACACATGGCACCTGTGACGTTAGTGCGCATGGAATTCGCTCCGAGCACGGAGACGTCGTTTTGAGAAACTGAAACTAAAACTGAACTGAAAATCGTCTACCCTTTATGTGCATATTTTAATGTGTTTAGGTTTTAGTTTATTTCTTTATCCTCAGTTGATATGAATTTAGAGTTGTATATGGAGAATAGCAAAGACTAGCTGTAAGACATATCCACCAGAACCTAATGCTACTATCCCTGCTTTTTTTTAAGGATCATCGCACTCAGGGAGGTTACCTTTGTGCTCACCTTTTTTTTTTGTCGTCCCATTTTCTACGTCAACTAAATGGTCACAGAAACTGGCACAGTTTTTTTTTCAATGCGATGATGATGATGTCGATGAGGATGGTAATCATGATGCTTATGGAGTTCCATCTAGGATTGAGACTGCGTGACAGGGCTGTGCTCTACAAGTACTATCATGATTATCCTGGCGTCAACCAGGCCCGAGAGATACAGACACCTGTGGTGCTGGTCACAAAATTTGAGCAACACCTTCAATTACGCATTCGTGAAGTGAATGAGACTCGATTGTGTGGTCCCAGTCTTCCCAATGAGCCCATAGCACGCCCAACTGTGGGTAGGAGTCAGTCAGAGCCGAAAAATCCCAGTGATTTTTGAAGGGAATGATGGGGATTCGAACTCATAACCTTCCATCCAGTCGGTAGTCTGTTGGGTTAACCGCTGCACCACGGCGATTGGTCCTACTCATCATCACCATCAAGTGCCCTGCCGCATGTCGTTGGCAATTATGGCCCTCCATATGTATCTATTATCTTTACCTTTACCCTTACAAAGATAACAATGCGGATTACGCTGATGACCTGGCTGTTCTCACAGACCTCCTAAAGGAGTCAACATCTTTCCTTCACAATGTCGAAAGAACAGCAATGGAGATCGGGCTCCACCTCGATGCGAACAAAACAGAGTTCATCTGTCTGAACCAAGACGCATCAGAAGGTATGAGAACTCTCAATGGAGCTACGATCAAACAAGTTCAAGACTTTAAATACCTTGGCAACTACATTGACTCACAGAACAAGACGGCAACACCAGACTCGGAAATACCTGGGGTGTACTAAATCAACTGGACAAAATCTGGAAATCCAGTCTACCAGACAACCTGAAAAGGAACTTCTTCCGAGCAGCAGTGGAGTCCGTTCCTACATATGGCTCAATCTCCTGGACCCTAACAACAACATTGGAGAAGAAGATTGATGGAGCATACACACGAATGCTGCTTGCAGCCCAGAACAAATCCTGGAGAGAACATCCAATTAACAAAGAATTATATGGTAAGATTCCACCAATCAGTAAATCAATACGTCCACAAAGACTGCGCTTCGCGGGGCACTGCTGGCATAACAAAGAAGAAGTGGTGGGGGATGTTCTATTATGGAGACCCAGCCACGGCAAACAAAGACCAGGACGTCCAAAGAAGACCTTCATCGACCAACTGATCGATGATACGGGCAGTCAGTATCGTGAACTACCTACTTCAATGTCTGACAGAGAAGGATGGAAGAAACGTGTCATGGATAGCCGAGCAAGCTGGGCATGATGATGATGATGATTATATGTATCTATAGCTCGTTGCGCAAGCACATCTTCCACCTCTCTGTCCTCAGCTACCTGGAAGTCCGTCCAGTATTTTCTCCCTGGGTCTACCTGGTGTTCTCTTCCCCTCTAGGTTTCCTGTTGTGACCAGGTGCTCTAATTCCCTTTCCTCATAAAATGGGCTATAAATGTTGCCTGTCTTTTCCTAATTTTCGTTCCCGATCAAAAGCCTTGGTATAATCAACAAAGCAAAAATATAAATCCTCATTCAATTCGATTGACCTCTCTGATATAGTTCTTAGGTCCTACTATCCTTGCTTAATAAAATGGTTTTATATTTCAAGTTTCTGCCCCCCCCCCCCCCCCCCCAACCTCTTGTGTCAGTTAACAGGGATTGGAGGCCTGATAGCCGGCTTCTTGTTGCAAGTGGACCCCTCTCTGGTGAAGAGGACGCTCGCCGACCACGACGTCCATCTCAGCAGGTCGTACCCCTCCATGGGCGTGATCGTCGTTGTTACCAGCATCGGC
>JAPXFY010000034.1:35401309-35418809 GCA_030674185.1 Monoplex corrugatus
ACGAGACTTACGACATCCAGCCCAGTGTTCATCTACACAGCTCACCTGTTAGGATACTGTTCAGTGTGGTCAGTCTCCCACCTTTCTTCTTTATGCTGACGACGATGATGGTAATGATGACGATGATGATGATTATGAATGATGATGGTGGACGTGGTGGTGATGATGATGATGATGGTGTGATGATGATGACGGTGTTGGTGTTGGTGGTAGTGATGATGATGGTGATGAAATGATGATGATTATGATGGTGATGATGATGATGACGATGATGATGATTATGAATGATGTCGGGGGACGTGGTGGTGATGATGATGATGGTGGTGGTGATGATGATGACGGTGTTGGTGTTGGTGGTAGTGATGATGATGGTGATGAAATGATGATGATTATGATGGTGATGATGATGATGATTATGATGATGATGATGATGATTATGAATGATGATGATGGTGATGATGATGATGATGATGATGGTGGTGATGATGACGACGTTGTTGGTGTTGGTGGTAGTGATGATGATGATGAAATGATGATGATTATGATGGTGATGACGAAGATGATGACAACGGTGATGATGATGATGGAATTGACGATGATGATGTCAACGGTGATGATGATGGAAATGATGATGAAAATGATTATGATGGTGATGACGATGATGATGACAACAGTGATTATGATGATGATGGAAATGATGATGGTGGTGGTGATGATGATACGGTGATGTTGATGATGATGATGGTGGTGATGATGGTGATAGTGATGATGATGGTGGAGGTGGTGATGATGAAGATGATGACGACGACGAGACGATGATGCTGATGACGACGACGACGACGATGATGATGATGATGATAATGATGATGACGATGGTGGTGATGATGATGAAGATGATGATGATGATGACAGTGATGACAGTGATGATTATGATAATGATGATGGTTATGATAATGATAATGATAGTGTCGATGATGGCAATGTATCCCCCCCCCCCCACACACGCACGCACGCCCGCGCCACATCCACATATACAGAAACCTATACACACGCACGCATGAACACATACACACACGTACACACACACACACACACACACACACGCGCACACACACACACACACAATCACACACACACACACACAAACACATACAAGCGCGCGCTCAAGCGCGCATACCCACCCACCCACCCCGCAAGCGCGCGCACACACATATACTTACGAACACACATACACACACAGCAAAACAGCCCCAGTGAAAGACAAGGTACTTCAAATAAAAATAGATCTCCTGAACGCCCTACTTCACTTTGAGCTGTATGGTCGTAACAACATCTCCTTCTTGGATCATGGAAATTTGAAGTCCAAATTCTACCCTACTTTCAAGGACACTGTACATCCCAATCGACATGGCTCTTCTATCCTTGCCAGGAACATCGGCAGACATGTCAACAGTGTCCTCTGGGAGACACAAAAGCGGAAACCTCGTCATCCAAGCAGGAAGTATCAAAACTACGCGTTCACCGCCTATAACACTAGTTATGATCCATTCTATTATTCAGGAACACCCCATGTCAATCGGTCTCAGTGTCCATGGTGGAATGGTAACATCTCCAGTCATAATTATTTCCATCCATTGAGAGATTTTTGTGATTGTGATCCTGTATTTAAGTAGTGAATGCACCAGCGTCAACCTGCATATAGTAGCGACTTTCTTCTATTGGTTTTTACTGTCACTTATACTATAGGCTGTGTTCATAGGTGTGTTTCCTTTCGCCAAAGTTATCTTCATCTTGATTTTATTTTCGTTTAATTTTTTTGTTTCTTCATATATGTAATTATCTACTATTGGTTTTGAGTAGTTATGCAAGTCAAAAATCAACATAACACTGGTTTTTCTGTTCTTCAATGGAACAGTCGATCAGTGAATATTAATCATCCTCATCTTCAACAATATTTATCCATAAATAAGCATCATATTGTTGCCTTACAGTCACTGAATGTGGCAAATTGTAAATTACCTAAGTTAGAAGATTATCACTTTCCTCCAGTGACACACGTCTGTGACAATAACTCAAAGATTTATGCAGCCGTTTATGTACGCAAAGACGTGGATTATAAGATCATTCCGCCTCCTGTGCCAAAGGGCACTGACGGTGTTTATTGCGTGGCTGTGAAAGTGAAGATTTACTCTGTGTCACCTATAAACATACTTTCTGTGTATTATCCACGTGGGCCTAATAGTGAAAAAGTGACTGGCTACGGACTTTAGACAACAATACGAAATGGTTGATCACGGGGGATTTTAATGCCCATTCTCCATTTTGGGATAAGGACTGTCACTATGTATCTAACAATCGTTTTGTAGAAAATGTCATTGACTCCGGATTAGTCTTGTTAAATGACGGTAGAACAACTAGAATTCCGGATAATCCTCAACATAAGGTTTCTGCCATTGACCTAACTTTGTTATCACCTGACCTCGTCATTAATAGCATGTGGGATGTTACATCTGACTCCCTCGGAAGTG
Organism: Monoplex corrugatus; assembly: GCA_030674185.1. Taxonomy (NCBI): domain Eukaryota; kingdom Metazoa; phylum Mollusca; class Gastropoda; order Littorinimorpha; family Ranellidae; genus Monoplex; species Monoplex corrugatus. The sequence goes on from JAPXFY010000034.1 coordinate 35,403,838, forward strand.
ATCACCTGCCAATTGTTACAGTTATAAATGAACTGTTTGATAACACACCAGAACAAGACGACGCTATACCTCGATATATGTACAAACGTGCTAACTGGGTAAAATACCGGAAGATTTTAATGGGAAAAGATTGCACGTTTAGTGAATGCGTCAATATTAATGATATGTATTCCCATTTCACCGACGCGCTACATGAGGCAGCAAACAATTCCATTCCAAAAAGGAAAAATGTAAACAAAGGTACTCATGTTGGAAATAGTTGGTGGAATCAATTATGTGAAGAAGCAAAGAATGAAAAAAAAAAGAAAATGTATAAACTCTATTTAAAAACTAAATCTCCAGAAGACCATTACAATATGAAAATGGCTAAGATTCACTCAAACAAAGTTATAGCCCAAGCCAAAAAGTGCTATTGGTCAGATTTTTGCTCTGAACAAATTTCCGGGCCTAAAGATCTTCCTAAAATTTGGAATAAGGTCAAAGAAATGAAAAATGGTTTTAATTTACCACAGTTTCCTATTAAGATTAAAGATAAAGACTTTCCTTCGTCATCTGAGAAAGCTGAAGAATTTGTACAGTTCTTTTCAAGAACAAGTAATTCCAGTAGCTTGTCTACTCCATTAAGGGAGGAAAGACGGAAAATTGAAGAGTCCGTCACATACTCAGATCCTGCCCCTGATAGTTACATGTATATAAATTCAAAAATTACATTAAAAGAACATAAAGATGCCCTTCTCTCGTTGAACAACAAAAAATCGGCTGTAGGACTGGATGGCGTTTCATATACCCTTTTAAATCATTTACCAGAGAAATGGATTGAATACTTACACAATATCATACTAAAATGCTGGGAAAGTGGTCGCTTACCTGACATTTGGAAGACTTCGATTGTTACCAATACCAAAACCTAATAAACCCCTTTCAGATCCAGGTAGTTACAGACCTATCTCGCTTACATCCCATGTTTCAAAACTATACTAATGGAAAAAATTATAGTGAATAGACTTTTATGAGAAAAATAATATAATACCTATCAATCAATCTGGGTTTCGAAAAGGTAGATCAACATCAGACCATTTAGTTAAGTTAACAACTCAAATAAAAAATCAGTTTGCTAAAAGGAAAAATGTCTTAGCTACCTTCTTTGATCTTAAAAAAGCATACGATCAAGTCTGGCATGCGAGACTTTTGTTGAAATTTAAACATATTGGTCTCAACGGTACTCTTTATAATTTTATCAAAACATTTATAAGTGACCGAAGTATAGCCGCTAAAATAGGTAATACATACTCTGAAAAACAATATGTAAACATGGGAATTCCTCAGGGTTCCGTAATATCTCCTCTGTTATTTAATATTTTGATCTATGACCTACCAGCTCAAGTCTCAAACAATGTAAACGTTGCTCAGTACGCTGATGATATAGCGCTCTGGACGAATGTTTCGTTAAAAAGGAAGACTTCCTTGAGAGAAATAAAATACATTAAAAAGGTCTATCAACATGAAATTAATAATATTTCCACTTACTTGACAGTTAACGGTCTGGAAATATCCAATGAAAAAACACACATGATGCTTTTTAATAATGGTCTCAGTCCGAAAGAAGTACCGTTGTTTAAAATTGGTGATGAGGAACTGAAATATACTACTCACGTGAAATTTCTGGGAGTACAATTGACTTCTAGTTTACAGTGGAAAGAACATATTGATGCCTTGTTATGTAAAGCTATAAAAAGCTATAATTTAATAAGAATTATTAGTAAACAGTCCTGGGGACAGGACACTAAAACGTTGTTACATCTTGTCACAGCTTTAGTCAGATCTAAGTTGGCTTATGGTCAAGAGGTCTATTTTTCAGGTCCAAAATGCTACTTGAAAAAACTTCAAAGCTTAGATAGTAAAGCTATTAAATGTGCTCTTGGGGTACCGGTGTATACAAAAACACAAGAAGTATATAAAACAGCTGGCATCCTTCCCTTGGAAGATTGGAGGAAGTTATCAACTGCTAAATATATAGTTAGAGCAAATGCAGTAGCTAATTATGCCAGTACGGAACTTAAAATTCGGTCTGACATCCATTTCCCCAAGAGAGCAAGAACAATAAAGTCACAAGAAACAATATCCACTTACACAAATGAGCTCTTCAAACTTTCTCACGTATTACCTAACAAAGTTTCACATAAAATGATATGTTGTCCTCTACCCCCCTGGGAACTGTCCAATGCTATTTTTGATATCAACTACACTGATACTGACCTGACAAAAGATATTAATCCACACTTGTTAGGAATTGATGTTTTGTCACATCTACACAAAAAAAAAATTCACATTACTTAAAAATCTTTACAAATGGCTCTGTTCTAGATGATGGTAAAGCAGGCGCTGGCTTTCTAATTCCTAAATTTAAAGTAGAAAAGGCTTACTCTTTAGGACAGGGACATTCAATCTTCACTTCTGAATTAGTTGCCATCCTAATGGCACTGAAATATATAGTAGATCTACCCATAACTTTGTTTAGTATCCTATTATGTGTAGATTCGAAATCTGCATTACAATCCTTAAAATGTTGCGAACATAAAGTAAATAGTTCGTTAATATTTGAGATAAAATTTCTAATTCATTGTTTAATAACAAATAATACACAGGTTACTTTTTGTTGGATCCCATCACACTGTGGTATCCTTTTTAACGATCGGGTCGACAGAATAGCAAAAAATGCAGCAATGAATAGGGCTGGCAGTACTAAACTTGATTTACCACTCTCTGAACATGAAATGAATGCTATATTAGAAAACAAAGTAAAAGCGCAATGTGACCTTCGCCCCTTCTCGGTAAATTACCAGGGTTTTACAAGACAAGAGATAACTTTAGCTTTCAGATTAACTCTCAATTCACTTCGTACTAAATTTAGTAAAACCATCAAATGTATCTGTGGTGATTTTATAACAGTTGATCACCTTTTGTGTTGTCAGCGAATGCGACCTTATTTCCCTGCGTCATTTACAAACTTAAAACAGAAACATACTGATTTCACTCTGTATTTACACATTGCTAGACGTTTACTGCACAGTCCTTAGGTCGTTTCCTTTGATTCAGCCCAATTGTTTTATACCTGTAACTCCCACACAGCCCCGAGATATCCGATGAAGCCTGACTGATATAATGTTCTGATTGTTTTTCTTTTGTTCGTTAATTTGTTTGATGTTACATTAATTGTTACCTTAATTGAAATTTGTTTGATGTTACTTTAATTGTTACCTTAATTGATACAATGCCTTCATGATTACATAGATTCATTCATTCCTTACGCACCATCCCCCCCCCCCCCCCCCCGTCTAAAAGCACATATGTGAAAAGAAATAACGAAACGAATACACACACATACACTCATGCGCGCACACACGTACACACACACACACGGCGACAGCAGAAAGGCATCCAGGAGTAATTTTTTTCGCCTTGGTGGTCCACTCACCTGTATGTGTTTCATGAAGTCTTATCTACTTTCTTATTTTTCGCCTTGGTGGTCCACTCACCTGTATGTGTTTCATGAAGTTTTTGTCTACTTTCTATCAGGATCGGTAGCTGGGTCCATCCGTTTACCGCATTTTGGCTGTAAGGAAAGGTGACCTGCTTGGTGGCACTTTCAGGTCCTATTGGCGAATATCTATGTATGTTTTTCTGTGTACTCAGTATATGTTTATGTGTTAATATTAAGGTTCGTTTTTCTTAATCTCCCAGGTGATAATCTGGGAGAAACGGCCAACGCCAAGAGCATATTCCTGGATCACCTGCATGAAGACTGTTATGTATACTAAATTTCCTTTTCCAGATTTTCATTCTTTTACAGGGTCGTCGATGTGCTTACATGTATGTTTTGTTTGAGGAGGTTATAGCCCTGACATAGCTCTGAGTAGTGGGGCTATGCTTTAATTAACCCTTTGACTCCTGCACCCTGTCCCCTAGCATCCTGCATTATCAACCATGCTACCAACACAAAAACTTGACCCTTTGACTCCTGCACCCTGTCCACTAGCATCCTGCATTATCAACCATGCTACCAAAACAAAACCTTAACCCTTTGACTCCTGCACCCTGTCCCCTAGCATCCTGCATTATCAACCATGCTACCAAAACAAAACCTTGACCCTTTGTCTCCAGCACCCTGTCCACTAGCATCCTGCATTATCAACCATGCTACCAAACAAAAAACTTAACCCTTTCACTCCTGCACCCTGTCCCCTAGCATCCTGCATTATCAGCCATGCTACCAAACAAAAAACTTAACCCTTTCACTCCTGCACCCTGTCCACTAGCATCCTGCATTATCAACCATGCTACCAACACAAAAACTTAACCCTTTGACTCCAGCACCCTGTCCACTAGCATCCTGCATTATCAACCATGCCACCAAACAAAAACTTAACCCTTTGACTCCAGCACCCTGTCCACTAGCATCCTGCATTATCAACCATGCTACCAAAACAAAACCTTAACCCTTTGACTCCAGCACCTTGTCCCCTAGCATCCTGCATTATCAACCATGCTACCAAAACAAAACCTTAACCCTTTGACTCCTGCACCCTGTCCCCTAGCATCCTGCATTATCAACCATGCTACCAAAACAAAACCTTAACCCTTTGACTCCTGCACCCTGTCCACTAGCATCCTGCATTATCAACCATGCTACCAACACAAAAACTTAACCCTTTGACTCCTGTACCCTGTCCACTAGCATCCTGCATTATCAACCATGCTACCAAAACAAAACCTTGACCCTTTGACTCCAGCACCCTGTCCGCTAGCATCCTGCATTATCAACCATGCTACCAACACAAAAACTTAACCCTTTGACTCCAGCACCCTGTCCCCTAGCACCCTGCATTATCAACCATGCTACCAAAACAAAACTTAACCCCGTTGACTCCCTCACACTATCACACCAGCTTCCTGCAGGAAGCTGGTGGATAGGGTGAGGGAGTCAAAGGGTTAAGTTTTTTGCAGTTGGTAGACAGGATGCAGGAGTCAAAGGGTTAAACATAACTGTCTTCTGCTGCTACCTGCAGTTTTCTTGCTGCGGTGTGAAGGGACCAGCCGATTTCAACAGCTCACGGCTTCGGTGGGTACGGAACTCGAACTCCCGCCCTCCCAACCTGTCCGTCCCTCTTCCCCTCGCCTGCTGCAAACACTTCTCCGTCGCCGCTGACGTCACCCCTGTCGCCACTGCTAACGTCAGCAGGGCCGATTTCTTCTGCTTTGGTAACGTCACAGAAGACACAGCCTATCTCCGGGTCCGTTTGAGAGTGCACGTTGTTAGTGATGGTTGAGGTTGGGTTGGGTTGGGTTGGGTTGGTTGGGTTTGGGTTGGGTTGTGTTGGGTTGGGTTGGGTGGGGTTGTGTTGTATTGGGTTGTGTTGTGTTGGGTTGGGTGGGGTTGTGTTGGGTTGGGTTGTGTTGTGTTGGGTTGGGTTGTGTTGTGTTGGGTTGTGTTGTATTGGGTTGTGTTGGGTTGGGTTGGGTGGGGTTGTGTTGGGTTGTGTTATGTTGGGTTGGGTGGGGTTGTGTTGTATTATGTGGGGTTGTGTTGTATTGAGTTGTATTGGGTTGGGTTGTGTTGGGTTGTGTTGTGTTGGGTGGGGTTGTGTTGTGTTGGGTTGGGTGGGGTTGTGTTGTGTTGGGTTGGGTTGGGTGGGGTTGTGTTGTATTGGGTTGGGTGGGGTTGTGTTGTATTGGGTTGGGTTGGGTTGTGCTGGGTGGGGTTGGGTTGTGTTATGCTGGGTGGGGTTGTGTTGGGTTGTGTTGTGCTGGGTGGGGTTGTGTTGTATTTGGTTGGGTTGGGTTGTGTTGGGTTAGGTTGTGTTGTGTTGTATTGGGTTGGGTTGTGTTGGGTTGGGTTGGGTTGGGTTGTTCTGTAGTGTGGTGTTTTTAACTATGTTGTGTTGTGCTGTGGTGTGGTGTGGTGTGTGGTGTGGTGTGTGGTGTGGTATGGTCTTTTTGACTTGTGTTGTGCTGTGTTGTGTTGTGTGGCGTGGTGTGGTGTTTTGTGATGTAGTATGGTGTGGTGTGATGTGATGTTTTTGACTATGTTTTGTTGTGCTGTGCTGTGTGGGTGTGGTTTGGTTTGGTGTGGTGTGGTGTGGTGTGGTGTGGTGTGGTGTGATGTGGTGTGGTGTGGTGTGATGTGTAGTGTGATGTGTTGTAGTTGTTTTATCATCTTGTGTTGTGTTAAGTTTTGTTGTGTTGTGTTGTGTTGTGTTGTGTTGTGTTCTGGTGTTTTGTGATGTGGTGATTGTGTTACGCTTCAACATGTTAAACTGCATTGAATGTTCTTTTATTTTGTTGTTCACATTATTTTATTGTACTGAGGCATATTCCATCATACTTTCCCATACTGAGCTGTATTGCATTGTAATATATTACATGCATTGTCATGTACAGCACTGTGTCATAGTGCATTGTATCGTATGGTAATGTCTGCCTGTGGAAGGCTGACCAACAGTGTTTGCAAGACGTCAGCATCAGAGTGACCACACTTCCCCGTGGGGATGCCAGGGGCTGTTTCAGTATAAATAGTATCCCCACCTTCCGGAAATTCTGTGCTAGAAATTTCCTCTTTTCTTTCCCATTGTTTGTTTCTTTCTTCCTCCTTTGCTTTCTGTCATTTCTTTCTATCATTTTCTGTCTTGCTGGTCCATTGACTTGTATGTGTTCGATAAAGTCTTACGTACTTGTTCTTAAGATTGATAATTGCGTACATGTACAAGTGCATTTTTGGCACTTGTACATGTACGCAATTATCAATCTTAAGAACAAATATGCTTCCGCATATCTCACCTCCCCCTAGGGAGGTGAGATATGCGGAAGCAATTTTAGGTAATTTATGTCCCGTTTTTATATGTTTCGGTGTCCTTAGGTATGTTTAAATTTGTGTTTAGGTATGTCTTTTAAATCCCTTGTGCGATAAATTGGACGGAGTGGTCAACGCCGGGGGCATGTCCTTAGATTACGTGCGCGAATGCACTGATATGTGTACTAAATTTTCTTTTCTTTTTTTTTTTTTTTCCTGTTGAAGTTTCGTGTGTTTTGAAACGGTTATAGCCCTGATATGGCTCTACGCAGTCGGATGGGCTTTAAACAACAATAACAATAATTTTGTTTTCGTTGTTTTCATCCTGTTGAAGTATTGTGCATGTTTTGAAGCAGTTATAGTCCCGATATGGCTCTACGCAGTCGGCTGGGCTATAAACAACAGTAACATAAAGAGTGACCACACAGGTTGCTTTGCACAGAGCAGCAGTCCTGAGGACCCTGTTGTACCGCTGTCAGACCTGGACCATCTACTGACAGCACATTCAACAGCTGCAGCACTTCTACCAAAAATGTTTTTACAATCATCACAAGTTCTTTCCGCACTGGGACTTTATCTGAATGAATTATTGGAGTTTATTTCAAGAGGGATTCATCGCGCGCGGACAGCTCCTTATGCACTCCACCCCAATCCGCCAGCAATCATTTGACAGATTTCCTGAGCCTGCACTAATCCCTATGCATTGGCAAGGTCTTGAAACGGGGGAAAGGGGAGAAGGGAGCTATCAAACACTAAGCTGACACCACCAGAATGATGGAAGTACAAATATTAAGATAGGCAGCAAACAGGCCAGTTTTTAATGTTGCGGGCTGGAATTGAACTCAAGATATCAAATCCTGAGTCCATGACTCTACCAACTAGCCCTATCTGAATGAACTTGGCGTTAGTGGAGCGTTGTGAAACCAGAAAGAGCGGCGTGGAAGAAACACCAGACTGTACGTATAGTAAGGGGAAAGGAGCTGGCAGCTGGTCTAGCTGGTGGCAGGGCAAACAGCCCGAAAGAGAGATAAAGACCAGAGTGGGGCGAGAGAGAGGTCACCCATTGTCTCTTGGTCCGGAGGCCGGGCTGGACCAGGTTGGTGCGTGTTGTGTCCCTGGGTTTATCGTCTCCTCACCTTTGCCATTCGGGTTGCAAACAAGGTAACTGATGACTGGGTCCGAATGAGTCATGCAACGCATGGACAGCGCCCTTTGCTTGATGAAATGACTATCAGTTTGCGTCAGAAGCTTGGGAGGTGATTGTCCGGAGAGTGGCGAGGCATTGGTGCTCTGGGTCCCATCCACACGCTTGTGGTGTTTCTTGTTAACTCTTTCACCGCCAAGTTTCCCCAGAAATGGCATTCCTCAGTGCCAAGTATATATCTCAAAGACTATTACAGATTTTTACTTACTTTTTTTTGCTGTGTAAAGGGCAGATGTTGTATTTATATATGAATGCTTGCTTATGTTTATGTGCTTCATTGATTATTCCACAGGTAATCTTATTATAAAGAAAAACAAACAATTTTTTATACGGTTTATTAGTTGTACTACTGACCTTATTTCGTGAGTTGTGCGACAAATATCATTATAATAAATGAGGAAAAGCAATGGAAAATCTACACACAAAGTCAGCTGTCTGCTTATTCTACTCAGAGTGGCAGACAGTGCGTGTCGATTTGCAGCCATTTTGGAGAAAACGCTTAATTAAGAGAAAACGTGACGTAAATTCTGACAGTTAACAAAGCCACACTTCGGCCTTACTGCAGAAAAACTAGGTCGCTGGGTAAAGTTTGAAGATTGCACAGTCACCTGCATTCACCAATGGAGTTGAAAGAAGCTTTGTACCCATGTGAAAAATTATCGTTTAGCATGACCCCTCCAAGTCGCACAAATGTGACCATGGCAGTCGTACGGGAAGTCGCTTGATTGTGACCATGGTGGGAAAAGAGTTAACTGCCAAAAAACGTCTTCGCATTCATCACGTTTTCTCCAGACTGGGACGTCACCTGAATGAACTTGGGGCTGCTGGTGTGTTGTGGGGGCGGAATCAGCAGTGTGGAGAAAGCAACAACAGTGAGGTGGCACACAAATTGGCACAAAAATAAAATATTTTTTGCATGATCTGTAATATGACGTGACAGAAAAAAAAAGCGTTCAGCTGTCAAGTTTTAAAGAAGTTGGCTCCGCGGAGTACGCATTGTCTACCCACCAGATGCCAGCCTCGTTGTACAGGGCACGGTGTAGGCATGGAAAGCATCCACATTCCAAACATACTCGTGTGCACTGAGCCAAAGCAACGACCCAGCAACCAGGGAAGATCACAGGCGATACGAGGATGCTTTCAGGACCAACATTATCAGCTGTGGCGTTGACACTGGGACGGGGACCCAATGAGACAGGGGCCCAAAGGGCAAACCCCTTGATACCACCTACTGGACAGACATTGCACGCAACAGAATGGGCTGAAGACAGAAGGGCACAGTCATATGTAACAGGGCACAGTCATATGTAACAGGGCACAGTCATATGTAACAGGGCACAGTCATATGTAGCAGGGCACAGTCATATGTAACAGGGCACAGTCATATGTAACAGGGCACAGTCATATGTAACAGGGCACAGTCATATGTAACAGGGCACAGTCATATGTAACAGGGCACATTCACATTTAAACAGGGCACAGTCACATTTAAACACATGGCACAGTCACATTTAAACACAGGGCAAAATCACATTTAAACACGGCAAAATCACATTTAAACACAGGGCAAAATCACATTTAAACACAGGGCAAATCACATTTAAACACAGGGCAAAATCACATTTAAACACAGGGCATAATCACATTTAAACACAGGACACAATCACATTTAAACACAGGGCAAAATCACATTTAAACACAGGGCAAAATCACATTTAAACACAGGGCAAAATCACATTTAAAAACAGGGCATAATCACATTTAAACACAGGGCACAATCACATTTAAACAGCAGGGCAAAATCACATTTAAACACAGGGCAATCACATTTAAACACATGGCACAATCACATTTAAACACTAGGGCATAATCACATTTAAACATAGGACACAATCACATTTAAACACAGGAGCAAATCACATTTAAAAACAGGACAAAATCACATTTAAACACAGGACACAATCACATTTAAAAACAGGGCAAATCATTTAAAAACAGGGCATATCACATTTAAACACAGGGCACAGTCATATTTAAACACAGGGCACAGTCACATTTAAACACAGGGCACAGTCACATTTAAACACAGGGCAACAGTCAAATTTAAACACAAGGCACAATCACATTAAAACACAGGGCAAAATCACATTTAAACACACGGCACAGTCACATTAAAACACAGGGCACAGTCACATTTAAACACAGGCACAGTCACATTTAAACACAGGGCACAGTCACATTTAAACACAGAGCACAACCACATTTAAACACAGGGCACAGTTACACTTAAACACAGGGCACAGTCACATTTAAACACATGGCACAGTCACATTGAAACACAGGGCACAGTCACATTTAAACACAGGCACATTCACATTGAAACACAGGGCACAAGTCACATTTAAACACAGGGCACAATCACATTTAAACACGGCACAATCACATTTAAACACAAGACACAGTCACTTTAAACACGGCACAATCACACTTAAACACAGGGCACAATCACACTTAAACACAGGGCACAATCACCTTAAACAGAGCAAACAGCTGTTCTTTAACCCTTTGACTCCTGCACTCTATTTTGCAACTGCAAAAACTTAACCCTTTGAAATTCAAAACAAATGTGACTGTCCGTGTTCAAGCAAACAGAAACCAGAAAAAAACGCAAAAAAAGAATCAGAACGTGTATTTAATACAAGACAAGACAGACGCAAATGTTCGGCCAACTGGCCTTTGTCAAGCGTAAGATCACAAACAAACGAACAATCAAACAAACAAACAAACAGACAAACAAACACGTGATAAAAAAAATTAGGAGAGAAGACTGAAACTTCCCTGCTGCTCTGCTCTGCAGGGAACTGGTGGACAGGGTGAGGGAATCAAAGGAGTAAGTTTTTGCTTTGATAGCATGGTCGACAATGCTGGTGGATAGGTGAGGGAATCAAAGGGTTAAGTTTTTGCTTTGATAGCATGGTCGAATGCGGATCTGGAAGGGTGGGGGAACAGGTTAGTTTGCTTTGATGCTGTCGAAATGCGGATGTGGTGATAGGTGGGGAATCAAAGGGTTAAGTTTTTGCTTTGATAGCATGGTCGACAATGCAGATGCTGGTGGATAGGGTGGGGAATCAAAGGGTTAAGTTTTTGCTTTGATAGCATGGTCGACAATGCAGGATGCTGGTGGATAGGGTGGGGAATCAAAGGGTTAAGTTTTTGCTTTGATAGCATGGTCGACAATGCAGGATGCTGGTGGATAAGGGGGGGGAATCAAAGGGTTAAGTTTTTGCTTTGCTAGCATGGTCGACAATGCAGATGCTGGTGGATAAGGTGAGGGAATCAAAGGGTTAAGTTTTTGCTTTGCTAGCATGGTCGACAATGCAGGATGCTGGTGGATAGGTGAGGGAACAAGGTTAAGTTTTGCTTTGCTAGCATGTCGACAATGCAGGATGCTGGTGCACGTGCGTGGTTAAAGAGTTAACAGAAGAAAGACCGGCAGAAACAGAAGCCAAGGTTGTATGACTCTTTCCCATACATTGTCTGAGGAAGAACATGTGTCTGCACGATCGGTCTTGTGTCCCACATGAAGACATGTGTGAGACAATGAAGAGTGGTATACCTACTTATCTATGGCGGATGTATGGTGTCGGCCAGCATATTGTCTGGTGTATCGTGTCGTGTTGTGTTGTAAGAAATCGTATTGCAGAATGCGTATCTCCAGTCATTCGAGATTAAATCCTTTTTTGTAATGATGGCAATTGTGTTGTGTTTTACTATGCTGTGTTGTGTTGTGTTGTTTTATATTGTGTTGTGTTATGTTGTGCTGTGTTGTGCTGTGATGTACTGTGTTGTGTTGTTTTGTGGTTTGCTATGTTGTGTTATTTTGTGTTGTTTTATATTGTGTTGTGTCGTTTTGTGTTGTGTTTTTATATTGTGTTGTTTTGTGTTGTGTTGTGTTATGCTGTGTTGTGCTATGTTGTGCTGTATTGTGTTTTTTTATATTATGTGCTGTATTATGTTGTGTTGTGTTTTGCCCTGCTATGCTGTGCTGTGTTTGTGTCGTGTTGTGCTGGTGTCTGTGTTGTGCTGGGTTGTGTCGTGTTGTGCTGTTGTTTTGTGTGTGTTTGTTTGCTGGGTGTGTCTGTGTTGGTTTTTGTGCTGGTGTTGTTTTGTGCTGTGTTGTGCCGTGTTGTGCTGTGTTGTGTCGTGTTGTGCTGTGTTGTTTGTGCTGTGTTGTGTCGTGTTGTGTCGTGGTGTGCTGTGTTGTTTTGTGCTGAGTTGTGCTGTGTTGTGTCGTGTTGTGCTGTGCTGGGTGTGCTGTGTTGTTTTGTGCTGGTTGTTGTCGTGGTGTGCTGTGTTGTGTCGTGTTGTGCTGTGTTGTTTTGTGCTGTGTTGTGTCGTGTTGTGCTGTGTTGTTTTGTGCTGTGTTGTGTCGTGTTGTGCTGTGTTGTTTTGTGCTGAGTTGTGCTGTTGTTTTGTGCTGTGTTGTGTCGTGTGTGTTTGTTTGTGTTTTGTGCTGTGTTGTGCTGTGTTGTTTTGTGCTGTGTTGTGTCGTGTTGTGCTGGGTGTGTGTGTTGTTTTGTGCTGTGTTGTGTCGTGGTGTGCTGTGTTGTTTTGTGCTGAGTTGTGCGTGTTGTGCTGTGTTGTTTTGTGCTGTGTTGTGTCGTGGTGTGCTGTGTTGTTTTGTGCTGAGTTGTGCGTGTTGTGCTGTGTTGTTTTGTGGTGTGTTGTGTCGTGTTGTGCTGGGTGTGCTGTGTTGTTTTGTGCTGTGTTGTGTCGTGGTGTGCTGTGTTGTGTCGTGTTGTGCTGTGTTGTTTTGTGCTGTGTTGTGTCGTGTTGTGCTGTGTTGTGCTGGGTGTGCTGTGTTTTTTGTGCTGTGTTGTTTTGTGCTGTGTTTTTTGTGCTGTGTTGTGTCGTGGTGTGCTGTGTTGTTTTGTGCTGTGTTGTGTCGTGGTGTGCTGTGTTGTGCTGTGTTGTGTCGTGGTGTGATGTGTTGTTTTGTGCTGTGTTGTGCCGTGTTGTGCTGTGTTGTGTCGTGGTGTGCTGTGTTGTTTTGTGGTGTGTTGTGCCGTGTTGTGCTGTGTTGTGTTGTGCTGTGTTGTGTGTGTGTTGTGGTGTTGTGCTGTGTTTGTTGTGGTGTTTGTGTCGTGTTGTGCTGTGTTGTGTTGTGCTGTGTTGTTTTGTGGGTGTTGTGCTGTGTTGTTTTGTGCCGTGTTGTGCTGTGTTTGTGTGTGTGTGTTGTGGTGTGTTGTGCTGTGTTGTTTTGTGCCGTGTTGTGCTGTGTTGTGTTGTGCTGTGTTGTGTTGTGGTGTGTTGTGTCGTGTTGTGCTGTGTCGTGTTGTGCTGTGTTGTGTTGTGCCGTGTTGTGCTGTGTTGTTTTGTGCCGTGTTGTGCTGTGTTGTGCTGTGTTGTTTGTGTTGTGTTGTGCTGTGCTGTGTTGTGTTGGTTGTGCTGTGTTGTTTGTGTGTGTTGTGTTGTGTGTGTTCGTGTTGTGCTGTGTTGTGTTGTGCTGTGTTGTTTTGTGCCGTGTTGTGCTGTGTTGTGTTGTTTTGTGCTGAGTGTTGTGTGTGTGCTGTGTTGTGTCGTGGTGTGCTGTGTTGTGTTGTGCTGTGTTGTTTTGTGTGTGTTGTGTCGTGTTGTGCTGTGTTGTGTCGTGTTGTGCTGTGTTGTTTTGTGCTGAGTTGTGTCGTGGTGTGCTGTGTTGTGTCGTGGTGTGCTGTGTTGTGTTGTGCTGTGTTGTTTTGTGTGTGTTGTGTCGTGTTGTGCTGTGTTGTGTCGTGTTGTTTTGTGTGTGTTGTGCTGTGTTGTGTCGTGTTGTGCGTGTTGTGCTGTGTTGTTTTGTGGTGTGTTGTGCCATATTGTGCTGGGTGTGCTGTTGTTTTGTGCTGTGTTGTGCCATGTTGTGCTGGTGTGCTGTGTTGTTTTGTGCCGTGTTGTACTGTGTTGTGCCGTGCCATAATACCTAAAAGAGGGATCTTTGATTCTCTCTTGGACCGGTACTTGACTTCACCTAGCGTTGTGTGGCTGTGTCCCGGGGTTTGTCATCTCCCACCTCGTCATTAAGCTTATAAACAAGGTAACTGTCGACTGGGTCCGAAAGGATCATGCAGCACACAGATAGCCCCCCTTTGCTTCGTGAAACGGCTTCTGTGTGGTGTTGGGAGTTGAGAGTTGATTGTTCGGCCAGCGGTGAGGCTTTGTTGCTCTGGTCCCATCTGCCATCCTCAGGTGTTTCTTGTCAACTGATGGCTGCTCTGATAAGCGGGCTGTCTCCGTCTTTAAGGGGTCTGGCACCAACGACGTTTTTACGACCGACATGTCTGTAATGGACCAGCACACTTCATTTGTGTTCATATTCATTGTGATGATGATGATGATACTGACATTGGTTATCGGTATGATGATCCGATGGTTTGATGACAATGACGATGATTCTTTTTTTTTTCAGGGCTGCCTTCCTGTGATAGAGGAACTGATTCGTTTGTATAGTGACGTTCTGATCATCGTGGGTACTTGCTGTGGATTGCTGGAGGTGTGTGTTTGTGTATCTCCTCTCTCTCTCTCTGTGTCTCTGTCTCTCTCTGTCTCTGTCTCTGTCTCTCTCTCTCTCTCTCTCTCTCTCTCTCTCTCTATCTCCTCTATCTCTCACTGTGTGCGTGTCTGCGTGTGTGTGTGTTGGTGTGTGTGTGTGGTGTGTTAATGTATTGTGTGTGTGTGTGTGTCTGGCGAGTGTGTATGTCTATGAGTGTGTGTGTGTATGTGTGTGTGTGTGTGTGTGCTTTGTGAGTAAATGTGTGTATGTATGTGTGTGTGTTTGTGTGTGTATGTCTGTGAGTGTGTGTGTGTGTGTGTGTAATGTATGTGTGAGTGTATGTATGTATTTATGTATATATGCGTGTGCGTGTCTGTGCTTGTATGTATATG
>JAPXFY010000034.1:35426309-35444068 GCA_030674185.1 Monoplex corrugatus
GGCAACACACCCAAGTTGGAAACACACCAAAGATGGCAACACACCAAAATTGGCAACACACCAAAACTTGCAACACAGTAAAGCTGGCAACACAAATATTGGCTACACACCCAAGTTGGAAAACACAAAAGATAGCAACACACAAATGTTGGCTACACACCAAAGTTGTCAACACACTGAAAATGTTCAACACACCAATATTGGAAACACACCAAAGCTGGCAACACACCAATATTGGCAACATACCAAAGTTGGCAACACACCAATATTGGCATCATACCAAAGTTGGCAACACACCAATATTGGCAACATACCAAAGTTGGCAACACATCAATATTGGCAACACACGAATGTTGGCTACACACCAAAAGTTGTCAACACACTAAAGATGGCAACACACCAAAGCTGGCAACACACCAAAGCTGGCAACACACCAATGTTGGCAACACACCAATGCTAGCAACACACCAAAACTGGCAACACACAAATGTTGGCAACACACGAATGTTGGCTACACACCAAAGTTGTCAACACACTAAAGATGGCAACACACCAAAGCTGGCAACACACCAAAACTGGCAACACACCAAAGATGGCAACACACCAATGTTAGCAACACACCAAAACTGGCAACACACAAATGTTGGCAACACACCAATGTTGCCAACACACTAGAGATTGCAACACACCAAAGCTGGCAACACACTAAAGATAGCAACACACCAAAGCTGGCAACACACCAAAGATGGCAACATACCAATGTTGGCAGAACACTAAAGGTGGTGTTGTAATACTCGCTGGCAAGCCAAACAGAAATCCATCATACTACATAGATGGGTCTATAATCAACGTTCATTAACGCACTGACATTCTGTATTTCAGGACATTGAAGTTTTTTTTTTCTTATTTCATACATTCTCCTCAGCTTTAATTTGTTTTTCATTCATTAGCTCATTTATTGTCCCTACTTTCTTTGAAAATGACAGACTTACAAAACCTTGTGAATATAATAGAAATAGCAAAAATAATGGGCTGGAGCTAAACAGCAAGAAGACAGAAGTCATGGTAATCTGTAAAAAAACATGAAATCCCCTCATGCAAAATAAATACAAATGGCACAACATTGAGACAGGTTGATAACTTTAAATATCTAGGAACAATCATTTCACCAGACAGCAGATGCACATCAGAAGGCAGACACTAGAAGAAAATTAATAAAGAAGATTAGGAAAAGACAAGCAACATTTATAGAACATTTTACGAGGCAAGAGAAATTAGAGCACCTGGTCACAACAGGAAAGCTGGAGAAAAATAAAACACCAGGTAGACCCAGGGAGAAAAAATTGGATGGACTTGCAGGGTGGCTGAGGAGATGAGAATTCCACATGGAAATAGTCGATGTTGCACATATGTGTTAGTGCCTTGAACTTTTATTATGGTGATAAGCAACAATGGATCAGTACTTTGCACTGCTAAATGTCTGTTTATTAAACTATGTTGCTGTTAATTCTAAATCCCTGATTCTTTAACAGGATGCTTTGCTTACTGACTGCCGATGACATCAGCATGGGATTCCAGCCATTTTAACAGTTTTTCTTCTTTGGATTTCCTCTGTTTTTCTGCCAATGTATTGAACGTATACATGAATGGATTCAGAGCGGAATTTAAGGGCAAAACAAAGATAGCCAAGGCCACATTTACTTCCCCAGGAATTGGAACATCAGCTGTAGACAGCAGTCCACACAGTCCTATGGGAAACCAGCACATGAAATCTGTGACAGCCACACTGATCAGCCTCCGAGCTATGGTCATGTCACGTGATACTTTGGTCGTGTTAGTTGCCAAGGCATTCTTCTGTATTGACCAGTAGATAAATGCTTGGCCTGCAGAGATAAATATGAACAGTACAAAATTAAGGACGATTAATATACTAAATGAATAAACTCGTCCTTCAAACTGTCGTCTGGTAACAGGCAGAGGTATGCATATTCCTGTCTGGCTGTAAAACTTCCAGTGTGATGTCCGTGGAAGTAAGGGCAACAAGGCAAGAAACCAGCCAACTAACCAAGTCACCAAGCATGCCATTACAGCTGATGTTCTCTCAAATCGCATGGTGCTGAATGGAAAGGCAAGAACAATGAAACGATCGAGTGTTATAAGCCAGATCATGAGTGCTGATACTTCACTGGACAACAGAGACAGAAATCCTGCCACCTTACAGGGCACACTGTTCATCCAAGTGTCATCATAATAAAGATATTTACCACGGAACAGTTCATCAGCCACTCCAATGACAGCGATATAGACACCCATCAGACAATCAGCCATGGTCAAGTTGGTGACAAACACACTGAAGCCACTTGAAGAATTCATTTTCCGTGCACACAAACGTAAAACTAAACAAAAAATGTTACCAGTCACTGACAGACAGCTGATCAACCAAAGAAACACTCGATATATTCCTGACTGTAATAAATCTTCACATGACGAAATTTCGTCTTTTGGGGCATAACAGTCAGTATCATCAAAATTATGTGGGAGTATTTCTTTACAGCACAGTTTAAAGTTTAGTGCTGATATGACACGTAGATAGGACAGATATTGAAACACATCAGATGGAAACGTCACCAATGGACTGCCTTCCATGTACAATTCAGTCAAGCGTGGTGTGATCTGAAAACCAGCAGAACTAACAGTATGGATAGAAGTGAAAGATAAATTGAGTTTTTCCAAGCGTGTGAACTTTGACAAAACTCTGGTATCAAATGTAGTCAGTGCAGTATATGACAGATCTATCACAGTCAGCGATGTTTGCCAGGTATGATGTGAAGAATCAGCATACAGTGCGGTGAGAGGATTGTTGGACAAGGACAGTGTGTGTAGGTTTTGTAAATCAAGGAGGTGAGTCATGTTGACGTGCTGTAGTTTGTTTCCAGTGAGGTCCAGAAACCTAAGATTCAACAATTTCATGTAAGGCAAAATAACCAAAGAACACTGGGCAAGAATCAGATGAATAAGAATAGATATTGTCACTCACATCAGACAGACTCAGACCAGAACCTGTAGCATCCAAGAAGCGGAGATGAGGGAAGAGTGATACAGAGAAATGTTGAAAACACAGAAAAGTGAGACCTTGACAGAGACACTGCTTTGGACATACAATGTCACAGGATAATTCATCATCATGCAATGGGCAGTGAGGCCATCCATCACACACATGATCCACATGCACACATATTCTGGAAGCTATGCATCTGAAGAATCCTGGACACACCATGTCCTCACATCCATCTTCGTCCTCGTGATCTATACAGTCGTACATGTTGTTGCATCTTGTGTAGACAGGTAAACAGTCATCGTACTGGCCGGTACAACGATAGTGAGTTTCAGGACAAGTCTCATTGGACTTCATTGGAGTTGAAATAAAAGCTCTGGTGCCATCAAAATTGATAAGAGCAGGAGAAGGAAACAATGAATATTCCATATATAAGTCACTATGTGGGTCACAGTTCATTTCATCTGTTTTGTCTTGACAATGAAACACCCGGTCACACAAATTGTCAATGGACACACACTCTCCATTTCCACAACGAAATGTTTTGACACAGGGAGGATGTTTACAGAAGGACTCATCACTGTGATCCTGACAGTCAGGTCTGAAGTCACACACCAACGTGAATGATACCACAGTGTCTTTATCATCACACATAAATGTGGGGACTGAAATACCATGATGATCTACTGAATCATTTGAGTCGTTTATGTATGAAGAATATTTGTTAAAGATACAAGGAGATGTGTGATTTGTACTACAAACAAACATGTGGTGATAACCACACAGTAGAAAACTATGTGTGATATGACCATCAGAGCACATTGTCAGTGACTCTTGTTCATTGTCCAGTAAAAACCTTGTACTGGTCATTGTTATAGGTTTTGAATGGCCTGTATCCTCTGAAGACAAGTTCTTGAATTCACAGATTATTCCAGTATTTAACGTACTGACATGATTGCATTCATAAATCCTTAATGTACCAAACGTGGAATGGATCGTACGAATGACGCATAGTTTCTCATGTCTTAATTTATTCACAATTGAAATGTAATCAATAGCATGATAAACAACACTCCCATCCAGGCTAATAACATTGTTTCCATACATATTAGTGATATGTATACCTCCCATGTATAAACCGGCAAAGACATGATTCCAAGCGTCGCCATCACCCTTGACCATTTTGTCTATAACTCTAGCCCATGGAACACCACATTTAGGAATCCCTACTTTACCTCCTACAGTACCACAGTAACCAGCTCTTTTTTCTCCAGGTGTTCCAGTACTGTCAAATCTGTCCAGTGTTGGTTTGCTGACGTATTTGTAACAGCGGTTACACAAAGACACCCCATTTTGACAGTCAGAACTGTTGAAGATACAGTGTCCTGTGTCATCCTGTCCATCTTCACACTCTGTCTTGTGATTGACATTGAACACTGGGAAATGATGCACACAACACTAAAACAGACCACTGTGCAAGTATTGAAGGACCATACTTCGTAAAATGAGTGAAGCACGAGAATATTGAGACGTTCATATGCGAGCAAAATATAGAAGCATGAGCTATTCATTTAGTTAAAACGTTCTGATTAATAAAAGTGAAAATGTAAACGTATTCCCATATCTTTAAATACATTTAAGTTTGGGCTAAGCACAATTTTTATCTTACCAGTTTATTCTTACTATTAGTACTACTTTTTACATAACAATTTATTGTAGTTTGTCATGATTTGATTTTATTCACGTTCATTAGCACTTGTTTATAGATTTCTTTCATTACTTATTCATAACCTTCTTGGTTTACTACCTACCCTTAAAATATATCAAATCCCACAAGAATTTATTTGGACGGTGGAGTTTCAAAACCATAGCCTCCAAACCAAAAGCTTATTGTATGACTACATCACCATAGTGATTGATGTGTGAATTTGTTTCATTGTTGTTTTAGTGTTGTTTTGTATAAGCTTGACAAAGACCAGTTGGCAGAAAATGTGTTTCTTTGTTGTCTTTGGTGTACACTTGACAAAGGCCACTTGTTGTGACAACTTGCACCTGCCATGTTTCGTTAATTAACTACATGTGCTCGTTCTATTTTCACGTTTCTATATTAAAATGTCATTGTCATATTTAAACTGACTGACTGAATTGTTTGTAAGACAATTTTTTGGCACCTGCATATTTTATGGGATTTTGTTTTCATTAATCAACTAGTTAACTGATTGATTAATGGTAGTTTGTGAGTGTGCATGTGGTAAGCAGACTGAAATATCTATTTTCCTTTTATCCATGTCTGAATTTGTTTCCTTGGTGTTAAAGTTTAGGACAGCGTTTTTGCCTGCTGCATTTATCCTGTATAGATTTCTTTTATAACTGGTAATGTTGTCTGCTAACAGTGCAGTATCATTGGCATTGCGCAGGCTTGTAAGATTTTTTCCTCCCATCTTTATGCCCATGCCATCTGTATCAGCACCTATCATGACTTGCTCCGTGTAGATGTTAATGAGATACGGTGGTAGTATACAACCTTGTCTACCTCCCCTGTGGATGTTGAAGAATTCACAATTCTGATTGTTCCATCTAACTATAGCCATTTGGTCTTTATATAATGAGGCAATTAATGCGATAAGGTGTTTGGGAAAACCCATTTTGACCATTGTATTGAACAGGTGGAGATGAATGACGCTGTCAAATGCTTTGCTATAGTCTATGAAGGTGACAAAAGCTTCTTTTTCTGTGCTTTTCATTTCTCTATGATTGTTTGTAGCACAAATAACATGTCAGTTGTGCCTCTATTCGATCTTTAGCCTGCCTCATGACAATCATGAGATTTTAATTAACAAAGTAAGAACTGATGATGGAACCTGCCAGAATGACATCAAAATAAAACTTGGAATGTAAAGCAAAAATTGGTCCAACTCAACAACATCTGGATAGACAGAGGCATACCAAATGGTCTGAAAGTTAAACTTTTAAAATGTTTGATCTGGCCAGTCATGATTTATGGCTATGAAGCCTGGACTGATTGCAGACGAATTGAGGCAGTAGAGATGTGGTTGTATCGTAGACTACTACGCATCAAAGGGATAGATAGAAGAACTAATGAAAGTGTCCTCTGGAATAACTTGATGCCACCAGAAAACTACTAGCAGACATCAACAGGAGAAGACTAAAATACAAATGGCCATATGTCACGCAGATAGATCACTGACCTCATGGCAACCATCTTTCAAGGAAAAACAGTGGCAAAAAGGAAGAAAGACAGACCTCCAATCTCATACATCGAGAACATAACCAACATCAGTGGCCTAAATATTCAAGAAATTGTCCACAAAAGTGAAGATAGAGTGGCCTGGAAGGAGATGATGGTGTCCAGGTGTGCAGCGACCAACACCAAACCCAGTGATGCTGACAGGTGAGGTGAGGGGAGACATGTCTTAATGTATATTTACTTGTTTTTAAGCAGACAAACAAACAAACACCTATGTTATGGACACGATTTAAATTATAGTTTTCTGTAGTTCTACAACAGCTGAACCACAATTCCCCACATTTTCCCATTGTACATGGCTCAAGCAGGCCTGTTTACATTTTTGTTATCTGTCCCAGAAAATCCACATTGGCCCTGTGTTAAAGCCACGTGTGTATGGATACATTTGTGGATTCCTGTGTATGTTTGCGTGTTTATACTTATGTGCATATCTATGTGTGTTTGGCACTTTCATAGAATTTCTTGTAAGTTTGCTCGTTCAGTTTCATGTGTTCTGTGGGTTCCACATCTAACTCATATTGTTGTGTTAAGTTTGTCGTAAATTTTTAGTAAACACTGGTAGGATATATTGAAAACGATGATCTAGCACCAGTCAGAGGTGATGATTGGACCTCTTGCGTGTGGTTGAGTAGCAAGAGGGTTCCTTGCATTTGTTAGACTGATAAGAAGACCAGAGTCATAGTTGGGCGTGATGCCTTTGAAGACGTCGTATTGATGTTGTCCATCCTATTGTCTTCAACACCTGAACAAGGTAAATGCCCAGCTACCCTATCCCTTGTAGCCAATATCATTGTCCAACAACCATCAAGGTTTGAAGTGATGTGGAAGTGGCGTACTAATCTGTCCAATAGCGTGGGGTTCTGGTCTCGTGTTTTTGTTTTCGTGTCTACGAGGGTGCCAACTACAGGAGAAGAAGACTTTTGAAAAGAGTCCAAAACGTAAAGAAATCGTTATGAAAGAAATGATATCTTGCACAAAACGAGACTAACAAAAATTTGCAATCATTCAGCTTGTATCAAGATAACGTTTTCACGCTCAGAATAAATTCCATTTACAGTAATGCTGCAAATGCTATGTGACGGAACAGAATGCTTATGATAATGTCATGCCAACAAAACTACTTGTTCTTGTGCTCAGCTTCACATCAGAATACTGAGGACCGACTTACCATCAGTCAGATTCATCATCCAAACATAAAGAGAAACTCTGAAGACAGTGAGTTACTATTTCCATTATGGATATAACGCCCTGTTGATTGAGATCTACGAATGGCACTTATATTCATAACAATATTGTCACATTGAGGGGAAGGAAAATAACGCTTGAAAAAATGATCTGATATATGTCCAGGAGACTTCATTCGATAGTAGAAATCGTTTCTTGCACCAAGCAAATACAAAATTATCAGAAAATCTTTTGTTCAGAAAAGTATTTGTATTCTGTGGTTCCTTGTGATGAAACAAATGTTAAGAATAACGACAAATAACGCAAGACATCCGCTGACAGAACTACATGAGAACACACATGTTCTTGCCGAAACTGTCTCTAAAGGCACATAGTGTTTGCAGTGGACGATGCTATCTCTACAGTTCGTTCACGTTAGATGAACGTATCTCGATTGAAAGAACAAGTGTGTGTGTGTGTGTGTGTGTGTGTGTGTGTGTGTGTGTGTGTGTGTGTGTGTGTGTGTGTGTGTGTGTGTGTGTGTGTGTGTGTGTGTGTGGTGTGTGTGAGTCTAGTGGTCTGAATCTGCTATTGTTGAAATGGTACCTTCTCCAATCCCTTGATTGAGTGTTTAACCTTCATGTTCTGAAGAACTGTGGCTTACCAAGTATTATGTACATACTTATCAAATGCCAGCTGTGTTGGACATTAGACATTGTCTGTCTGGAAGACTTCCACATCCTAAAGATACTCCTGAATGGAGAATGAAGCAAAGACACCATGACAGGAAAGACTGCTAAAGCCATACAAGGATACTGTGAAGGCCAACCTAAATGACAGCAGAACAACAGCACCATCAGGGAAGATGTGTCCTGCAACAGAGCAAGCTGTTGACAGCAGTACACGCAGGACATAATCACACGTAAACCAAGCAGAACAACAAAAAGGGACTAACTGCTAGATGAAGGAAAAACCTTTGGTTACAGAACTCCTTCCCATTGAGTCATATTCAACAGACTGGAGACCAGCTGAAGCAGACTGAAACAGACCAGATACCATCTGAAGCAGCCTGAAACAGACCAGAGACCATCTGAAGCAGACTGAAACAGACCAGAGACCAGCTGAAGCAGACTGAAACAGACCAGAGACCAGCTGAAGCAGACTGAAACAAACCAGAGACCAGCTGAAGCAGACTGAAATAGACCAGATACCATCTGAAGCAGACCCCTAACTTGCAGGACGTGTTCTCATAGCTTGTGCCTGTGGAAGAAATGTACCTGAAAGAATGGTCTTCTATCTCACATGAAGTCCCACACCAGATGATGAAGTTCAGTTTGCCAACTCATCAACTGGATTGATGAGACAGAGTCCACTATTACTTTGACCCAGTTTTTTTTTCTTTTTGGTCTTGGCATCATCACATTAAAAACTAACATGTTGTTCGATTCAAGTAAAAACTTTAACCTACAACAACCCCCCCCCCCCCGAGACACCACGCTCTATTGGTTCAACGTCAGTTAAGATTAATAGAACATTGTTGTTTAATCAGTTAGACGCTTAACATCTGTTTATGCCGTAATATTTTATGTGTAACTAAGCATACAATAATTTTGAAATAACAATACCAAACACCCAGTTCTGAGTTTTCAAAATATCTTTTTCAGATGTGGACAAATGACAAGTACCTATAGTAGTGTGACAATATAGCCAATTATCTGTACACTGCTAATGAGTGTCAGGACAACTTTCATTGACATCCATCGTCTGCTGAGTAAAGTAACATCCAAAAGTCTTCAATCTTGCCCTGGTCTTGATATCAGAGGAAAAAGAAAACATCAAGCGCTTTATAAAATGTGGATATTTACATTTCAAAGGAAGAGACATTGCTTTTAGTTAAAAACATATTTTCTTGCATTTTCATAAATTGACATATCACTGTATAGGAACCAGAAAAAAACACGAAAGAAGAATAAGAATGTGTATTTAATAAAAGACAAGACAGGCGCAAGTTTTCGGCCAACTGGCCTTTGTCAAATGTAAGATCACAAACAAACACCAGATACAAGAATTAGGAGAAAAAGACTGAAACTTCCCTGCTGCTCGGTCCAGTGTGAGAAAAGGAATAAACTATCACTGTATGTTCAACCTTTTGTAAATGCCATTGGCGAAGCAAAGTTTTTTTTTCCAGTCTTTGCGCCATGCATTTAACAAAAGACTTTCAACAGTTGTTTTTATTTATGTACATTTCATGTAAAACATCTGTGGTAACGAGAATTGTTTTGTTATTTTATGAGGTTCTTACACAACAAGTTGGTCTCATTAAAAGCTTGTGTTTTTTCTTAAAAATCTATGAATATGTCTTTGTAGTTATCTATGAAAAAAATCTTGCATTCATGAAAAAATAGTATTTTGTTTCTAATATCACATTATGTAGCTAGACATAAATGAAATTGATGTTTTAGTTAAAATGTGTTATTGTACAGAAATGTTCGTTTGTGGAAACAGGGTGGACATAAATCTGTTCTCTATTGCTCTGGACGTGAATCTTCCAAAGTGGAAATTGCTGTCTACAGTGTGGCCTTTTATTTAGTGAATGTTTTCCCTGATACCGACAACCGTGATTTCAGTAAGTACAATACTTTTATTTCTTGTGCTCGCTGACGTTGCTGTGCTGCAACAGTCCATGCATACAAGAATGGACCAATTGTAGAACTGAGTGGTAACAGGAACACTACCATGGTCACATAAAACTCGTCCATCACGGCAAAGCCAATAAAGGACATCAGACTGGTCCACCCAAATAAAAACCAGCAGGTAGCAGTAGATATAACTAATTTCAGTGACAGGTGGACTGATGCATACAATGGCCTCTTGGTAGGATCAACTGTAATTTGGTATTTTGGTTTCTTCTGTAGATAATAGTTTGACCACCTACAGTCACAGAGCTGAAGATAAAGTTAGATACCACAGTAACTGTGAACCACCTGAACTGCTGGTTACAATTATGACAGTCAAATAAAGCCAGATGGCACAGACCAGACTGGCGTTCAAGACCCCAGTGTGACAATCCAGGAAGAAATGGTATCATTGAAAACAATATTCCAAGACACCACATTACTACACACGCTGCGGTTGTTGATGTTCCGCTGAATCTCCACCTGATTAAAGGGAAACAAAGTCTGATGACCTGATCCAGTGTGCTGAGCCATATGTTCAAAACTGACACCTCACTGGATAGTAGAGAAAGAAAACCAGCTACCTTGCAGGCAATACTGTTAGTCCATATCTTTTCAAAATAGATATATGTTTCCTTTTCAAATTCATTAGCTACTGTAACTATGCTAATATGTATTCCCATACATACATGGGAAATATTTAAACTTGCAAAGAACGTGATAAAAGTTTCTCCAAATGTTGTCTTTGACAGAATTACAATCACAAAACAGACTGAATTTCCTAAAACAGCACAGATGCTAGACAACCAAAATAGAAATCTGTACAGTTCAGTAGGTAAGAGGTGTGTGCAGGAAGACAGCAAAGGTTTTGGTGCTAAACACTTTATCTTGCTGGACAATTTAGGAAGTAAATTTTTACAGCAAAATCTGTGATTAGTTGAATAGACAGCTTTCAAATGATTCAACCCTGACAACAAATTGAAATTAAAGTTCTCAACAAGATTCCCTCTTATGTCTAATGCAGTGAGCTGTGGTGCATGGTCAAACCCTGTTGACCCAATTGTTCTGATATTAGAATAAGACACATTGAAATGTTGTAACTCAGGTAAGTACATGATTAATTCCCAGTTTATTATCGCTAAATGTGTTCTTGATAAATCTAGTTTTCTCAGTGAATAATAGACATTAAACGGTTTGCTTATCAATGACAATAGAGGATTGTCTGCTAAAATCAGAATCCTTAAATTCGGTGTCTCTGAGAATAAATTTATGTTGAGATTTCTCAGTTGGTTTTTGCTCAAATCTATAAACTGCAAGTTGGCCAGCTTCAAATCATGTAGATGGACCAAAGAACAGTGTGAAAGTCTCAACCAAATAAGATAGGCATTGGAACTGACATTTATCAACGTCATTCCTGATCCTGTGGCATCTAGATAACGAAGACAAGGAAAGAGGTGAGTATGGAAAGGTTGAGGACACAGGAAAGAGTGACCTTGACACAGGCAGCTTTCATAACAGTTCATGTCACATAACCATTCATCATCTCGCTGTGGGCACTGACCCCAGCCATCACAAAGATGATCTCTGTGTACACAAACAACAGAAGCTCTACACTGGTAGAAACCAGGACACGTCAATGTATCACATTCTTGTTCATCTTCGCCATAAGTACAGTCAGAAAATCCGTTACATCGTGTGTAGACAGGAAGACAATATAGCCAATCATCTGTACACTGGTAATGAGTGTCAGGACATATTTCACTGACATTCATCGTCTGCTGAGTAAAGTAACCTGTACCATCAAGGTTGATGAAAACACGTTGCTTTCTGTCTACTTCTCTGTAGTTTGGGGTGTAGCCAAATGGGTCTGGACAATCAACTTCATCAGAATCATCCAGACAGTCTGAAAGTTCATTGCAACGTTGGCTGTACCATACATATTGAGCATTGAAGCATGGAAAGTCATTGTAAGAAGGATGCTCACAGAATGACTCGTCACTGTTATCTGGACAGTCCTGTCTGAAGTCACACACCAGAGTGTAAGGGACTGTTGTAATGTGATCGTCACATTCAAACAAAGTGATGGCATGAGTTGTGATTTTTCTAAGAACATTCATTGTGTTGGTATTTTTATCGCTTGGGACCAGGAACACACAAACCTGTGAAGATGCTGTCTTCCCACAGTAACTGTTGGGATCACATGATACAAATGAATGTGTCACGTGACCATTTGGACACTCAAACAAAGTCTGTTGTGTCTGTGTAGAGATGGATAAAAATGGAGACTGTGTTTTATATGGAAGCGAGTCAGGAAAAAGCACAGTCTGAACTGGAATGAAATATTCTGACTGTGATTGTGTCTCACAAACCAAATCAGCAAGTCTACTGAGTTGTGTTACTGTTTCATAAATGATGTGCATATTAGCAACAAAGAAAAATTGGAGAGTCCTTGATGGATGGAATGGCTTAGTGCGAATAGAAAGATCAATGTTGTAGATGATTGTGCTGTCAGACCATGTACGAGATTTGCTGTACATAATGGGTAGAGATTTCCAGCCTGATATGCTGCCTATAAATGAACAGAATTCATGTTTTTCTTTGAAACCATATAAAAAGTCATCTATTTCTTTCCTTGTTTTTATTACAGCTATTTTCGCACCCATCTTCAAACATGTGTGTTTTGCTTTTTGAAGACTTATTCGCGTAGTAAGATGTAAATATTGAAAACATTTGTTACGTGAAGCCACCAAACCCTGACAAGCAGGACTGCTAAAGGGACAGTGTTCTGTTTCATCCTGTCCATCTTCACACTCTGTCTTCAGGTTACAGTCCAGGTGGTGCTGGAAGTTGGAATAATGGTCTACAGAACAGTTGAACAAACCGTTGGACAATATTTGTGGTTGATTGAATGTTGAATGAAAAGAAAATGTCATTATATGTTCGACTCCCTGACGTTCATATTCATAATGAATATAAAGACAGGAAGTATTGAAGACTGTTGGGTGTGTGTAATATTTAGTGCACACTTGTTCATCTCTTTGACAATTTGTACTGAGTTCTGAATAGATTAATTTTAAGCATGACCAAAAGACGCCATACCAATATTTTGTTTTAAAACTACCCATAATGACATATCCAAGGGGAGATTCTAGTTCCACAGAAAGTTTGATGATCTCCTTCCTGGTGGGCGGATATTGATACGGTAATATCACATACCCAGAACATGTTGACATGAATCTTGTAATGAAACAGTAATTTTTAATTTCCTGAATTCTTATCCTAAATGGAGGAATATTGATATGTGAGAGGAGCAGCTGGTTATTAGATGAGTCAAACAGATGTTGTTCAAGGAAATGAAGACCACATTCTATTACGTGATACATCCCATAGACGTTATTAGTATAATGCAACCATGTTTCCCACTGAGTGGGCTCACACCAATATGCGAGCCTCTGAAAATGAGCACGTGCAATCATACCCTGTGGTACACGGATATGCAAACGACAGTAAACAGACTTATCACCACACAGCCCATACTTCACTCCTTCCTGTGTTGTAAAGCTTGGCAAACAGTTTTGGCAACAGTTAGATCCATTGACCTGTAGGATCGTAAAGTTAGTTTTGTTAAAAAGATATTCTACACCTGGACAAATTTCACTCAGCTTCTGTTGACCAGCAGTGTTACTGATGTTGATGTTTAAGTCGATTTGATGGGTGGTGTTTTCAACAATTACCAAGAAGATGATAAACATAAACTGGAACATTGAAGCATATAAAATGAAGCGTTCAACCATGTGACGAGGTCTGAAAAGTCTTGATTTTGAAACATCATCCATAGTATATTCCATTAGTGACTGAAAAACTAGTCAAGAGCATTGCAAAGTGGGATAATGACTTTATGAAAGTTGAAACAACGGTAAGGAAACCAAGCAAATGGCAGAAGAAAGCCTGCTGGTAATAGTCCACTGTGGCCTCCTTGGCAAATACAAAACCTAGTGCCTGCAGTTCATGCTGATTCCAAAGCTCCTTTGACCTCTACTGATACACGTACACAATATCAGCATCAGTATAGTAGAATGGAGAAAGACCAAAATCGACAAATACACAAGGAAATATCTTAAAAAGTCACATAATTTTTAAAACATATTTTTTGAAAAACTGGAGAACACCAGGCAGACACAGTTGCGTGGTTTGTCTAGATGCTCATACACTTTGCTCAAGACAAACAGTACAGCATTATGTACATTTCTGTTTGTTCTGTACACAATTTGAAGGTAATCTAAAAAAGGCTTGAGAAATTTCTGCAAGTGGCCTAACACCAGTCTCTAAAAAGGTTTGAGAAATTTCTGCAAGTGGCCTAACACCAGTCTCTCAAAGACTTTCAACAACACAGACATAATTTTGTCTTGGACGATCATTCATACAAGTTACAGGTGCTTTCTTTGGCACATATCATCATCATCATCATCATCATCATCATCATCATCATGGTCATCATCATCATCATCATCACCTCCAACACCATTATTGCCATTGTCATTGTCACTGTCATTTTCATACTGATGATCTTTATTAATATGAAGATGACGACATTCATGATAATTTTTGTTATTATTGTTATTAGATCATTACAATATTATTACATTAACATTATCATTATTGTTGTTTTCATCAACACAATCAGTATTCTAAGCGTTATCATTATCATCACCATGTACATCACCATCGTCATCATATTAGCATAAATGCCTTATTTATTGGATGACAAAAGAAATTCTAGGCTTGATGGAAGAAAGGAGGAAGGCAAAAGGAAAGGAGGAAAGATACAAGAAGATAAACAAAGAAACCAAAAATAGGTGCAATGAAGCTAAGGAAGCTTGGCTGAAAACAAAATGCAAAGAAATAGAAAACAGACACAAAACAGATACTCAGAGTATGTACAGAAGAACTGAAGAAATTGTTCACAGGAAAAAGACATGCACATCAACTGGTTGCTTAAAATCGAAAGATGGTATGCTTATCATGGAAAAAGACAAAATATTAGATAGATGGGGAGAGTACATTAAAGACCTTTTTGAAGATGACAGAAACGAAAAAACACATTATAAAAAAGAACGTTGAAGGACCACCCATAATGAAAGATGAAGTTAGAGCAGCATTGAAAAAGATAAAACCAGGAAAAGCCCCAGGACAAGACAGTATTACTACAGAGATGATTGAAGCCCTGGAGAAATTTGGTATTGAAAAAATAACAGTCATCCTAAATGAAATTCATGACTGGACAAATCCCCAATCATCATCATCATCATCAGGTGCCCTGCCGCATGGCGTTGGCGACCATGGACTTCCAACCATCTCTATCTCTCGTTGCCCCTAGCATCTCCCCCACCCTCCTCATCCCCAGCCACTCTGCAAGTCCGTCCAGCATTCTCTCCCTTGGTCTACCTGGTCTTTCCCTCCAGCTTCCCCATTGTGACCAGGTGCTCCAAAACCCCCTTCCTCATAAAGTGGCCTATAAATGTTGCTTGTCTTTTCCTAATCTTCCTTATCAGTCATCGACTTGTGTCTGCCTCCATCAACACTGTCTCGTTTGTTTTCTTTGCTGTCCATGGAACTCTCAACATTCTTCTGAGAAACCACATCTCGGCTGCCTCGATCCTGCTCTGGCTTTGCTTACTGATTGTCCACGCCTCGCATCCGTACAACAGTATTGGTTCTATATAACATTCAAGAACTCTCTTTCTGATGTTAATTGATAGGCATTTGTTGGTAAGAATGCTTGTCATCTTCTTGAATGCTGTTTCGGCTTGGCTGATTCTGTCAGCTATTTCTGATGTGCATCTGCTGTCTGATGAAATGACCATTCCCAGGTATTTGAACTTATCAACCTGTGTCAAGGTTGTGCCATTTGCTATTTTGCATGAGGGGATTTCATGTTTTTTACTGATCACCATGACTTCAGTCTTCCTGCTGTTTAGTTCCAACCCTTACGTTTGCTTTCTATTTCTAGTATATACACAAAGTTTTGTAGGTCCCTTTCATTTTCTGCAATTAGCACGCATCGTCTGCATACCGAATGTTGTTTATCATTTTCCCTCCAACCTTTAATCCAGGGTCTTCTTCTAGGTTTCTCATGATGTTTTCGCTATACAGTGAAAACAGATCTGGAGACAAAACACAACCTGTCTGACTCCTCTTTTGATGTTTTGAAAAGAGCTTATATTGTTTTCTATTCTCATTGCAGCTGTTTGTTCCCAGTACATATTGCTGATTATTCGTAGATCTTTTCCATCAACATTGAGTCTCTCCAGCTGGTTGATCAGTTCTTCATGTCGTACCCGATCGATGGCCTTGGTATAGTCAACAAAGCATAAATACAAGTCTTTATTCATCTCAATTGACCTCTCTGTGATAGTTCTTATGATGTATATGGCATTAATAGTTCCTTTCCCTTCCACAAATCCACACTGTTCTTCTGCTATTTCTCTTTTGATTCTATTCCTTGTCCTCATCATGATTATTCTTAACAGGGTTTTTGTTACATGACTCATCAAACTGATTGTGTGATGGAGTTCGCATTCTATAGCCCCTGTCTTGTTTGGAAGTGCAATGAAAATTGATTTTGACATATCTTTGGGGATTTTTCCAGTGTCATAAATCTCATTTAGGAGGACTGTTATTTTTTCTATGCCAAATTCCTCCAGGGCTTCAATCATCTCTGTAGTAATGTTGTCTGGTCCTGGGGCTTTTCCTGGTTTCATCTTTTTCAGTGCTGCTCTAACTTCATCTTTCATTTTGGGTGGTCCTTCAAAGTTCTTATTTATAATGTGTTCTTCGTTTCTGTCATCCTCAAAAAGGTCTTTAATGTACTCTCCCCATCTGTCCAGTATTTTGTCTTTTTCCATGATAAGCGTGCCATCTTTCGATTTTAAGCAACCAGTTGATGTGCATGTATTTTTCCTGTGGACAATTTCTTCAATATGTCTGTGCATACCCTGAGGATCCATTCTGTGTCGTTCTTCAATCTCTTTGCATTTTGTGTTCAGCCAAGCTTCCTTAGCTTCATTGCACCTATGCCTGATTTCTTTGTTTATCTTCCTGTATATCACCTCGTTTCTCTTTGCCTTCCTCCTTTCCTCCATCAAGCCCAAAATTTCATCAGTCATCCAGCTCTTTTTTGCTTTTCTATCCGCCTTAGGGATTTCTTCACAATCTTCATTTATAGAACTTCTCAACTTTGTCCATTGTTCCTCACTGTCACTAACGTCTTCCAGAGCACTGAATTTGTTTTGAACATGTACATTAAATTTTTGACATATCATTTCATCTGTCTTTAAGAGTCCAAGGTTTAGTTTGATGTTGCTTTTGGTCTGTTTCCTTTTCCTCAATTTCAGCCTTAACCTTCCCACTACAGGATTGTGGTCACTGTTGCAGTCTGCGCCTGGTAGTGTTTTTGCTGACAGTAAAGAATTTCTAAATCTTTTGTTGATCAGGATGTAGTCAATTTGATTTTTGGTATTATCTCCTGGACTCATCCATGTCTATTTTCTTCTATTAGGCTGCTCAAACCAGGTGTTTCCTACTATGAACTCATTCG
>JAPXFY010000034.1:35444168-35566668 GCA_030674185.1 Monoplex corrugatus
ATCGTTTTTTTTCAGGGTTAACTCCCTTAGCCTTACTCTCTCCCGAGATATCCACAAGGCAGTGGAGCTATTTACCCAGAGCTTGGGGATCTGGTTCGTGGGCACCAGGGCGTATCCACACGCCGGTGGGCCTGCCTGCCTCACGTCTGGGGGCCAGACCTCCTCCGAGTCCTACGAGATTCAGCCTGAGTCCGTGAGGTGCTCAGTTACCGCCTGTCGCCACGAGGAGGCATAACGTAGGGCTTACTGATGGAGAGGCTATGTACTGGCAGGAAGAGACTTACGCCTTCTGCTCTTCTTTTCGCACAGCAGTGCTAGCCAGTGGTGCAGGCCGAAGCCGACACACTAGACGCATCACATCTGCCAATATGACAAGATATGTCAAAATCAATTTTCATTGCACTTCCAAAGAAAACAGGGGCTATAGAATGCGAACTCCATCGGACAATCAGCTTGATGAGTCGTTTAACAAAAATCCTATTAAGAATAATAATGACACAGTGCTAATTGCAGATGATGAAAGAGACCTACAAAACCTTGTGAATATAATAGAAATAAAAAGTAGAAATAAAGGGTTGGAGCTGAATAGCAAGAAGACTGAAGTCATGGCATTCAGTAAAAAACATGAAATCCCATCAAGCAAAATAACAGCAAATGGCACAACCTGGACACAGGTTGATAAGTTTAAATATCTGGGAACGATCATCTCACCAGATGGCAGATGCACGTCAAAAATAGCCAGCATAACTGGCCAAGCCAGAACAGCAGTCAAGAAGATGAAAGGCATTTATACCAACAAATACCTACCAATTAACATCACGAAGAGAGTTCTTGAATGTTATGTAGAACCGATAATGTTACACTGTTGTGAGGCATGGACAGTCAACAAGCAAAGCCAGAACAAGATTGAGACAGCCAAGATGTGGTTTTTGAGAAAAATGTTGAAAGTTCCATGGACGGAAAAGAAACCAAACGAGACAGTCCTGATGGATGCAGACACAAGAAGATCATTCATTAGAAAGATTAGGAAAAGACAGGCAACATTATGGGCCATTTTATGAGGAAAGGGTAGAGCACTTGGTCACAGCAGGAAAGGTGGAGGGAAAGAAAACACCAGGTAGACCCAGGGAGAAAATATTGGACGGACTTGGAGGGTGGCTCAGGATGGAGAGGGTGGAAGATGTGCTTGTGGAAGCGAGGGACAGGTACATATGGACGACCAAAATCGCCATGCCATGTGGCAGGGCACATGGTGATGCTGATGACGTATACACACATGCACATGAATAGGTATAGGTCGAACGTTGTAGTGTTGTCAAGCTGAAACTACAGTGATATGCCTGTAGTCCTATTGCGGTCCCAGAAAAGTGCCACAGACCTAAACATATATTTTTCGGGCCTAGTGGCAGGCGGGATGCGCGCACCAGACATTAGCTCCACCCATCATAGTTCAGATCTACCCTGATTTGAAATATTTGTATCTATTTGCCATAACATTTTCTATTAATGTCACATTACATTTAACAGAATATTGAATATTAGGAGGTGATAACAGCTACCATTCTACCAAATGTGAAGTTGTGATGTTGCTTCTGCATCGAACTACTTGAGAAAAGTTGGAGAGATGTGATGTCTGCTGTTACAAGGGTTAGAAGCGGACATCTCGGGCACACAGCGCTTTGTATATTCCTGCCCTGGCTTAAAAAAAGCCAGGTGCAGTACAAAACGGCATAAGCATGATGATTCCTGGGTGGTCACATGTTTGTTCCTGAAGTAGATGTTTACTGCACTGCATTCCACACAAGTTTTCTCGGGTTATGGTCGGGGTCAGCACGCTGTCAGTACGCTTTCATCATGCCAGTGTAAACAGAGCAAAACGGTCTCAGAACGTTTCAAAAACTGGTCGAGTGTAACTCGCCCTGTAGACTAGACTTCAACCATCACAGTCCCATTCTTTCTCAATGTGTGACGAGACCTGAATGAGTTGATGTCTTTTTCAACAATATGAAAATCATTTCTGTTGTAACTATATAACACTCACGAAACTCAAACGACAAAGCGCCTTACTTTATGATTATTGCCCCCTACCTACGAAAACTCTTCCAAAACAGAAATGCTATATGGCCTCTGATGAACACTAACATTCATCACTTTTATTAATTTTATTTGTTATCTTAAGATTGAGTGATGCAGTGGAAAAGAAAACAATGTAAAACAAAACATGTAATAAGTTTATTTATCACAATGATTTACGCCCATCATAACATGGAGTGACGCAGAGCAAAACAGAACACTGTAAAACAAACCAGTTTACCACCACCACCACATTTTATCTGCCTCATTTATCACCACTACCATATGCTTATAATACAACAGTACAGCCATAGGAAAGTTTTGTGTCATTCACTGTTTTGTAAATGTGATCTTGAAAATACATGTAGATTTACAGAGGACAGAGGGCTGAATAAGAATTGATTTGTGAAGTAAGATGAAATAGTATTGAACTGTAGTAAAACGATGTCTGTTGGAGAGCAGTTGGGCTGTTCCGATGTCTTTGTAATATCCTAGATAGAAACTATACGAATTAATCAGTTTGAACTTTATTCGTCAGAACTTTCTGACAAAATGTAACAAGAGTAAACTTAACTGGATCGACAAACCAAACCACAGTTAAACTGCTGTGTTTACATATTGCTTTTACCTATGAATTGTTTAGTGTTACCATGTCTTGATGGCCGGGTTGATAAACCAACTCACAGTTAAACTGCTGTGTTTACATATTGCTTTACCTATGAATTGTTAGTGTTACCATGTCTTGATGGCTGGTTGATAACCAACTCACAGTCAAACTGCTGTGTATAGATATTGCTTTACCTATAACAAAGGCCAGTTGGCTGAAATTTGCACCTGCTCTGTTTCGTTAATTAACTAATAATATAATAATAATAATAATTACAATATTTATATAGCGCAAAATCTTGATAAAATCAAATCTAAGCGCTGAAGCAGACACACACGCAAGCACGCACGCACGCACGCACGCACGCACACACACGCACGCACACACACACACACACACACACACACACACACGCATGGCTATAAATGGGGAGAAAGAATAAAAGCAATAAAAGCAAGAATAAAACCAATGGAAAATTATAGAGAGCATAGCATATACAATTATATATTATAACCATGTGATTCCCTCCGAGCGGAGACAGGCTGCAGAGGGGGGGGGGGGGAGGGTTGAGTGAGGTTAGGATTTTATGCGGAGGAGAAAAGGTGAGTTTTGAGAGCGGACTTGAAGGAGACAAAAGTAGGTTGCTGACGGACTGAGAGAGGAAGTTTGTTCCAGGAGAGTGGACCAGAAACAGAGAAGGCTCGTGGACCGTAGGTATTGAGCTTAGTGCGTGGAAAGCGAAAAGTCAGAGGATCGGAGGCAGAGCGGAGGGTACGTGAGGGAAGATAGATCTCAAGTAGGCTTGACAGGTAATGGGGGGCTGCGTTATTGAGGCTTTTGTAGCACATGGTGTCTAGTTTGTACTGTATGCGCTTTGATACAGGGAGCCAGTGAAGTTGTGCCAGGAGAGGAGATATGTGGTCAGCTTTTTTCTTTTTGAGTACAAGGCGTGCAGCATTGTTTTGAATGCGCTGTAGGATGTGAATGGTGGAGGCTCGTTCTATTTTCATGTGCTTATATGTGCAGGTTTTTATTGCCATATTTTAACTGACTGGCTGGACTGTTTGCAACTAAAGTTTTTGGTACCTGTATATTATTATGTCAGAATCAATTCTCATTGCAAGTCCTAAGGAAACATTGGCTATAAAATGCAAACTTCATCATACAATACCTAGGCTTTTGATCGAATAAGACACGAAGAATTGATCAACCAGCTAGAAAGGCTAAATGGTGATGGAAAAGATCTGAAAATAATCATATATATGTATTGGAAACAACAGCAGCAATGAGAATAGAAACGATATAAGTTCTTTCCAAAAAAAAAAACCAAAAGAGGGTTTAGGCAGGGATGTGTTTTGTCACCAGATTTGTTTTCACTCTACATGTACAGTGAAACTATCATGAGGAACCTAGAAGAATGCCCGTGATAAAGGTTGGAGAGAAAATGACAAGCAATCTTCTTTACGCAGAAGACACCGTTCTGATTGCAGAAACCGAAAAAGACCTTCAACATTTTGTGAACATAATAAATATATAAAGCAAAATTAAAGGCTGGAGATATATAGCAAGAAGATTGAAGTCATGGTAATCAGTTGAAATAAAGAAACCCCCCTGAAGCAAATTAACAGCAAACGGCACGACATTAAGATAGGTTGATACATTTAAGTATCTGGGAATGGTCATTTCACCAGATGACTAATGCACATCAGAAATAGCCAGCAGAATCTGTGAAGCTAAAATAGCAATCAAGAAGATGAAGTGTTCTTACCAACAAATGCCTACCAAATAACATCAGAAAGAGAGTTCTTGAGTGCTAAATAGAACTGATACTGTTGTACAGTTGTGAGGCATAGACAATCAACACGCAAAGTCAGAACAAAATTGAGGTAACTGAAATGTGGTTTCTGAAGAATGTCGAGAGTTCCATGAAAACAAAGAAAACAATCGAGACAGTCATGAAGGAAGCAGACATAAGAGGAACGTTTATAGGGCATTTTATGAGGAAGGAGAAATTAGAGCACCTAGTCACAACATGAAAGCTGGAGGAAAAGAGCACTAGGTAGGCCCAGGGAGAAAATATTGGATGGACTTGTAGAGTGGTTGAGTACAGAGAGGGTGTTAGATGTACTTGCAACGTCAAGGGATAGATTTGTGTGGAGGGCCATGATCGCCAACACCATTCAGCAGGACACATGATGATGATGATATTTTATAGGCTGCTGTTTTGATTAATTAACTAATTTATTGATTGATTAATGGTTGTTTGTGAGTATACGTGCAGTAAGCAGACTGAAATACTTGTTTTCTGCACCTGTATATTTTACATTTTTCTGTTTTGATTAATCAACTAATTCGATGATTGATTAATGTTAGTTTGTTCATGTGCAGATAGTAAGCAGACTGTAATATCCATTTTTCTTTTCTCTGTATCTAAATGCCTATTTACTCTGTGTTTTAAAGAGACAAACAAACAAACACATCACACCTATGTCACGGACACGATTTACATCATAATTTTCAGTAGTTCTACAACAGTTCAACCACAGTTGCTTCCATGTTTTCAATGTACCCGGCTGAAGCAGGCCCGTTCACATTTTTGTTACCTGCCCCACAAAATTCACAAGCTGAATCTGTCTTAGCCCTATGTAAACCCACGTGTATATGTGTGCAGTTGTGGATTCCTGTGTGTGTTTTCGTGTTTATGCTTATGTGTGTTTGTGCTTATCTGTATGAGTTGAGTACTTTCATAGAAGTTCTCATTAGTTTGCTTGTTAACGTTTCGTGTGTTCCATGGGTACCATGGCTAATTCGTGTATTTGTATTGAGTTTGTTGTGAATTTTAAGTAAACACTTGTAGAATATATAACAGGTTAATTTAGCACCAGTCAGAGGTGATTACTGGACGTCTTGTGTGTGCTCGAGAAGCAAGTGGGTTTCTTGGGTCAGTTAGTCTGATAAGAAGACCAGAGTCGTAGTTGGGCCCGATGCCCTGGGACGTTCAAGACGGGAACAAGTCGTATTGATGCTGTCCATCCCATTGTCTTCAACACCTGAACAAAGTAAATGCCCAGCTACTCTATCCCTTGTAGCCAATATCTAATATATATGTAGCCACACTCCTTGATCTGTCTGCAGTCTTTGATACCATTGATCATGGTATTCTCCTTTCTAGACTTCATCATACTTTTGGCATCTCTGACATTGCTCTCTCCTGGTTCACTTCATATCTATCAAACAGAAAACAAACTGTTCTCATTAATGGGACTTACTCTCAACCTGCATACCTGACCTGTGGTGTTCCACAAGGATCTGTCCTTGGCCCTGTTCTTTTCACTCTTTACACCTCCCCCCTGTCCACCATCATCAACTCCTACTCTATAAAACATCACTTCTATGCTGATGACACCCAACTTCAAGACAGTGACTCACCTGACAATATACAGCGCCTCTTGACTGGATGACATACAATAAACTTCAGCTTAATGATGACAAAACAGAAGCTATCCTCATTGGCACCCGTCAGAAACTTTCTCAGCTGCCTCCTCTTTCTCTCCCATTATGTAACACATCAGTCCCAATTTCTGATTCAGCTAAAAACCTTGGTGTCTGCATTGACTCTACCCTCTCCATGAACAACTTTGTTTCTCAAACTGTCAGATCTTGCTACTATCACCTCCATCGTATAAGCCTGATCAGGAAGTATTCTCTGTCGAAACAACTGTAAAACTCGTTCTCTCCTTCATAATGTCTCGCATTGACTATTGCAATTCACTCCTGTCTGGTCTTCCTGCCTCCACTATTCACATCCTACAGCGCATTCAAAACAATGCTGCACGCCTTGCACAACTTCACTGGCTCCCTGTATCAAAGCGCATACAGTACAAACTAGACACCATGTGCTACAAAAGCCTCAATAACGCAGCCCCCCATTACCTGTCAAGCCTACTTGAGATCTATGTTCCCTCACGTACCCTCTGCTCTACCTCCGATCCTCTGACTTTTCGCTTTCCACGCACTAAGCTCAATACCTATGGTCCACGAGCCTTCTCTGTTTCTGGTCCACTCTCCTGGAACAAACTTCCTCTCTCAGTCCGTCAGCAACCTACTTTTGTCTCCTTCAAGTCCGCTCTCAAAACTCACCTTTTCTCCTCTGCATAAAATCCTGACCTCACTCAACCCCCTCTGCAGCCTGTCTCCAGTCGGAGGGGAATCACATTGTAATATATAATTGTATATAATATGCTCTCTATAATTTTCCATTGTTTTTATTCTTTCTCCCTATTTATAGCCGTGCGTGGTGTGTGTGTGTGTGTGTGTGTGTGTGTGTGTGTGTGTGTGCGTGCGTGAGTGCGTGTGTGTGCGTGCGTGCGTGTGTGTCTGTTTAGATTTGATTTTATCAAGATTTTGCGCTATATAAATAAAATATTGTAAATTGTAAATTGTAAATATCACTGTCCAACAACCATCAAGGTCTGAAGTGATGTGGGAGTGGCATACCAGTCTGTCCAGTGGTGTGGGGTTCTGGTCTCGTTGTGTTTTTCTTGTCGTGTCTACGAAGGTGCCAACTACAGGAGAAGAAGGGAATCCACATTTGTGGAGGTTACCTACAGATCCAGCCTTTACCAGCCCCCTGTTGTTTATACTCCCAGGCGTACTCAGCAGCGTCACCTATGAGGAGAAGAAGAGAATCCATATCTGGGGTGGTTAGCTCAGGATCCATCCTTTGCCATACTACAGGGCAGGGCTAGATCTTTGGAACATTTTGGGAGGATTTTGCTTTTTATTGTTCAGATTTTAGCATGTTCTAATAACCTTTACTTTTGAAAAGAGCGGAAAACGTAAACAAATCGTTATAAAATAATTGATATCTTGCACTAAACCAGACTATCAAACACTTGTAACCATTTCAGCTTTTATCAAAATAACGTCTTCACGCTTGGAATAAATTTCATTTACAATAAAGCTGCAAATGCTATGTGATGGAACAGGATGCTTATGATGTCATGACAATAGTGCTGCTTGTTCTTGTGCTCAGCTTCACATCAGAATACTGAGGACCGACTTATCATCAGTCAGATTCATCATCCAAACATAAAGAGAAACTGTGAAGACAGTGAGTTACTATTTCCATTATGGATATAACACTATCTTGATTGAGATCTACGAAAGGCACTTGTATTCATAACGTTATTGTCACATCGAGGGCGAAAGAAAATAACGTTTGGAATAAATGATCTGATATGTGTTCAGGAGGCCTCATTTGATAGTAGAAATCGTTTCTTGAGCCAAGCAAATACAAAATTATCAGAAAATCTTTCGTCCATAGAAGTATTTGAATTCTGTGGTTTCTTGTGATGAATAAAATGTTAAGAATAACGACAAACAACGCAAGATATCCGCTGACAGAACTGCATGAGAACACACATTTTCTCAACCAAACTGTTTTCAAAGGCACAACGTATTTGAGCAGGACAATGCTGTCTCTGCAGTTCGTTCACATTAGATAAACGTGTTTGAGTTGAAAGAGCAAGAGAGAGAGAGAGAGAGAGAGAGAGAGAGAGAGAGAGAGAGAGAGAGAGAGAGAGAGTGTGTGTGTGAGTGTGTGTGTGCGTATGTGTGTGAGTGTGTGTGTGTGTGTGTGTGTGTGAGTGTGTGTGTGTGTGTGTGTGAGTGTGTGTGTGTGTGTGTGTGTTTTGTGTGTGTGAGTGTGTGTGAGTGTGTGTGTGTGTGTGTGAGTGTGTGTATGTGTGTGTGTGTGTGTGTGTGTGTGTGGTGTGTAGTGTGTGTGTGTGTGTGTGTGTGTGTGTGTGTTGTGAGTGTGTGAGTGTGTGTGTGTGTGTGTATGTGTGTGTGAGTCTACCGGTTTGAATACGTTGTCGTTGAAATGGTATGTTCTCCAAGCCCTTGATTGAGTGTTTAACCTTCAAGTTCTGAAGAACTGTGGCTTATCAAGTGTTATGTACATACTTATCAAATGCCAGCTGTGTTGGACATTAGACATTGTCTGTCTGGAAGACTTCCACATCCAAAAGATACTTCTGAATGGAGAATGAAGCAAAGACACCATGACAGGGAAGATTGCTAAAGCCATACAAGGATACTGTGAAGGCCAACCTAAATGACAGCAGAACAACAGCACCATCAGGAAGATGTGTCCTGCAACAGAGCAGAAGAAACACAAAAAAAGAATCAGAACGCGTATTTAACATAACCAGACAAGACAGGCGCAAATGTTTGGCCAAATGGCCTTTGTCAAACGTGGACGTAAGATCACAAACGAACAAACACCAAATACGAAAATTAGGAGAAAAAGACTGAAACTTCCCGCTGTTTGATCCAGTGTGAAAAAAACATATTAAACACACGTTCTGATTTTTTCCCGTGTTTTCACAATCCTCAATCGTCACCGTCTCACCCTTTCTTAAGTTGTGACTAGACCTGAATTAGTTGATGTCTATTTCAATAGTATCAGAGGTGTTTTTGTTGACAATATATATAACCGCGCAGAAAATCAAAACGTCCAAACAGCTTACTTTCCTTGTGATTTATTGCTTCCACCCATGAAAATTCGTGACTTCCAACACAGCAAAGATTTATGGGTTGCAGACGATCATCAGCACTTAATATTTTTATATATTGCGGTGATTTATAGCCTCGATGATATTGAGTAACACAGAGCAAAACGAGTCAATGTAAAACAAAACATTTATTTATTTATTCATTGCAATGATTTAAAGTTTTCGTAAAGATCGAGTGACGCAGAGCAGAACAAAACAAAACAATTCAAAACAAAACATTTAATACATTTATTTATCACAGTGATTTACGGCTTTTATAAACTTAAATGATGTAGAGCAAAACAGAACACTGTAAAACAAACCAGTTTACCATCACCACCACCACCACCACCACCACCATCACCACCACATTTTATCTGCCTCATCCATCACCACTACCATATCTTTATATACAGCAGTCCTGCCATAGCAAAGTTTTGTTTCATTTACTGTTCTGTCAATGGAATCTTTAAAAGGGTAGTTGGCTCAGTTGGAGTTCATTTGTAAGGTAAGATAGGTCATCACCATCATCATCATCATCATCATGTGCCCTGTCATATGGCATTAGCAATTATGGCCCCCCATACGAATCTATCCCCTGTTGCTGCAAGTACATAACCCACCTTCTCTGTCTTCAGACACCCCGCAAAGTCTGTCCGATATTTCTCCCTGGTGTTCTCTTTCCCTCCAGCTTTCCTGCTATGACCAGTTGTTCTAATTCCCCTTTCCTCATAAAATGTCTTATAAATGCTGCTTGTCTTTTCCTAATCTTCTTTATCAATGATCTTCTTGTGTCTGCTTCCTTCAAGACTGCCTCGTTTGTTTTCTTTGCTGTCCATGGAACTCTCAACATTCTTAGAAACCACATTTCAGTTCCCTCAAGTTTGTTTTGACTTTACGTGTTGATTGTATACACCTCACAAAAGTACAACAGTATCGGTTCTATACAACATTCAAGAACTCTCTTTCTGATGTTAATTGATAGGTATTTGTTGGTAAGAACGCTTTTCATCTTCTTGAATGCTGTTTTAGCTTGACTGATTCTGCTGGCTATTTCTGATGTGCATCTACCGTAAGACAGGTATATTCTGCTTGTATCTCTGAATTGCTCCATATCTGTTTTTCTTTCCATACCCTTCACTCGTTGACTGATGTGCATCTACCGTAAGACAGGTATATTCTGCTTGTATCTCTGAATTGCTCCATATGTTTTCCTTTCCATACCCTTCAGTCTTTGACTGATATGTTCAAGATCCTTTGATAGAGACACAAAACTCATGTTTTCTGATCTTTTGCCCATTTTGGACCTTTTCTGTGGAAAAATCTGCCCTTTGATCAGACAAATGCGCTTAAGATTTCCTGTTTTAGGACTCAACATAAAACCCATCTGTTTCTTCAATGCTTCTGTTTAAATGAATTATGTAATGTGACCCTATCCTGTCTTGTTTTAGTAGGTTCTTGCAGCATGTTGTATATGGATGTTTTGAGAGTGTGTGAATGATGTTAATGGGTAAAATTAGTGAATGTGTATAGCATGCATATGCCATTATTTTTGTTAATTCTAGAGTTGTAAGCGCTTAGCGCACAATTTTGGCCAAGAGTCGTTATCGGCCAGAGTAGGTGCTGATAATGACTCTAAAGCCTTCCTGTCTTGGACGTTTTGGAGATTTGTTCCTATCATGGCCTCTGTGTGACCAATTGTAACTGTAGACGAAGTCTCAACATAAAGCGTCATGGGGACATCACCGATCAAAGATGGCAGTGTACAACTGCCTGCATCATCAGCACTCCACTGTATGGCAGTGAAACATGGACAACACATGCCAAACAAGAGCAGACGCTGAACATTTTTCACTTATGCTGCCTTCACCATGTCCTTGGCATCAAGTGGAGTGGCGAAAGACCATGCACACACTACTCAGACAATGCAGGCT
Organism: Monoplex corrugatus; assembly: GCA_030674185.1. NCBI lineage: Eukaryota > Metazoa > Mollusca > Gastropoda > Littorinimorpha > Ranellidae > Monoplex > Monoplex corrugatus. Next base: position 35,455,340 of record JAPXFY010000034.1, read on the forward strand.
GCACTTGCTTGCGCATGTGCGTCGAATGGAAGATGGACGTATCCCTGCTGTGAAAGAGGAGAACGTCGCTTCTTCATCACAGAAACAGTTTCTACCGACGCTGGTGTCACCCACCCTGTTCTGTGGGTGATCTCATAGCTATGGCGTGTGTTTCATTTGGAACCATGGAGATTTCCTGCATATCTGTAGCACGTGCCTCCCAGATGCAGTCTGCAGCCTCGGCAAATCCCTTTGTGTCAGCAATATTATGTCCTGCTAGAATACTTCAGATGTCTGCAGGAAGGTTTGCCAGACACAATGCACGTTTAAGTGTTTGCAGATCATTATTAAGGGCGTTTATCTTACGCATAAGAACAGTAGGGTGTTTATCACCAAGTCCATTGAGGTTGAGAAGTTGAGCATCTTTATGGACTTGAGATTCGCCAAAAGTCTTGATTTGTGCTGTCGTCAAGGTGTTATATTTGACAACAGCTGGTGGGTTGGTGAGAATAGACTGAACTTCCTCTGCTGTGTTGACGTCAAGTGCACTGACAGTGTAGTCATGTTTTGCTTGGTCTTGACTTATGCCCTTGGTGCCATGCTGGGCTTCCACTCTTGCAAACCAGATGGTTTTGTTCAAAATTCAGGTAGTTTGACAGACACTGTGTTGGTCTGGTTAGACTGGGCAGTTAGAGCTTGAAGTTGTGTTGCTAGGTCAGCAAGAATAGATTCAGAGGATATTCCTTCAGCCATAATTGACGCTGTTCGACGTCGTGGTTGTCAATCTCGAGTGGCAAAAATTAGCTGTACACAACTGTGAAGAAAGACACAGACTGAAGTGCAGCGTTTGAGATTATTATCATTTCCACCACGATCTTCTCAAACACAATGGTGACCAAAACACACTGAAGGGACATAACCCACAGCTCCTGGTTACTAAAAACAACAAAGGGAAAATAACTCTTAGATCACAGGAAATCGCTACATTATGCATGTATGTTATATGTATGTATTTACGTATAATGTATTTTATGCATACAGTCATGAGCGTGTGCATAAGAGCACAAGAGCACACAAAAAAGGAAATGAGCATGTATGCACCAGAAAAGAAGGAAAGACAAAATACGCATATATATGTATATGTACTAAAGCTCTGTCTGTATGATGCTACCTTATGTGGTACAATGCCTTTATGACTTTATAGATTCATCCATCCCATAGACACCTCTTTATCTTATTTGTTTGTCCATTTATTTTAAATACTTTTATATCTAAAAGCACATGTGTGAATAGACTCTAAAAGAATTAACGAACGAACACATGCAACACACACGCATGTTCAAGTTCATGTTCATTTGCTTATAGCCCAGCCGACTACTAGAACTAAGATCATGTTAAAAACAACTCCTAGTTTCATTAAAAAGACAACAGTTAAAAGCCAAGCTCACGATTATACTTTAAAGTCTAAACTGCATTTGTTTTACAAATCTATATGTTTAATCAGGTAAGGTGAAATCTATTGATATCTTGTAAACATTTGAAAATTACATCTGGAGGAACAGGCTACATAATAACATACAAACGTATGTGTAAATACATGCACACACACACACACACACACACACACACACACACACACACACACACACACACACACACACACACACACACACACACACACACACACACACACACACACACACTCACAGGTATTCACTCTTATTACTATGGACATGGTAGCTAAGTGGATGAGACATCAGTCTTCTCATTGGAAAGGCTGAGGTTCAATCCTACATGGGTACCTGCCTATGTATGTAGGCCTCCCTCGGTCATGGCTGACCATGGACAAAGTACATCCGACCTAATGTCTAGATGGGCTGTCTGCATGGTCCAAGCAGCGTCGACTGTGACTGTAGAGACCAATGCGAGAGAGGCAGTCTCTGTCACAACGGTCGCATGTGTATGCTGATGCTGGTCTGTTGGCTGTCATCCCTTTTCTGCGAACTCGCTTTTCTGCTGCAGCAGCTGACAGTTTGTCCTCACCAATCCGCAGCTGTTTCTTGAGAGTGGTTCTCCAGCTGTTGCGGTCATCTGCGAGGTCCTCCCAGGACTCAGTGTTGATCTCAAGCGCCTTCATGTCACGTTTGCAAACGTCTTTGTATCTCAGCTGTGGGCGGCCAATGTTTCTCTGCCCTGTGGCAAGCTCACCATAAAGGATGTCTTTTGGGATGCGACCATCTTCCATGCGGCGAACGTGGCCCAACCAGCGCAGCCGACGCTGTCTCAGCATGGTATGCATGGTTGGGAGGCCAGCGCGGGTCAGGATTTCGGTGTTGGTCACCTTGTCTTGCCAGGAAATGCCGAGTATGTGCCGTAGGCTTCTCAGGTGGAAGGTATTGAGCCTTTTCTCCTGATGAGCATGCGTGGTCCACGCCTCGCTGCTATATAGCAAGGTGCTGAGGACACAGGTGTTGTATGCAGCCATCTTTGTCTTCGTGGTCAGCTTGGGATTTGTCCACACCCTTTGTGTGAGGCGGGCTAGTGTTGTGGCTGCCTTCCCGATCCTCTTGTCGATCTCTGTGTCAAGGGAGAGGTTATCAGTGATGGTGGACCAAAGATACGCGAATTGATGGATGGCTTCAAGCTCGTAGTCATCAATGGTGATGGCTGGTGGAGATGGCGTGTCTTGGCCCAGGACGTTTGTCTTCTTAAGACTGATGGTCAGATAAAAATCTTTGCAGGCCTGGGAGAAGCGATCCATCAATGACTGCAAGTCCCGCTGAGTATGGGTCACAACTGCGGCATCGTCGGCAAATAGGATGTCTCTGATGAAGGCTTCACGGACCTTTGTCCTTGCTCTGAGGCGGGCGAGGTTGAAGAGCCTGCCATCTGATCTGGTCCGCAGGTGGATCCCTTCTTGCGATGTGCTGAACGCATGCCTCAGGAGGAGAGCGAAGAAGATTCCAAAGAGGGCTGGGGCCAGGACGCAGCCTTGTTTCACACCGCTGCGTACGTCGAAGGGCTTGGAGAGGTTTCCGTTGAACTGCACCGTCCCTTTCATGTTTGAGAGGAAGGACTCAATTAAGCTGTGCAGTTTGGGGGGCGGGGGGCAGCCGATTTTTCGGAGAGCCCTGAAAAGGCCATCACTGCTGACTAGGTCAAAGGCCTTGGTGAGGTCAATGAATGCCACATACAGGGGCATCCGCTGCTCTCTGCACTTCTCCTGGATTTGGCGAAGGGAAAAGACCATGTCTACCGTGGATCTCTCTGCTCGAAAACCACCCTGTGATTCCGGGTAGACGCGTTCAGCCAGTTTCTGCAGGCGGATTAGGAGGACCCGAGCGTAGACTTTGCCAACAATGCTGAGGAGCGAGATACCTCTGTAGTTGTTGCAGTCGCTCCTTTCGCCCTTGTTTTTGTACAGGGTGACGATCTAGGCGTCCCTCATGTCCTGCGGTACAGATCCCTCATTCCAACACTGACAGAGAACTGCGTGCAAAGGGTGCAGAAGAGAAGTCTTGCAGTGCTTGATGAGGTCTGGGGGAATTCCGTCGTTGCCAGGTGCCTTGCCTGATGCCAGGCTATCAATGGCCTTGCTGAGTTCGTCCACAGTTGGCTCTGCGTCAAGTTCTTCCATTACCGGCATGCACTTGATGGCATCGAGGGCTGAGGTTGACACCATATTCTGTGTGGAGTAGAGGTCGGAGTAGTGTTCCGCCCATCTTTCCATCTGTTGGCTAGGATCGCTGATTACTTCCCCAGTGGAGGATTTGAGGGGGGCGATCTTGCTCTGTGTTGGTCCCAGTGCCTTCTTGATGCCATCATACATTCTCTTCCTTTCAGCAGCACTCTGTATCTCTTCGCTGAGCTCTGTCCAGTACTCGTTTGCGCAGCACCTGGCGTTAAGCTGAACCTTGCTCCTGGCAGCCCTGAGGATTTGCAGGTTCTTCTCACTGGGTGACTGCTTATACTTGGTGAGTGCGGCACGCTTGGCCTCAACAGTGGGAGTCATCACTGATGATTTGGCCTCAAACCAGTCGTGGGACTTCACAGTTTTCTTCCCAAAGATGGCCATAGCAATGCGGTGCATGGTGTCTCGTAGCGTTTCCCATCTCTCGTGGCAGAGTCTCTGGGCTGCAATGCATCGTATTCTCTCTCAAAGGCCTCTGCAAACTGTTCTACAAGATCTGGCTGAGACATCTTGCTGACGTCAATGCGAGGGTCCCTTGTTTCTTTGAGCAGTGGAACTTCTTTGGTTGCAGCCTGATCTTGCAAATACCAGAGAGTGGTCTGTGTCGCAGTCTGCGCTGTGATAAGAGCGAGTGTGGAGAACGTTTTTGATAGCGGCACGTCTTACTAAGATCAAATCCAGTTGGTGCCAATGTTTTGAGCGTGGGTGCCTCCAGGAGACTTTATGTTGACGCTTCGTCTTGAAGAAGGAGTTGGCGATGCACAGTTCATGGCAGGTGCAAAACTCAAGCAGTCGCTGTCCGTTCTCATTCATTTTCCCCACTCCAAAGGAACCGAGGCAGGAGGAGCCATGAGTCATTGTCTGCACCCACTCTGGCGTTGAAGTCGCCCAGAAGAACAAGTTGTTCTGTCCTGGGGATGTTCCTTATGGTTGATGCAAGATTTTCGTAGAACTCATCCTTGGCGTCTGGAGAGGCAGACAGAGTTGGGGCATAAACGCTGAATGAGAGTGACATAGCCTTCGGTGGTGTTGAGGCGGAGAGTCAAGAGTCGCTCTGAACCGCCGCTGCCTGGTTTAATCATGTACAGCAGGCTGTTCCTTACTGCAAAGCCTACTCCATACTCTCTTGGGGCATCAGAACTCTTTCCTTGCCAGAATAAGGTGTAGTCTCTTTCCTTTAGTATTCCTGAGTCAGCCAGCCGTGTTTCCTGCAGAGTGGCAATGTCCACATTGAGCCTCTTTAGCTCCTGTTTATGACGGCGGTCTTTCTGGCGTCGCTGATGTCTTGCAGATCTTGGGAGAGCCCAGGCATCATTGTTCGGACATTCCAACAGCCCAGTCTCACAGCTGATCCTTTCCTGATCCGTTTCTTGAATTTGAATTTTTCTTTTTGCCTGGTGCGGTATTAACGACCTGCTTGTCAGATTTTCTCCTAATCTTCATGCACCCAATGAAGAAGGCAGGTTGTGGCGGGACAGCACATGATTGGCTGGGGCTGCCAGCTTATGCGGGCAGTAGCTGTCCAGTTAGACACGAAGGTCTCTCCCACCGCCAAAAGCAACCCCTGGCGTCAGCTCTACGCCAGTTGAGCAATGACTTATCACCGGTATCTGTTGCTTCCCGTGTTGTGCCGACACTAGTGTTAGTAGCGAGGCTGGAGTGTCCTCTCCAGTCGTAGGTGCAGAGTGTTTGTGGATGAAAGTACGGATGTAAGCCTGGGCAGTGTAACATGGAAGACAGGCTGTTGCCCATGCAACTTGTCCCCCCTCTCCACCTCGCTGGCAGATCCAAAGGAACAGCAAGGCTGTTACGTTTTGGTGCCAACGCGGCCGCAGGAGCTGCCGGAAAATGACAAAGTTTGCCATCCAACCGCCTTAGGGGCCCCACACCGGATTTACTGTCAGGGTTTACTCCCTTAGCTAGATGGCCGCGGGTAGCTCTTCAGAGCTGGCGCCCTTTGATGGATCTAATTTTTTATTTCCACCAGGGTTTCTAGCCACCCTCCTCACCATCCTCCTGAGAGGACTGATGGGGGTGCTGGTTTAGTCGCCAGCAATTTGACCCTGTGACAGGTAGTACTGGGTTCCAGGTTACCAGTAGCGGATACATCTATCCGACCTGACACTAGGGTACCTGCCATTTGGCAGACAAAGGGTGGACATGTTTTACGATCTCCCAGGTTAACATGTCAGGAAGGAAAGAAGTGTTCTTTTATTTAATGTCTATTCACAATAACATGTTTAGAAAAAAACGGGGGAGGGAGTGGGAGTTTGAAGGTAAGAAGGGGAACAATTGCGTGTAATCATTTAGAAGAATCAAATGGTAACATCATCATCATCATCAAGTGCCCTGCTACATGCAGTTGGCGATCATGGCTTTCCATGTGCATCTATCCCTTATTGCCGCACAGCCACTTTGAAAGTCCATCTAATATTTTTCCATGGGTCTACCTGGTGCTCTCTTTCCCTCCAGCTTTTCTGTTGCGATCATGTGCTGTAATTCCCCTTTCCTCATAAAATGGCCTGTAAATGTTGCCTGTCTTTTCCTAATCTTCCTTATGAATGATCTTCTTGTGTCTGCTTCCATCAAAACTGTCTCGTTTGTTTTCTTTGCTGTCCATGGAACTCTCAACATTCTGCCTAGAAACCCCATCTCAGCTGCCTCAATCTTGTTCTGGCTTTGCTTGTTGACTGTCCACGCTCGCAACCGTATAACATCAGCGGTTCTATATAACATTCAAGAACACTCTTCCTGATGTTGACTGATAGGCATTAGTTGGTAAGAATGCTTTTCATCTTCTTGAATGCTGCTTTGGCTTGGCTGATTCTGCTGGCTACTTCTGATGTGCCATCTGGTGAGATGATCGTTTCCAGATATTTAAACTTATCAACTTGTCACAAGGTTGTGCCATTTGCTGTCATTTTGCATAAAGGGATTTCATTTTTTATTGATTACTATGACTTCAGTCTTCTTGCTGTTTAGCTCCAACCCCTTTACCTTTGCTTTCTATTTCTAGTATGTTCACAGTGTTTTGTGGGTCTCTTTCATTTTCTGCAATTACCACGTTGTCATCTGCGTATTGCAGATGCTTATCATGTTTCTTCCAACCTTTAATTCAGGGTATTCTTCTAGGTTTCTCATGATGTTTTCACTGTAAAGTGAAAACAGATCTGGTGACAAAACACAACCTTGCCTGACTCCTCTTTTGATATTTTGGAAAGAGCTTATATCGTTTTCTGTTCTCATTGCAGCTGTTTGTTCCCAATACATATTTAATAATAATAATAATGTTTATTTGTATAGCGCATATTCCATATAAAACCATGCTCACCAGCGCTTTACATTTCGCAAGAAAGGCAAAAGGTGATAAAAAATGTTCACAATTACATACACAATAAGATAACAACAAACATTAAAGCTATACAAGTAAGAAGACACATAAGAAACCACAGAATATTAAAATTTAAACACTGACTTATGTAATGAAGAAAGATTAACAGATTTTTCATATGAATAAAGAGGCATACTGTGTTTATATATTGCTGCGTGTGTGTGCTTGCGTACGTGTGTGTGTACATGTGTGTGTGCGTGCGTGTGCGTTGCTGTGCGCGTGTGTTTGTAAGAATGTATGTGTGTGTGTGTGTGAGAGAGAGAGAGAGTGTGTGTGTGTGTGTGTGTGCGTGTGCTATGTTTGCATGCGTGTGTGTGTGTTTATGCATGCAATAGTTGTACATAAAATTATAATCAATATTTTGAATGAAGATAAAAACAGAAAAATTCTAATCCATATACAGGAAAAACATTACAACTTCAGTATTACAGCATTAATACCTTGACAATCAAAATTCCTCACAAATTATGAACTATTCGCATATCATACATCACAATTTACATACAAACAAAGATTTGAATTTCTGATTATTTGTAGATCGTTTCCATCAATATTGAGTCTTTCCAGTTGGTTATCAATTCTTCATGTCTGACCCAACCAAAACCCTTGGTATAATCAACAAAGCATAAATATAAATCCTATTCAACTCGATTGATTTTCTATTTGGGAGTTCTTAGGATGCACATGGCATTAATAGTTCCTTTCCCTTCCCCAGATTCACACTATTCTTCTTCTATTGCTCTTTTGATTCTACTCCTTGTCCTCATCATGATTATTCGTAATAGGATTTTTGTTACATGACTCATCAAGCCGATTCTGCGATGGAATTCGCTTTCTATAGCTTCTGTCTTCTTTGGAAGTGCAATAAAAATTCATTTTGACATATCTTTGGAGATTTTTCCAGTGTCATACATTTCATTTAGGAGGACTGTTATTTTTTCAATACCAAATTCCTCCAGGGCTTCAATCATCTCTCTAGTAATGTTGTCTGGTCCTGGGGCTTTTCCTGGTTTCATCTTTTTCAGTGCTGCTCTAACTTCATATTTCTTTATGGGTGGTCCTTCAACGTTCTTTCTTATAATGTGTTCTTCGTCTCTGTCGTCTTCAAAAAGGTCTTTAATGTACTCTCCCCATCTATCTGATATTTTGTTTTTTTACATAATAAGCGTACCATCTTTCGCTGCAAACCAGTTGATGTACATGTATTTTTCCTGTGGACAATTTCTTCAATTCTTCTGCACAAACCCTGAGGATTCAGTTTGTGTTGGTCTTCTGTTTCTTTGCATTTTGTTTTCAGCCAAGCTTCCTTAGCTTCATTGCACCTATTCCTGATTTCTTTGTTTATCTTCCAGTATATTTCCTCCTTTTCCTTTGCCTTCCTCCGTTCTTCCATGAAGCCTAGAATTTCTTTTGTCATCCAGTTAGTTTTGCTTTTCTATATACTCTATGGATTTCTTCACAAGTTTCATTTATCGAGTTTCTCAACTTTGTCATCAATGTCACCAGCGTCTTCCAGAGCACTGGATTTGTTTTGAGCACATATGTTATTTTTTATGTATCGCTTCATCCTTCTTTAAGAGTCTGAGATTTAGTTTGATGTTGCTTTTGGTCTGTTTCCTTTTCCTTAATTTCAGCCTAAAATTTCCCATCACAGGATAATAACAGACAACAATAAACTAACGTTTCATAACAAATTGCCAACAGGGTATCTGAGAATCAATGGACTACCAGAATAATGTCATTATTTTTGTTGTAAAGGATATCTCTAGTGGCAGTATACAAGAAATCGAGATTGTTATTTCTATATGTCGTAAGGAAGATAGGACACTCAAAGAACAGATGGTTTAACACGTCGTAGACATGGTAGTGTCTTACCCCTGTCATGTGTGTTCGCACACACAATATCAAGTATGCACGTTAAACATCCTGAAAGTCGTGCCAGTATCGGGCGGCTTACAGAAGCATGAAAACACTTGTGTACACCTACTAAGGACAGAGTATGCAGACTCTGCAGCAACATAACGCCTGCACAGTATGGGCAAATCTGAGAGCATTTAGGTATCTGGGAAAAATTGGAACACTTTGAGAAAATGTTCCAAAGATCAAAAAAATCATTCCGCATCTTAAGTATCACTGAAAAATTGCATGAGCATTTTTGAAAGTTGTAACAACCGACCAGTTTTCAAAAGCTGATCTTTATGGATTGTACTTCACAGCTTCAGCTTCAGTTTTTTAAAAGTGGCGTTTACTGCACTCAGGAAGTTCCATATGCACTGTCACAACAGATTATTTGATGGAAAAGGATTTAGCATGACCATGTAAAACATCACAAGCCTCTACACGCACAACACGTGTTGAGGGGTGCACCCGTTAAGCTCGTGGTTTTTTTTCTGCTAGGTACAAGCGTGCATGCCAGAAATGTCATGAAGAGAGCATCTTTTGGATCAAGAAGTGCTCACTTATGATATCTGAAGACAGCACGTCTGTGTCCAAAGAGAAAGCAATGTGCACAGTGAGTGATCACTACACCAGGTTGAACTTACTGTTAACAGGAAGGTTAATGATTCAGACGCACACACATACACGCACGCGCACGCACACACATACACACATACAGACCCCCCCATACACTCCCTCTGTCTCACACACACACACACACACACACACACACACAGACACACACACACACACACATATAATATATATATATATATATATATAATATATATATATATATATATGTATGTATGATGCATATACACATATTACACACAGACACAGACACACAGACACAGTCACACACACACACACACAAACACACACACACACACATATATATATATATACATAATATATATATATCTGTCTGTCTGTCTGTCTGTCTGTCTGTCTCTATCAGGGGGCAAACCCTCGTCAGCGAAAGGAAGAGGTCATGTTTTTCAGACGTCTGCACCCTATTAACCATATTGTGTTAATTACACAGTACCTGACTGAGACTGACCTTGGCAGATTGATGTGACGTCATCATGCCTCTGGCAGGAGTGGAATTTAGAGTCCACTGTAGTAGTTTTGTTGCTGTTTACATCAACTTTATGCCTATACAGGCTAAATTTTAAATTAGCTGTGACAATTCGTTGGTGTTTTGAAAGCTAGGACCCGTGTGACCGGTGTCATGACAGGCTTAGTCCTCAGTATTTTATGCTTACGACCTTCGTTGTGGCGATGTGGAACAGAACCCTGAGCCAAGATCCAAACAGAACAATACCCTGAAGCAGTCCCGACTGACCAGTGATGGTGCCACACGCCGTGCCAATACTGACCATCCTTCACTTCTGGATTGACCAGTGATGGTGCCACACGCCATGCCAATACTGACCATCCTTCATTTCTGGATTGACCAGTGACGGTGCCACACGCTGTGCCAATACTGACCATCCTTCACTTCTGGATTGACCAGTGATGGTGCCACACGCTGTGCCAATACTGACCATCCTTCACTTCTGGATTGACCAGTGATAGTACCACACGCCATGCCAATACTGACCACCCTTCACTTCTGGATTGACCAGTGATGGTGCCACACGCCGTGCCAATACTGACCATCTTTCACTTCTGGATTGACCAGTGATGGTGCCACACGCTGTGCCAATACTGACCACTCTTCATTTCTGGATTGACCAGTGATAGTGCCACACGCCATGCCAACACTGACCACTCTTCACTTCTGGACCATAACCGCTCTTCATCAGGTGAGGGATTGTCCAATGACCCAACATTGAAGGATATTATGGCTTCGTTTTCGTGCACGCACACAAAAGTTGACCATATGACAGATGAACTAAAAAATCTGCATAAGACACTTAATGAACTGAGAGGTGAAGTGCGTGATATGAGAGAGATGAGAGAGACAATTTGTAATCTGACTGCAGAAACTGACTCCCTCAAAGCAGAGAATATAGCATTAAAGGACAGACTTGAACAAGTTGATAGAAAAACAATGGATGATCTTGAAGGTCGTTCCAATGGAACAATATAATGATGTCTGGTATTCAAAGAAGAGATGGTAAAGCAAAGAAGGACTGTGACCACGAAATGCTAACAGATAAATCAGGACTTCCAAAAACAATACAGTTTGCCGTGTACATGGCCTACATATTAAACCAAACTCTTCAATGATTGCCAGGTGTATCTTCTATAAAGATAAAGAAGAAATCTTCAAAGCAAAGAAAAAACAGAAAAACAGTCAAATATTGATAGGGGAAGACTTTACCACAGAGTACGCGACATTAGAAAATGATTGGGTCCTCACTTGAAAGCACATAGAGATAGCAACAAAAGGGCCACCATGATATATATGATCACCTCCTTAATGAGAGTAACAAGTCTGGATTCCACACCACAATGATAAACTGAAAGAAATCAGACAGGTGTCTGGTCAGCCTAGTGTAAAACAAACATGTCCTATAAGCCAAAATCAAAACGTCTTAAGCAAACACCAAGAGATAACAAATCCCCCTCAACACAGATTCTAAACATTGTAAGTGAAGGTTCAGTTGTGGTTAGTGACATGTTAAAAGATACCCCGATAACCTGCAGGCGTGTCGTGCATGTCATAACAAGTTCCTCCACTTTTCCTCTACTCCTTTGCTTGCGCGTTCCCTTCAAGACAGCGAATAAAAAAAAAAAAGTGACATGGGGGTATCAGTCCAAGATAATTCTGAAGAATGTTTGAATGTAAAGCAAATCAAAAGTAAATGGTAAAATGTTCTCAATGTTAAAAGAACAATAAGAAAACTAACCATGTCTGTAGATAATCAGAAAAAATTCTGGCGCTACATGCGTAAAATCTCCAATAAAATGATATTTCCATCTAACATGAGTTTCGTTCAAAATTGGTATCAGCATTTCAAGGGCGTTTTTGATAAAGAGAATTCTCACTGTGGCAGTGTTATCATTGACAATGATGTCTCTGATCAAATTATTAATGGCTTTGATTGTAATTATGGTTGTAATTGTGGTGATATTGATAATGGTTGTGGTGTTGATGATGGTGATGGTAACGATAGAGATGATAGGGATGTTGTGGATGGTAATGATGATGGTAAGGATGAAGTTTTGAATCGCCCTATTTCAAAAGAAGAAATCTTATGAAAAAAATGGAAATGTGGGACCAGATTGTATAATTCGGGAGTTCTTGAAAAATGGAAGAGATGAGGTGGTGAATTTTCTTACTGAATATTCCAGTGTTTTAATCAGTAATGGTCAATATCCTGATACCTGGACAGAATCCATCATTCTTTCTATATTTAAAAAAGGAAACGCTAGTGACCCAAATAACTACAGAGGTGATTCTTTGAGTAACACCAGCAGCAAATACTACAGCTGTTATCAATTCAAGATTACAGGAATGGCTTGACTACAACAATATCACTGGCAAATACCAGGCTGGTTTTAAAAAAAGAATTTTTCAAGAACTGATCACATGTTCACATTAGTGGCAATTATTCAGAAACAATTTACCTATAACAGAAAACCGTCTGCAGCTTTCATTGACTTTGAAAAGGCGTTTGATTCAATTTCAAAAAAAATTCTCCAGCCTATATTGTTAAAGAGTGGTATTAAAGATAAGATATCTGGATGTATTAAGAGTGTGTATGATTCTAGCTGAATGGGTAGCGCAAACTGTGTTAGATCTGAGAAGTTCTATACAACATGGGAGATAATTCTCAAGAGTTATGTCCTTTGATTATATTATAAAAATTATCCCTGCTTCCCTCTTATTTCTTTGGTATTACATATAAAATTTGTTTGAAAAAAGCAATCGTATGTATTTGAAGAAATCTAAATATAGTGATGCATGCATGGAGAAAAAACGACAACTAGAAACACAGTAAATGTACTGCATGCTATAGTAGACATTGTTATGGCTTGTCACTGGGACCACAAGTCTTTCCTGTTTCCAGTTTATCTCTTGGATGGGTTCCATATCTTTTTGGTCTGTGATGTTGCTATTGTAGAGGTGCCACAGCTCCTTCACACAGATGTTATTGACGGCGTGGTCAGGTTGGTTGAATGATTTGAGATTGTTTTGTCTTTCTAGTGTCGAATATCAGCATTGTATTCTATGAAACGTATATCAAGGGTGCGTCCACTTTCATCAATTTAGAGTTGAAAGCATTTAGACATATAGACAATGTTGTGGGTTTACTTCTCTTTGTCTTTCTCTCTCTCCCTCTCTCTCTTTCTCTCCCTCCCTCTCTCTCTCTCCCTCTCTATTCTCTCTGTATAGTGGAGGATGGTATCCCTTTTATCGAAAAAGAAACACTGTGATCATTGATTGTACTGTTCAGATAAGCTTTTGCAATATCATGTTTACGATTTTGTCTTGTATACTGTCCTAGCCATTGGTTGACAGTAATGCTGAAATAAGTTTACACCGGAAGCAGCCCCTGCCGGAAGTAGCCCCTGTAATGAGCGAAAAGCACAGATCACTGTCAGTTCAGACCTGAGCCATCTTGACGTCCACATGCGCTGTACAGTTTCTTGCAATGCACCGTGGTGTGACTCTGCACTAAGCAGCCAGAACTTCAGTTTCTGCATCAAGCAGCCAGTGTACGGGGTTCTTACCTGGAAGGACGTTGTGTCATCCCAAGACTGAAGACAGAAAGTCACACCTACTTACTGACAACCAACAACTGTGCAGCAGGGTCAGGTAAAGGTAACTGACCAGGTCAGGTAAGAGACATAGTGACATAAACTAGATAAAAACACAAAACTGTCAAGCGCCTCCGTCATACTGAATAGACTCTGTCTGTCTGACTCTGTCTGTCTCAGTCTCTGTTCCCTCTCTGTGAATGCAGGGAGTCGGAGGTGATATCAAGAAAAAGGGGAAACAGACGAGGAGAGGGGGAGGGTGTGTTGACAGATACGGAGGGAGGGAAAGAAAGTTTGGGCAGAAGGTAATGCTATTTTAAAATACAATTACGAAAAGACCCGTGTGTGCACACGCCTAAATACCCACTCGTGAACACATCAACACAAGCACACAACAACGTACTCTCACACCTAAATCTTTTAACCCAATACAGAAAGCAGAAATCCACAGAATTTCATTATTTATAATACAGTCGTATTTAAACTCACAAGCACATATTCTCACCTTAAAAAACACACCAAAAGACCCCCCCCCAAAAAAAAAAAAACCCACACACACACGCACACACATGCGCCACCTACAGGTACATGGGCACGTTACAATGTTTCACCTGAAACGTGCATGCCATTCACTGCAGGTTGGGGGAAGCAGGGCTACGACAACAAATGTTACATACACACAAACGAACGAACAAACAAATAAACAGAAGAATCAATAAACATATATGTAAATATATAAATGATAGGTAAATGAGTACATAAAGAAACAAAGAAAGCTTATACTTTACTAATAAATATACAAATAAATAAACAAATGAATAAGCAAATCCATCAATCAATCAATCGATCAATTAATCAATCAATCGATCAGAAATCCATCCATCAATTAATTAGTCAATCTAATAAAACACTCACACACATAAACACACATGCACATAAGTACACACATATACACAGATTGAGATAAGTTAACACACTCACGCACACACACACACACACACACACACACACACACACACACACACACACACAAACACACACACACACACACACACACACACACACACACACACACACACACACAAACAAACACACACACAAGACCACACCCAAAATAATGTATTTAATCAACAAACAATCACTGAACTAATCAGAAAATCCACAAATCAAACATTCACACACAAAACAAAAAAGACACATGCACACTGGCATGGTGCAAATTCAGAATGACCGCTCTGCTTGGAGTGTCTGGTCTTACAAAGTTCAGGTAGGGCTGTTGTAAAGACAAATGACCATTGGCAGGAAGGAGCAGCAGAACCTGTCTGTTCATGTCCCAGAGCTGGTCAGGCTCTCTGACGTGGTGGACGTCTGGCCAGCAGCACATCACACAGTGGATAGGTGAGGTAATTCTGGATGACCCCTAGGCACGCGGCTGCTTTCAGCTTAAAGTGTGTCTGGAGGTCAGTGACAGGTTGACCGATCAGCTTACCTGCTGTCTTGGTGACCTCGGACTGCCTGGTCTTGTCGTGCTTCTTCAGACTGCTGAAGGAGCAGAGGCTATTAAACTTGAGCACTGACTCGGCCACTCATCATCGTCATGTGCTCTGCTGCATGGCGTTAGCGATCATAGCCATCCACACGAATCTGTCCCCTGTTGCTGCAAGTACATCTTCCCACCCTCTCTGTCTATTCTCCCTGGGTGTACCTGGTATTCTCTTTCCTCCAGTTTTCCTGTTGTGACCATGTGTTCTAATTCTCCTTTCCTCATAATCATCATCATCATCAGGTGCCCTGCCGCATGGCGTTGGCGATCATGGACTTCCATCTGTCTCTATCTCTCATTGACCCCAGCATCTCCCCCACCCTCCTCGTCCCCAGCCACTCTGCAAGTCCATCCAGCATTTTCTCCCTGGGTTTACCCGGTGCTCTCCTTTCCTCCAGCTTTCCCGTTGTGACCAGGTGCTCCAAATCCCCCTTCCTCATAACATGTCCTATAATTGTTGCTTGTCTTTTCCTAATCTTCTTTCTTTATAATCTTCTTGTGTCTGCCTCCATCAAGACTGTGTCTAGTTTCTTTTCTTTGCTGTCCATGGAACTCTCAACATTCTTCTTACAAACCACATCTCAGCTGCCTCAATTTTGTTCTGGCTGCGTGTTGACTGTCCACGTCTCACAACTGTACAACAGCATTGGTTCTATAACCTTCTTCAAGAACCTTCTTCTTGATGTTAATTGATAGACATTTGTTAGTAAGATTGCTTTTCATCTTCTTGAATGCTGTTTTGGCTTGGCTGATTTTGCTGGCTATTTCTGATGTGCATCTACCGTCTGGTGAGATGACCGTTCCCATATAATTAAACGTTTTATCCTGTCTCAAAGTTGTGCCATGTACTGTCATTTTGTATGAGGGGATTTCATGTATTTTAATGATTGCCATGACTTCAGTCTTCTTGCTATTTAGCCCTAGCCCTTTACTTTTGCTTTCTATTCCTATTATATTCACAGAGTTTTGTAGATCGCTGTCATTTTCTGCAATTGGCAGAGTGTCATCTGCGTAATGAATGTTGTTTATCGTTCCTCTTCCAACCTTTATCCCAGGGCATTCTTCAAGATTTCTCATGATGGTTTCACTGTAAAGTGAAAATAAATCTGGTGACAGAACATAACCCTGACTGACTCGAAAGAACTGACATTGTTTTCTATTCTCATTGCTGCTGTTTGTTTCCAAAATTTATTTCTGAATATTCTTAGAGCTTTTCCATCAGTAGTGAGCCATTACAGTGATTGATTAGTTCTTTGTGTCTTACCTGATCAAATGCCTTAGTACAATCAAAAACGCATGAAAATAAATAAATCCTCATTCAACTCTACTGACCTCTCTATGATAGTTCTTAGGATGTATATGGCGTCAATAGTTTCCTTTCCCTTCAATAAATCCAACTGTTCTTCTGCTATTTCTCTTTTGATTTCGTTCTTTGTCCTCATCATGATATTTCTAATAGAAATTTTGTTACATGACTCATCAAGCTGATTGTACGATTGAGTCCGCAGTCTATAGCCCTTGTTTTTCTTGGAAGTGCAATGAAAATTGATTTTGACATATCTTTGGGGATTTTTCCAGTGTCATAAATTTCATATAGGAGGACTGTTATTTTTTCAATACCGAGATTTTGAAAGCCTTCAGTATTTCTGTAGCGATATTGTCTGGTCTTGGTGCTTTTCCCTGTCTAATCTTTTTCAATGTCGCTCTAACTTCATATTTTATTACTGGTGGTCCTTCGGTGTTCTTTCTTATAATGTGTTGTTCGTTTCTGTTATCGCTAAAAATGTCTTTAATGTACTCTCCCCACCTATCTAACAGTTTGTCTTTTTCTATGATTAGCGTGCCATCTTTCGATTTTAAGCATCTGGTTGATGTGCATGTCTTTTTCCTGTGGGCAGTTTCTTCAATCTTTTTGATGATAGTGACGAGGACGACGACGACGACAATGATGATGAAGAAGTTGATGATAATGATGATGATGATGATGATGATGATGTTAACTATGATGCTATGGAGTCCCATCTAGAATTGAGACTACTTGACAGAGCTGTACTCTACGCTTACCATTAGTCAGAAGATTAGAGGGACACCCTAAATGACGCATCCATGGAGTGTATGTTTCCAGTCTTCCCAATGAGTTTGTAGCATGCTCAATTCTGGGCAGAAGCTGAGTACAGCCGAAAAGTCCCACGTTTATTCTCAAATGACTGATGAGGATTTAAACCCACAATCTTCCAGTCGGTAGTCTGTTGCATTAACCACTACACTACATGTCCGACAACTGGTTATGTTATGTACACTTTTGTTGTGAACAATGTTACAGTATTTGCTAAACTTCTGATGACACAGTCCAGCTATTTCTCACATATATAAAACAACAGAGAAAGAAAATGGATGAGTACAGAAATTGAACAATTACAGAAGGAAAGAAGAAGAAGCAGAAGAAGAAGAAGAAGAAAAAGAAAAAGAAAAAGAAGAAGAAGAAGAAGAAGAAGAAGAAGAAGAAGAAGAAGAAGAAGAAGAAGAAGAAGAAATGTGAAAGTGCTAACAAAACTATATCGAGGAATGGTGCAATTTAGAGAAAGTGAAATAAATGCAGTTACATTAAGATGAAAAAGTGGGTAGCAGATGGAGAAAAGATAATTTTGACGTATTTTGAAAAATGAAACTTTGTATATAAACGTACAGCTAAACTGATTGATAAAAAATAAAACATGTTTCTTGGGCAGAATTTTATCCCTTTTTGATTTTTGATTTTTATTTCATTTTTTGTACAGACATTTAAATGAAAAGTTCAAATAAAGACAGCACACTTTCAGCAACTCAAAAAGGACGTATAACTTGCATACGGAAATAAGAAAAACCAAACGAGTACATAAAAATTTGGAGACCAATCTCACTACTTAACTTATAGATTAGGAGCTACGTTTATTCCTCGTACAACTGAGACACTACTTCCGAACTTTCTGAGATTGCAATTATGGTTTGCTATATTGTTCTTTCGTTTTGACTGTATTACTTGTTTACAATGAATTCTTTTAAGTTTGAAAGGAAGAGAAACTTAAAAGTAGTGATGATGATGATGATGATGATGATGATGATGATGAGGTGTGTGTGTGTGTGCTGTGTGTGTGTGTGTGTGTGTGTGTATGTGTGTGTGTGTGTGTGTGTGTGTGTGTGTGTGTTTTGTGTGTGTGTGTGTTGTGTGTGTGTGTGAAATTGCTGCCCCATCGTCTTGAAGACTCTCATGTTGCTACCTCCACGTCACTCATTCTGAAGCTGTCTCTGAACCCAGCAAAACTGACGTCATCAGAGGAAGAGGGCGTGACGGTTCACAAAATATTGCAATGTTTTTCACAATGCTGTCATGATGAGAGTGGGGATCATAGTGTTGTTAAGTATATAAGTGGGGACGTTGTTATGGATATAAGTGGGGATGATAGTGTTGTTATGTATGTAAGTGGCGATGATAGTGTTGTTGTTATGGATATAAGTGGGGATGATAGTGTTGTTGTTATGGATATAAGTGGGATGATAGTGTTGTTGTTATGGATATAAGTGTGGATGATAGTGTTGTTGTTATGGATATAATTGGGGATGATAGTGTTGTTGTTATGGATATAATTGGGGATGATAGTGTTGTTGTTATGGATATAAGTGGGGATGATAGTGTTGTTGTTATGGATATAAGTGTGGATGATAGTGTTGTTGTTATGGATATAAGTGGGGATGATAGTGTTGTTATGGATATAAGTGGGGATGATAGTGTTGTTGTTATGGATATAAGTGTGGATGATAGTGTTGTTGTTATGGATATAAGTGGGAATGATAGTGTTGTTGCTATGGATATAAGTGGGGATGATAGTGTTGTTATGGATATAAGTGGGGATGATAGTGTTGTTGTTATGGATATAAGTGGGGATGATAGTGTTGTTGATTAGTGATGATAGTGGGTATGGATATAGTTGTTGTTATGGATATAAGTGGGAATGATAGTGTGTTATGGATATAAGTGGGGATGATATGTGTTGTATGGATTATAAGTGGGGATGATAGTGTTTGGTATATGGTATGGATGTGGGGATGATATTGTTGTTGTTATGGATATAGTGGAGATGATATGTTGTATAATGTGAGTGGATGATATTGTAGTTGTATGATATGATGATGGTATGATATTGTGTTGTATGATGTGAGTGGGGATGATATGTTGTTGTATGATGTGAGTGGACGATGATATTGTTGAATGATGTAGATGTGAGTGACGATGATATTGTTAATGGTGTATGATGTGAGTGACGATGATAGTGTTGATGGTGTAGATGTGAGTGACGATGATAGTGTTGATGGTGTAGATGTGAGTGACGATGATAGTGTTGATGGTGTAGATGTGAGTGACGATGATATTGTTGATGGTGTAGATGTGAGTGACGATGATAGTGTTGATGATGTAGATGTGAGTGACGATGATATTGTTGATGGTGTAGATGTGAGTGACGATGATAGTGTTGATGGTGTAGATGTGAGTGACGATGATATTGTTATGTGTGATGTGATGACGATGATATGTTATAGGTAGATGTTGGGAAGTGACGATGATAGTGTTGATGGTGTAGATGTGAGTGACGATGATAGGTTATGTGTGATATGACGATAAGTGTTGAGTGTAGATGTGAGTGACGATGATAGTGTTGATGGTGTGGATGTGAGTGACGATGATAGTGTTGATGGTGTGGATGTGAGTGACGATGATAGTGTTGATGTGTAGATGTGAGTGACGATGATAGTGTTGATGAATGTGAGTGACGATGATAGTGTTGTGTTGGATGTGAGTGACGATGATAGTGTTGATGGTGTGGATGTGAGTGACGATGATAGTGATGATGGTGTGGATGTGAGTGACGATGATATTGTTGATGTGTGGATGTAAGTCGTGGTGTTAGTACTGATGCTGTAGAGGTCGAAATCCTGGTGTTTACATTATGATGACAGTTTTGACATATGTAAATCAGCAGTTGATCCTTTATGCCCAATAAATCATTCTAACGTAGACAATAAAAATCAGTTTTTATTGATTGTGCCCAATTTTTCAAATACTTGAGAAACAATTTAATTGTGATAAATACTTCACACAAATGTTCTTGTCCAAATCAAGTTTGTTCGCTTCTTTAGATATCTACAAAATCACTACAAAACTGTTCTTTACCTAGCTCTCAAAACCGACAATTTGCTGACAGTTGATCAATTGCAAGTGTTTTTCATGCCTTGTATTAATAAACATGGATATTATGTCAAAGTCTGTAACTTCATTCTTACGGACTATAGCTATACAATGAAACTGTTTTGTATCTTGCATGTTTCAAAAGTGACATTTTCAGAACAGTGACTAACCATCACCTTTAATGTTTCTATGGTGGCATCTGAAATGCAGCAAATGAGCATACTTTTGGAGCGTGTTTCTAGCTTCTAGAATCGGGCAAGTGAAAACAGTATTCAAGAAGATGAAAAGCATTCTTGAATGCTATATACAACCGATAATATTATACGGTTGTGAGGCGTGGACAGTCAACACACAAAATCAGAACAAAATTGAGGCAGCCGGGATGTGGTTTCTAAAAAGAATGTTGTGAGTTCCATGGACAGCAAAGAAAACAAAGGAGACACAGTCTTGATGGAGGCAGGCAAGAAGATCATTCATAAGGAAGATTAGGAAAAGACAAGCAGCATTTACAGGCCATTTCATAAGGAAGGGGGAGTTAGAGTACCAGTCACAACAAGAAAACTGGAGGGAAAGAGAACACCAGGTAGACCCAGGGAGAAAATATTAGACAGACTTGCAGGGTGGCTGAGGACAGAGAGGGTAGAAGATGTGCTTGCGGCGACAAGGGATAAATAGATATGGAGGGCCATGATTGCGAACGCCATGCAGCAGGGCACATGATGATGATGATGATTTCTAGCTTATCCAATAGAAAAAAATATGTCACTGTGTAGGTTTACTATAAAGTACAAACTCATGACAGGAGACTTCCATTGGAGGACTTCTGTGTCAGATAGCAGAGTGTTAAGATTTATCCAGTATGTCCACATTTGACTCCAACCATTTCAAAAGTTTTGCCTCATCTAATTTTCTTCGTTTTTCTGCCAGCGTGTTGAACGTGTACACAAATGGATTAAGAGCAGAATTTAATGGCAGGACAAAGACAGCCAAGGCCACGTTCACCTCACCTGGGATGGGAACATCAGCCAATGCCAACATCCCACACAGTCCTATGGGAAACCAGCACATGAAATCTGTTACAGCCACAGTGATCAACCTTCGAGCTATGGTCATGTCCTGTGAGGCTTTGGTCGTGCTGGATGTCAAGGTGTTCTTCTGTACTGTCCAGTAGATAAAAGCTTGTCCAGCTGAGATCAGCAAAAACAAGACAAAGTTGATGACGATCATGACACTGAAGGAATAAACTCCTCCTTTAAAGTCTTGTCTAGTAACTGGCAGAGGAATACATATTCCAGTCTGGCTGTAAAACTCCCAGTGGGATGTCATAGGAAACAGTGGTACTAATGCAAAGAACAAGCCGATAGTCCAGGAAATAAGACAAGCCACAGCTGAGGAAGTTTTCTTGAATCGAAAGTTGCTGAATGGAAAATGAAGAACAATAAAACGATCCAGTGTGATAAGACAGATGATTTGAGCTGATACTTCACTGGACAAGAGAGCCAGAAACCCAGCTATTTTACAGGCCACACTACGTTTCCATATGGTATCATAGTAGAGATATCTACCACGGTATACTTCATCAGCCACTCCAATGATAGCAATATAGACACCCATCAGAAAATCAGCCATACTTAGATTAGTGACAAACACATGAAAACCACTCAGTGATTTCTTCAGAACACACAAACGCATGATGCAACAGAACACATTACCTGTCACAGACATACAGCTGATCAACCAGAGAAACCCACGGTATGTCCCAGTCTGTAACAAGTCCTCACATGACGATATTTCATCTTTAGGAGCGTTACAGAATCTTTCTTCAAAAAGGTCTGGCAGTATTTCATCACAGCACAGTTTGAAATTCTGTGCAGAAACGACACGTAGTCGATGAAGATCTCTGAAAATATCTGATGGAAACCTTTTCACAGGACTACCTTCCATCAGCAGAGTAGTTAACTGTGGTATAAACTGAAAACCGTCAGAGTCAATTGTGTGAATAGTGGTAAAAGACAGATCAAGAGACCTTATAAACAAGAAAGTGGACAGCACTTGACTGTCAAACACTGTCAGTGTGGTGTATGATAGATCTAGTGTCCTCAGTGCACTCTGTTGTGTAACAGATGTTGAGTCACTGTTGAGCACGCTCAGGGGATTGTTAGCCAGGGACAATGTTCGTAGATTTTCTAAGTGAGCAAACACAGACATGTCAACAGTTCGCAAGCTGTTGCGAGACAGATCCAAAAACTGCAAGTTGGACAACTTCATGTCTGACAGGATGGTTAAGGAACACTGGGCAAGACTCAGATGAACAAGATAGGTGTTGTTACTTAAATCAGAGGGTGATAGTCCTGAACCTGTGGCGTCCAAGTAGCGGAGGTCAAGAAACTGGTCAGCTGAAAAAGACTGAGGACATAAGAAAGCGTGACCATGACACAAACAGACCTTAGGACAGATCATGCCACAAAACAGTTCATCATCATGCAGCGGACAGTGGGGCCAGCCGTCACACAAGTTATTGCCATGCACACAGACACCAGAAGATCGACATCTGAATAATCCTGGACACATCATGTCCTCACAGCCTTCTTCATCTTCATGGTCTACACAGTCGTACACTCCATTGCATCGTGTGTAGACAGGCAGACAGTTGTTGACATCACCAGGACAACGATAGTGGGTGTCAGGACAGGGTTCGTCAGGTTTTAAGTTTGTCACAATAAAATCACTGAGGCCATCAAATTCAATCATGGATGGTGCAGGAATATCAGAGTAATAGTTTGTGATTACATTATAGTTAGCGCAATCTGTTTCATCTGACTCATCCAAACAGTCGGAACGCTTGTCACACCTGTTGCTGTAAGACACACACTGACCACTGGTGCAAATAAAAGAATCACACGGAGGATGTTTACAGAATGACTCATCACGCTTATCCTGGCAGTCAGGTCTGAAGTCACACAACATAGAGTAAAACAGTTTCGTTTTGTCATCATCACAAGTAAACAAAACGACTGAAGTACTAGTAGCAAGGCCATCGACTGACTCAGGACTGGTGCCATTGTACCACATATTAGAGAGAGTACAAGGAGTTACGTGCCCTTGATCACACACACTTTGTGGACCCCAGGCCAGAAAGATGTGTGTTATTTGACCATTTTGACAAGGGATCAGATATTCTGCAAACAGTGAAAAGGATTTTTCTGCCAGTTGTAACAGTACTGACTTAGTCTGCTCTTTCTGAAACTGTTTTCTAGTGAATTCACACACTGTACTGATATCAGTGTTTTTGATTGTATTCCAACGGTTCAATTGGTAGTACATACAGTTGCGTACACTCTTTATCTGATAGCCAATAATATTCCTCACTTTAGATAAATAGAAGCATGATTTTTTGTCTAAATGTTTAAATTCGTTAAATGACCAAAGTGTATTATACAGAACAGTCTTGTTTTCAGCTATCACGCTTGTTCTGTACATGTTGGGTAAAGACATGTCCCCCCAATACAAACCAAGAATTATGCTTGATTCATCAGTTACGTTTGATGCAGAAATAAGATCAGTCAGTTGCTGTAAGTCATAGTCACGTTTTGGTGCTGCTAGGTTTCCACCCAGGAACTTACAGTAGTCTTGTGCTTTCTTGAAAGCATTTTGTTCCACACTGTCAAAGCTGTGCAGAGTGTCACTGGTGACGAACTTGTAGCACGTGTAGCGTGTGACCACCCAACCCTGACAAGTAGACTGTTGTGTGCACAGGGATCTGTTTCAGCCTGTCCATCTTCACACTCTGGCCTCAGCTGACATGGTCACCATAAGGAACATGTGATTATTGAGTGGTAAACAACAGTCCTCACAAGGAAAGCTAATCATTGAGTGGTAAATAAGACACAGTCATCACAAGGGAGATGTGATCACTGAGTGGTATGAACACTCAATCAACACGAAGAACGTGTAATCATCATCATCATCATATCATCATCATCATCATCATCATCATCATCATCATCAGCAGCAGCAGCAGCAGCAGCAGCAGCAGCAGCAGCGACAGCAGCATCATGTACCATGCTGTACAGCATTGGCGAACATGACTCCATACGATTCTATCTTTTGTCGCAGCAAGTATAATCTCCTACCCTTTCTGTCCCCCATCCACTCTGCAAAAGTAAAATTTTATCCCTGGGTCTACCTGGTACTCTTTTATATTTATCGTTCATTTCTCCTGCCTCATGAAATGTCCTACGACTGTTTTTTTTGTCTTTTTCTAATCTTCTTCGTTAATTTTTTTGTGTATGGTCCTTTGAAGACTGTCTAGTCTGTTTTGTTTGCTGTCAACGGAACGCTTATTAAAATTCTTCTTATAAACCACATTTCAGCTGCCTCACTCTTGTTCTGACTTCGTGTGTTGCTTGTTTAGGCTACCCATCCATATAAAGTATTGATTCTATATAACACCGAACTTTTTCTGATGTTAGCTGATAGGCATTTGTTTGAAGAACACTTTTTCGTTTTCTTGAATGTTGTTACTTGACCAATTCTGCTGGATATTTCTAATGTGCTTCTGCCATCTGGTGAGATGACTGTTCTTAGGTATTTAAATTTATCATCCTGTTTCAGTGTTGTGTTATTTGCTGTTATTTTACATGAGGGGATTTTTTGTTTGTTTTACTGGTCAGGTTACCATGACTTCAGTCTTCTTACTATTTCGTTCTAGCCTTTATTTCTGCTTTCTATTTCTGTTACATTCACAGGATTTTGTACGTCTGTTTCATTTTCTGCAGTTAGATCGGTGTCATCTGCACGACAAAGATTGTTTATCGTTTTTCCTCCAATCTTTATCCCAGGCATTCTTCTAGGTGTCTCATGATGGTTTCTCTGTAAAGTGAAGACAAATCCAGTGACAGAACACACCCCTGCCTAACCCCCTCTTTTGATATTTTGGAAAGAGTTTATATCATTTGTTTTTTCTGTCATTGCAGCTGTTTGTTTTCAATACATATTCCTGATTATTGTTAGATCTTTTCCATCAAAATTGAGCTTTCCAGATGGTTGACCAATTTATCACGTCTTACCCGATCAAAAGCCTTGGAATAATCAACGAAATAGAAATATAGATCCCTATTAAATTAAATCGATCTTTGTATGAGTTCTTAGTATTAATGTAGCATTAATTAGCATTTCTTTTCCTGTCAACAAATTCACAGTGTTCTTTTGTTATTTCTGTTCTGATTCAATTCCTTGTCCTCATCATGATTATTCTTTAAAAAAATTTTTTGTTACATGCCCCATCGAGCTGATTGTACAATGGAATTCGCATTCTATAGCACCTGTTTTTCTTTTAAAGTGCAATGAAAATTGACTTTCAATTGTCTTTAAGGACGTTTTCCGGTATCATAAATTTCATTTGGGAGGATGGCTACTTGTTCAGTACCAAATTCATTTAGAGCCTCAATCATTTCTTTAATAACATGGTTTTGAACAGATACGTTAAATTTTGCACGAGATGATTCTTTTAGAGTGTAAGATCTAGATGATGTTATTTTTGGTTTGTTTTCTTCTCAGTTTCAGCGTGAAATTTGTCATTACAGGATTATGGTCGCTGTTGCAGTCTGCGCCTGGAAATGCTTTTGCTATCAGTAAAGAATTTCTATTTTTTATGTATCAGGATGTAATCAATTTGAATGCTTGTGCAGTCTCCTGGATTCATCAATGTCCGTTTTCTTCTGTTACGTTGCTCAAGCCAAGTGTTTCCTATCATGAATTCATTCACTTGTGCCTACTGAACAAGTTTTTCTTCCCATTCGTTTCGCGTGCCACGGCCATGAGGTCCAACTATGTCAGCTACTTTTTCCTGTCCCACTTTGACATTAAAATGTCCAATTACGATTGGAATATTTTGTGATTTAGATTGAGCCTTGGCTGTCTCTAATTCTACATGGAAGTTGTCAATTTCTTCCTCAGTGCTTGCAAATATTAGTGCAAACACTCGGACAATGCTGGTGTGAAATGGCTTACCCTACTATCTTACTAGCAACACTCGGTCTGGTATAGCCCAGTGTCCTTTGAAGACTTTGACTTGTCAGTTTCTATTATGATTTCTAATATAGCCCAGTATCCTTTTATAGACTATGACCTGTCAGTTTCTATTATGATTTGTATCCCTCTTTCATGTTTTTTTAAAATTTGTGGATGGATTCTGTTTCTTTTTGTACAGTGTCATGCTTCTGATAAGAAGTGTTATAATTCTGATAAGAAGTGTTATAATTCTGATAAGAAGTGTTATAATTCTGATAAGAAGTGTTATAATTCTGATAACAAGTGTTATAATTCTGATAACAAGTGTCATGCTTCTGATAACAAGTGTTATAATTCTGATAACAAGTGTTATAATTCTGATAACAAGTGTTATAATTCTGATAACAAGTATTATAATTCTAATACCAAGTGTTATAACTCTGATAGCAAATGTCATAATTCTGATAGCAAGTATCATGATTCTGATCGCAAGTGTCATGATTCTGATAGCAAGTGTCATAATTCTGATTACGAGTGTCATGATTCTGATAACTAGTGTCATGAATCTTATAAGAAGTGTCATAATTCTGATAGCAAGTGTCATGATTCTGATAACTAGTGTCATAATTTTGTTAACAAGTGCTATAATTCTGATAGCAAGTGTTATAATTCTGATAACGTGTCATAAGTCTGATAGCAAGTGTCATAATTTTGTTAACAAGTGTCATAATTCTGATAGCAAGTGTTATAATTCTGATAGCAACTGTCATAATTCTGATAGCAAGTGTCATAATTCTGATAGCAAGTGTCATAATTCTGATAGCAAGTGTCATAATTCTGATAGCAAGTGTCATAATTCTGATAGCAACTGTCATAATTCTGATAGCAAGTGTCATAATTCTGACAGCAACTGTCATAATTCTGATAGCAAGTGTCATAATTCTGATAGCAAGTGTCATAATTCTGATAGCAACTGTCATAATTCTGATAGCAAGTGGCAAGTGTCATAATTCTGATAGTAAATATCGTGATTCTGATAATAAGTGTTATAATTCTGATAACAAGTGTTATAATTCTGATAACAAGTGTCATGCTTCTGATAACAAGTGTTATAATTCTGATAACAAGTGTTATAATTCTGATAACAAGTGTTATAATTCTGATAACAAGTATTATAATTCTAATACCAAGTGTTATAACTCTGATAGCAAATGTCATAATTCTGATAGCAAGTATCATGATTCTGATCGCAAGTGTCATGATTCTGATAGCAAGTGTCATAATTCTGATTACGAGTGTCATGATTCTGATAACTAGTGTCATGAATCTTATAAGAAGTGTCATAATTCTGATAGCAAGTGTCATGATTCTGATAACTAGTGTCATAATTTTGTTAACAAGTGCTATAATTCTGATAGCAAGTGTTATAATTCTGATAACGTGTCATAAGTCTGATAGCAAGTGTCATAATTTTGTTAACAAGTGTCATAATTCTGATAGCAAGTGTTATAATTCTGATAGCAACTGTCATAATTCTGATAGCAAGTGTCATAATTCTGATAGCAAGTGTCATAATTCTGATAGCAAGTGTCATAATTCTGATAGCAAGTGTCATAATTCTGATAGCAACTGTCATAATTCTGATAGCAAGTGTCATAATTCTGACAGCAACTGTCATAATTCTGATAGCAAGTGTCATAATTCTGATAGCAAGTGTCATAATTCTGATAGCAACTGTCATAATTCTGATAGCAAGTGGCAAGTGTCATAATTCTGATAGTAAATATCGTGATTCTGATAATAAGTGTTATAATTCTGATAACAAGTCTCAAGATTCTGATAGAAACTGTCATGATTCTGATAGCAAATGTCGTAACTCTGATAGCAGGGGCAATAAATCTGATAACAAGTGTTATAATTGTGATAACTAGTGTTATAATTCTGATAGCAAGTGTTATAACTCTGATAGCAAGGGTCATTATTCTGATAGCAACTGTCATAATTCTGATAGCAACTGTCATAATTCTGATAGCAACTGTCATAATTCTGATAGCAACTGTCATAATTCTGATAGCAACTGTCATGATTCTAATAGCAAATTGTATATTCTGATAACAAGTGTTATAATCCTGATAGCAACTGCCATAATTCTGATAGCAACTGTAATAAATCTGATAACAAGTGTCATAATTCTGATAGCAACTGTAATAAATCTGATAACAACTGTCATAATTCTGATAGCAAGTGTCATAATTCTGATAGCAACTGTCATAATTCTGATAGCAAGTGTCATAATTCTGACAGCAACTGTCATAATTCTGATAGCAAGTGTCATAATTCTGATAGCAAGTGTCATAATTCTGATAGCAACTGTCATAATTCTGATAGCAAGTGGCAAGTGTCATAATTCTGATAGTAAATATCGTGATTCTGATAATAAGTGTTATAATTCTGATAACAAGTCTCAAGATTCTGATAGAAACTGTCATGATTCTGATAGCAAATGTCGTAACTCTGATAGCAGGGGCAATAAATCTGATAACAAGTGTTATAATTGTGATAACTAGTGTTATAATTCTAATAGCAAGTGTTATAACTCTGATAGCAAGGGTCATTATTCTGATAGCAACTGTCATAATTCTGATAGCAACTGTCATAATTCTGATAGCAACTGTCATAATTCTGATAGCAACTGTCATAATTCTGATAGCAACTGTCATGATTCTAATAGCAAATTGTATATTCTGATAACAAGTGTTATAATCCTGATAGCAACTGCCATAATTCTGATAGCAACTGTAATAAATCTGATAACAAGTGTCATAATTCTGATAGCAACTGTAATAAATCTGATAACAACTGTCATAATTCTGATAGCAAGTGTCATAATTCTGATAGCAAGTGTCATAATTCCGATAGCAAGTGTCATAATTCTGATAGCAAGTGTCATAATTCTGATAGCAAGTGTCATAATTCTGATAGCAAGTGTCATGATTTAAGATTTGAGCTCACTGACGTTATTTGTGCTTCATAACATCATTGAGAAAGTAAAAAGTACGAATGAAGAACATTTTATCATCTTCATAAGCTATAGCAAAGCTTTTGACAGCATAATCCACCAGCATCTTTTTTGCACAATGCATAAAATGGGCTTTTCAAAACACATTATCTCACTAATTTCCTCACTTTATGAAAACCAAAAGAATACTATCAAATGGGACAATCAAAAATGTCAATATTTCAATATCTCGAAAGGAGTCAGGCAAGGATGCATCCTCTCACCTCACCTTTTCAACATACATACAGAGCAAGTAATGAGAGAGTCTGATATTGAAGACATGGGTCTTAAGAAAGATGATAGAAATATAACAAATCTGCGCTACACAGATGATATAGCACTAATAGTCGACAGCATAACTAGCATGAAGAGAATTCTACACCAAGTAGATGAAATAGGAAGAAGAGCCAGTCTCAAGCTTAATGCCAAAAAGACAAAAGTACTGTATGTTGCCAGAGTCAGTTGCAAACAGAGCATGAAATAAATATTGATACAACTCCTTTACAAAATGTCAAAGACTTTAAATATCTAGGCTCAGTCAGAAACAAATGATGGATCATGCACCAAAGGTGTAAAAACAAGAATAGGCATTGCTAAAAGAAAAATATTCCGACTAAATAAGATCTGGAAAGATCACAGCATTCCTCACCATCTGAAAATGAAAATATTGAAATGCCTTGTATGGCCCGTCATGTTATATGGCTGCGAATCCTGGACACAAAGAAAAGATGAAGACAAATGAATTGACGCAACTGAGATGTTTTTTAGGAGACTGATCAAGGTCATTTGGACAGATAGAAGAACAAAAAAAAAAGCAAACTAAACGAATTGGGAACAGCAAGAAAACTTCTATCATTAATAAATGAAAGAAAATTAAGATATGTAGGCCATGCGCTACGAAACCAAGAGACTGACCTTATGAAGACTGTCTTTCAAGGCAAGACGGAGGCAAAAAGAAAAAGAGGCAGACCACCAGCTTCTCTCATTGGTAACATCACCGAATCCAGCGGCATGAGAATCCATGAAGTCAGCAGGGCCAGCGAAGACTGGAACAAATGGAGAGGATAACCCTGTCGGTGTCACTGACTACAGCGGCCAACATCACACCCAGTGATGTCAATACATGAGATGAGAGATGGAATTGCTGCATATATCTGTTATAAGGATCTGATCCATACTGTCTCTTTAAACACGATCTTGCGATACAGTGACAGCCATCACAGCCATGTTGGAACTCTTGTAGAGACAAGATATCTCCTGTGTCGCCAGAATGGGCAGACGACTTGGTGCTGACATCTGATGCCAACCGTTGATATTTGGTTTGCATCATTTCTGTATCATAACGTGTTGCACACAGCTTTCGATTTACCAACTAGTTATTGTCGCCATATTGCTGTAAGTGTATGTGTGTGTATACATGCGTGTCTGTCTGTGAGTCTGTTTGTCTGTTTGTGCGTACATGCATGTGTGTGTGTATATGTGTATTTGTATATATGTATATATATATTATATATCATCATCACCATCATGTCGAGCTTGCTCAGCTATCCATGACATGTTTCTTCAATCCTTCTCTGTCAGACATTGCAGTAGGTAGTTCATCATACTGACAGCCCATATTATCCATCAGTTGGTCGATGAAGGTCTTCTTTGGACGTCCTGGTCTTTGTTTGCTGTGACTGGGTCTACATAGTAGAACATCCCCCACCAGTTCTTCTTTGCTACACCAGCAGTGTCCCGCGAAGCGCAGTCTTTCTTGACGTATTGATTTACTGATTGGTGGGATCTAGCCATATAATTCTGTTAGTTGGATGTTCTCTCCAGGATTTGTTCAGGACTGCACGCAGCATTCGTGTGTATGCTTCATCAATCTTTCTCTCCAATGTCGTTGTTAGGGTACAAGAGATTGAGCCATATGTAAGAATGGACTCCACTGCTGCTCATAAGAAGTTCCTTTTCAGGTTATCTGGTAGATATATATGTATGTATTTGGATACATGTGTATGTGTATAAATATAAAATATATATATATATAATATATATATAATATATATGTATATGTATGTGTGTGTACCGTAAAGTTCAGGCTAAAAGCTGCAACTTTATTCCCCAGCTTTAATCCCTGTGGCTTAAAAAACGATGCGGCTTATTTGCTGATTTTCCCCGATCCCAGGAGCGTCACGTTCTCGTCTATTCTTAGCATCTCTTTAACTCACCAAAATCGTGTTTACCGTTCATGAATTTTTCGGTGAGCTCCATGTTAAATGTTCACATTAAAGTGTTAGGCCTAACTGTTAACTGTTCACGTTTTTAAATCAAAGCCGCACACATTGAAGCATTCGGTTCGGTATTCAGATCTGCTCTGCTCAAACGTACACCCTCATCATGCCGAAAACGCGACACAATGCCTACAAAGCAGCCTTCATGTTGAAGGCGATCGACGTGGCCATTGAAAAAGTGCGGCTTATAAACCAGTGCAGCTTATGTGTGAATAAAGTTAAGATTTTTCTATAAGTGGGTGCGCCTAATATACCGGTGCGCCCAATAGCCAGAACTTTATGTTTATAGTATATATATATATTAAATATATATATAATATATTGCAACGAATGCTTGTTTTTCTACATTTTGTTAGATCCTTTGATTATGCATTGTATACATTTCAAAATGTTTGTAAATGCTATGTATTTGAAAATGAATAAAGACAAGTAAAAACAAAAAAGAAAAGTAAACGACCTGCAGCCCTTACTATGGTCTGGTCCACTTTGATTACCAGAGATCTTAAACGTGCAGCTTCCAATGAAGCTCTACAGTTCACATCCAGAGAAAAGACCAGAGACAGGCTCTTGCATATTTTCGTCCTGGTCTAAATTCAGTTTTGACCTTATCAATTTTTTATGTCACGTGTGCCTTTGATGACAAAAGTTTTGCTTTCAGTGTCTGCAGTACGTTTTGTTCTTTTTCCTGTTGTCGCGTGTTGTGGATTCTACTCCACCAGTACCACACTGGGTACAGTGCAGAGTTGAGGGGCAACACACATACAGCCATGAGCACGTTCAGCTGGTCTGACACAGCAACACCAGCAATGGTCATCAAACTGTTGATGCAAATTGAGAACCAGCAAAGTAGGATTGTTATACCGATTTTTACCAAGATGTATTGTGAGAAAAATAGAGCCTTTTTTGTAGGATCTACTGTGATTCCATACTTTGGTGTTGCTCTGTGGATGATGACCGACCAGCAGCTATCATCAGGCACAAAATCAAGTTAAATGTCACGATGAACCAGAGCAAACTAGAGTCCTGACTGGAATTCTTTTTATCAAACAAGACAAGATGACATAAAGCACTCTGGCCATAAACACTTACCTCAGACAGCCCAGGAAACAGAGAAACTGACACCAGCAGCAATCCAAACAACCACATCACCCCACAGACCACAGCAGCTGATCTTCTGTTCAACCTCAAAGTGTTAGAAGGCAGACAGAGGACGCTGATATGATTAATGTCATGAACCAGACAATGAGAATGGACACTTCAGCTGACAAAAAGGACACAAAGCCAGCCTATCTTGCAGACCACACTGTTTGTCCATGTGTTTTCATGCAGAAGATACTTTCCATGGAACACTTCATTAGCAATGGCAATGATGCTGGTGTGGATTCCCATACACACACTGGTACATTGTAAGTTAGTAAAACATATGCTGAAACTGCTTTCCATAAATTTGTTTTAAAAATACACCGAAAGACGAAACATATACAGTTTCCCAATATTGTTAAAACACTAAAACACCAAAATACATGTTTGTACAGTTCTGATTGTAGCATATGTTCACACGAAGATAAAACGGCTTGTGGTGAAACACATACAATTGAATTCAAAGATTTAGACAGTGCTCCGGACAGCATATTCTATAATTCGAAGAAAATATTGTTGATAATGCTTTGAATTCCAGGAACATATCAAAAGAGAATTTGTGCACCGGATTTCCCCTTAGATCTAATTCTGTTAGTCGTGGTGTTTTCTGAAAACCCACAGGTCCTATCATTTGTATGGCGGAGTAGGAAATATTCAGAGATTCAATGTGTGGAAAATACTTGAGAATTTCACTGTCAAACATTGTAAGACAGGTTTGAGATAGGTCAACCTTCCTCAACATGTTCTGTGTCAGATTAGCTGGTTCTCTGCTGAGTGATGTCAGGGGGTTATCTGCCAACAGAAGAACCTGTAGATTTGGTAGTCTAAGAAATACATTGACACTGATGTTTGTAAACTTGTTGTTGCTCAGGTCAAGGAACTTCATGTTGGGGAATGAAACAACAGGGAGGAAATGAAGAGAGCTATGAGACAGACTAAGATGAACAAGATAGGTGTGGTTTCTCACATCAGACAGTGTCAATCCTGACCGCTTAGCATCCAAGTAGCGAAGGTTAAGAAATAGGTTAACAGAAAATGACTGAGGACACACAAAAGAGAGACCTTGACACAGACATTCCAAAGGACATGTCAGTCACACAACCGTTCATCATCACGCTGTGGACACTGACCCCAGCCATCACACAGGTGATACACATGCACACACACTCTGGAATCTCGACATCGGTAGAAACCAGGACATGTTGCTCTGTAACAGTCACGTTCGTCTTCATGATTGATACAGTCATACAATCCGTTACACCGTGTGTACACAGGTAGACAGTAACGCCACTCACTTGTACAACGGTAATGTGTGTCAGGACAGGACGTGTTAGCTTCCATCATCTGATAGGTAAAGTAACCTGTGCCATCCAGGTTGATCAGGACCCATTGTTGTTTTTCTGGAATGGTAGGTGATTCGTTCTCATTGTAAAAACAATTAACTTCGTCAGAATCATCTAGAAGTCAGAAAAGTCATTACAACGTTTATCAGTCAACACACACTGACGTTAGTGCACAAAAATCTATCACATGGTGGGTGACCACAGAATGACTCATCACTGTTGTCTGGACAGTCTTGTCTGAAGTCACACACCAGGGTGTACGGCACTGTTGTCAGGTCATCATCACATTAAACAGATAACTTTATGTGAAGACCTATCCAGAGAATTACGTTTTGTTAATCTGTTTGCTAGAATTCCACATCAAACAATAAAGAGCAGAAGCAATCTGTCCACGTGACTTTTAAGATCACATAACAAAAAGCTGTGTGTGAAATGAAACACCAGGACAGGCATGTAGGCCCCTTTCTGTCTTTCTTCATGCATTGGTGGGTGGGGTTACAAATAACAGAGTAAGTATCCTGCCTTAGTCTGAGAACTGTATTCACACGCAAAACGAAAGTATGATTTTATACAATATATGCCTGAGCAGTTTTAGTAAATGATGAAGCGACAAACACGCAGTACGATGCTTCCTGGTTAAAGACCTCTTAGGGAAATAGCTGGTATCCATGTAATAAATCATGGTGTTGTCTGACCATTTACAGAACTGACTGTACATGAAAGGAGCTAAGTGCCAACCACATTCAGACCTACATGCACACTCATAAAAGGATTCAGCTTTAAATGTTTCAGCATATTCAAGAAATCGAGCCATTCGTTTTTGGTTTTGAAGGATGCTAGGTTTCCACCAGACTTGTGGCATTCTGCTTGTCCTTTTTTGAAAATATATCATTGGTCCATCTGACGATCTGAAAACATTGTGATGTGACACCATCCATTGCATGCAACCATTACGGTTGGAGGGGCAGTGTTTCTCTTCATCTTGTCCAGTCTTACACCTCCTGGGGATCTCACAGTACTTCTCTATTACAGGATGGACAGAAACATTTACATGACACATGAATAAACTGGGGATTCTCTGTGAGAGATCTGGCCCTTTAGTTGATACCTAACAGCACAAAAACACTTGGGCAAGCTTTGAAAATCTTTTTGCGATACACAGATGAATTCGAACACGTGTTGTATTGAACACCTTTACAGGTATGTCTTGACTATGCATACAGATATCAACAGACTAGGAATTGTCTGGTGTTCTTTGTGGTAGACTTTAACATAAGCTTGACAAACCTTTGAGTAATAGTTTTATGAACTATGATTGTCACCACATGTCCCAGAGGTACATTCAGGTATTTCCAGTCATTCCTGTGTTTCAAATTAATACCATTTGGAATAAAGCACTTAACGTATCCAGAATGTGGTGAAGTGTAATATAAAAACAGGCGCTGCTTTTCCGTTTGCTTAAATTTCATATATTTTGGAGGCTTGTTGTGCTGTGACACGTACATATGGTTTGTGCTGGAAAATAATCGTCTATCTAAATTAGATAGTGTGGTACATGAAACCGAATAGTCTGCAGATGTTGATCCAAGTGGAAGAATTAAAGGCAAGGTGTCATACACTAGTGTATATGAACGTAGAACATTACAGTAGTACCTCTGTGGTGGAATATATATATCAGCCCTGACAACTTTGCCTTGAGGTACCTGTATGTGTAAGTGGCAGAAAGTTCTGGAATCCTGACACCTACCATACACCATTCCCTGGCCTGATGTAAAGCCCAGTGTGATGTTGTCACAGTCTGTCACGTTGTCGTAAAACACTGTTTCCATGTGTGTATTCTCAGGGAAGTATTCTACACCTGGACAGATGTTGTTGATATCAGGCACACTTTCTTTATCATTGTGCTTGTTCTTGTTCTTAATTTTGCTGATGTCGATGACAATGATTGGACGGTTGTCAGTCTTCTTGTTAGTATTGTGTTTATCACTGTTAATGTTGATGGTATGATGTGTGTTGGACGGGTGTTGGGCACTGTTATGCTTACTGCTGTTTTTATAGGTGTTGGTCTTTTTCTTCTGCTTGTTGATGTTGTAGTTGTTGTCATTGTTGTTGTGGCTTTTCGTGTTTCTTTCGTTACTGTTGTTATTGCTTCTTTCATTGTCTACAACAGTACTGGTGCCCTTATGGTTGTGTATGCTGTCATTGCTTTGTGTACTGCTGTCATTAACTGCAATCCCTGAAGGGACTGTGAGGGTGAAGAGAATCACTGTCAATACGTACACACATGGGACATATGGATATGTTGTGTGTCGCACACTAACTGATCTTGAACTGTGTAAAATGTTCATGGTGCTTAATTAAACCAAACAGCTATGTCCCTGTCATCAGTAAGGAGACATGTTTTGGCACACACTATGATCGACACGTGTCCATTGTCACTGGCTAGGTCTGGGCTTGTGGAAAGTACCACACCAGTTTCCGTATTGTTCAGCTTCAGTCTGAAAACATATCACAGTTGAATGGAATGAAGTGTGCAGCGCTGAAAACAGCTTGCCTGCCAGTAAAGAAGATACATTGTTTCCTTTAACTTGTTGGTCGTACAGGAGTGAGGTGGAAGAGATGTCAACATCTTTAGGAGCCACATTATGAGGGTGATGCCCATTTCCTCTCCTTAGTTTCCCATCTCGTAAGAGTGTGCCATTTATTATAAACTGGATTGTGGTAAAGTTTTTAAATCAGAGCACAACACTTTAAATATGTACTTTAATTACCAAGCTATTTTGTCCATCGAATAAAACAGAGTATTGTGATTTTTTTTTATATACAATTTTCTTGTTATAATACAATGTTAATCTTTGATCAACTGAAGGTACCGGGCAATATATGATGCACGATAAACGTCAGTTGAAAGTTCCTATTATGATTGTATTTTAGGCAAACGTTTGTCATATGCTTAAATGCAGCGTATCAATAGAATTGTTCTCGTTCGTGCTGGGTGATAAATCCAGGTAAATAACAAACGGCCTGAATTCTTGTTATAATGATTTGAGGCAGCCGGGATGTGGTTTCTAAGAAGAATGTTGAGAGTTCCATGGACAGCAAAGAAAACAAACGAGACAGTCTTGAAGGAGGCAGACACAAGAAGATCATTGATAAGGAAAATTAGGAAAAGACAAGCAACAATTAGAGGCCATGTTATGAGGAAAGGAAAATTAGAGCACCTGGTCACAAGAGGAAAGGTGGAGGGAAAGAGACAACCAGGTAGACCCGAGGAGAAAATATTGGACGGACTTGCAGGGTGGCTGAGGACAGAGAGGGTAAAATATGTGCTTGCAGCGACTAGAATAAAAGCATATAGAGGGCCATGATCGCCAACGAAACGCAGCAGGGCACATGATGATAATGATGGTGAATGATTCGTCAGAGTGATTATCAAAATCAAGAAAACGAACACTAAAACCAGAAACACCTGCTACAGTTCGACATAAAACCCTGCCCACAAAACACTTCTTATTGACCATATGTCACACATTCTTCCTTTAAATTCTGTCACAGCAGGTTCGTCATATAAAATAAGTAAGTGTGTTGGTGTCTTCTTTGTTGCCTGTGAGAACAAACTAACTCCCTATGTGTCTTTTTTTGCCTGTGAGAACAATCTAACTCCCTAGGTGTCTTCTTTGCTGCCTGTGAAAACAATTTAACTCTCTAGGTGTCTTCTTTGTTGCCTGCAAGAACATTCTAACTCCCTATGTGTCTTTTTTGTTGCCTGCAAGAACACTCTAACTCCCTAGGTGTCTTCTTTGTTGCCTGCAAGAACACTCTAACTCCCTATGTGTCTTTTTTGTTGCCTGCAAGAACACCCTAACTCCCTAGGTGTCTTTTTTGTTGCCTGCAAGAACACTCTAACTCCCTAGGTGTCTTCTTTGTTGCCTGCAAGAACACTCTAACTCCCTATGTGTCTTTTTTGTTGCCTGCAAGAACACTCTAACTCCCTAGGTGTCTTTTTTGTTGCCTGTGAGAACACTCTAACTCCCTAGGTGTCTTCTTTGTTGCCTGCAAGAACACTCTAACTCCCTATGTGTCTTTTTTGTTGCCTGCAAGAACACTCTAACTCCCTAGGTGTCTTTTTTGTTGACTGTGAGAACGCTCTAACTCCTTAGGTGTCTTCTTTGTTGCGCTTATGGTACGCTTATCATGGAAAAAGACAATATTAGATAGATGGGGAGAGTACATTCAAGATCTTTTTACAGATGACAGAAACGAAGAACATATTACAAAAAAAGAACGTTGAAGGACCACCCATTATGAAAGATGAAGTTAGAGCAGCATTGAAAAAGATGAAACCAGAAAAAGCCCCAGGACCAGACAATATTACTACAGAGATGGTTGAAGCCCTGGAGAAATTTTGTATTGAAAAAATAACAGTCTTCTTAATGAAATTCATGACACCGGATACCCCCCCCCCCCCCCACAAAGATATGTCAAAATCGATCAATTTCCATAGCACTTCCAAAGAAAACAGGGGCTGTAGAATGTGAACTCCATCGCACAATCAGCTTGATGAGTCATGTAACAAAAATACTATTAAGAATAATCATGATGAGGACAAGGAATAAAATCAAAAGAGAAATAGCAAAAGAACAGTGTGGATTTGTTGAAGGGAAAGGAACTATTAATGCCATATACATCCTAAGAACTATTATAGAGATGTCAGTCCAGTTGAATAAGGATTTATATTCATGCTTTGTTGATTATACCAAGGCTTTTGATCGGGTAAGACATAAAGAATTGATCAACCAACTAGAAAGACTCAATATTGATGGAAAAGATCTACGAATAATCAAAAATATGTATTAGGAACAAACAGCTGCAAAGAGAATAGAAAACGACATAAGATCCTTACAAAATATCAAAAGAGGACTCAGGCTAGGTTGTGTTCCGTCACGAGATCTGTTTTCACTTTACAGCAAAAACATCATGAGAAACGTAGAAGAATACCCTGGATTAAAGATTGGAGAATAAACAACATTCGTTATGCAGATGACACCGTGCTAATTGCAGAAAATGAAAGGGACCTACAACACATTGTGAATACAATAGAAATCTAAAGTAAAAATAAAGGGTTGGAGCTAACAACAAGAAGACGGAAGTCATGGTAATCAGTAAAAACATGAAACCCCCTCATGCACAATAACAGCAAACGGCACAACCTTGAGACAGGTTGATAAGTTTAAATACCTGGAAACGGTCATCTCACCAGACGGCAGATGCACATCAGTTAACATCAGGAAGAGAGTTTTTGAATGTTGTATGGAACCGATAATGTTATATGGTTGTGAGTCGTGGACAGTCAACACGCAAAGTCAGAACATGATTGAGGCAGCTGAGATGTGGTTTCAAAGAAGAATGTTGAGAGTTCCATGGACAGCAAAGAAAACAAATGAGACAGTCCTGATGGACGCAGGCACAAGAAGATCAATCATTAGGAAGATTTGGAAAAGACAGGCAACATTTATAGGCCATTTTATGAGGTAAGGGGAATTAGAACACCCTGGTCACAACAGGAAAGGTGGATGGAAAGAGAGCACCAGGTAGACCCTGGGATAACATATTGGACTAACTTGCAGGGTGGCTGAGGACGAAGAGGATTGAAGATGTGCTTGCGGTAGCAAGGGATAGATACATATGGAGGGCCATAATCGTCAACGCCACACGGCAGGGCACATGATGATGATGATGATGATGATGCGTGTTGATTGTAATAATTACAATAATAATAATTACAATATTTATACAGCGCAAAATCTTGATAAAATCAAATCTAAGCGCTGAAACACACACACACGCACGCACGCACACACACGCACGCACGCACGCACACACACGCACCCACGCACACACACACACACACACACACGGCTATAAATGGGGAGAAAGAATAAAAACAATGGAAAATTATAGAGAGCATATTATATACAATTATATATTGCAATGTGATTCCCTCCGAGTGGAGACAGGCTGCAGAGGGGATTGAGTGAGGTCAGGATTTTATGCAGAGGAGAAAAGGTGAGTTTTGAGAGCGGACTTAAAGGAGACAAAAGTAGGTTGCTGACGGACTGAGAGAGGAAGTTTGTTCCAGGAGAGCGGA
The DNA here is from genome assembly GCA_030674185.1 of Monoplex corrugatus. Classification (NCBI taxonomy): domain Eukaryota; kingdom Metazoa; phylum Mollusca; class Gastropoda; order Littorinimorpha; family Ranellidae; genus Monoplex; species Monoplex corrugatus. Next base: position 35,495,799 of record JAPXFY010000034.1, read on the forward strand.
CCAGAAACAGAGAAGGCTCGTGGACCATAGGTATTGAGCTTAGTGCGTGGAAAGCGAAAAGTCAGAGGATCGGAGGCAGAGCGGAGGGTATGTGAGGGAACATAGATCTCAAGTCAGCTTGACAGGTAATCGGGGCTGCGTTATTGAGGCTTTTGTAGCACATGGTGTCTAGTTTGTACTGTATGCGCTTTGATTGTCTACGCTTCTCATCTGTACAATAGTATCAGTTCTATGTATCACTGGAAAACTCTCTTCCTGTTGTTAATTGGTACAGGTAAGAACGCTTTTCATTTTCTTGAATGCTGTTTTAGCTCGTTCAATTCTGCTGGCTATTTCTGGTATGCATTTGCCGTCTGGTGAGAAGGCTGTTTCCCAGATATTTAAATTTATCAATTTGTCTCAATGTTGTGCCATTTGCTGTAATAATGCATGAGGAGATTTCTTGTTTATTTTGTTTCACTGATTATCATATAAATACATATATGGAAACGATAGAAAAAGACAATTGCTAAATAGAGACATATTTTTGTTGATTTGTCTCTCCGTGCAATCGTCTCTTGTATTCTGTTTATGGTAACACTGCCCACCGGCATGATGACAGTTTAAAGAATACAGCAGTGGACAGACTGTCTACAGACAATATGTTTGACAGTTTAAACAACACAGCAGTGGACAGACTGCCTGCATACTATATGTTTGACAGTTTAAACAACACAGCAGTGGACAGACTGTCTACAGACACAATGTTTGACAGTTTAAACAACACAGCAGTGGACAGACTGTCTACAGACAATATGTTTGACAGTTTAAACAACACAGCAGTGGACAGACTGTCTACAGACACAATGTTTGACAATTTAAACAACACAGCAGTGGACAGACTGCCTGCATACTATATGTTTGACATATTAACAAAAAAGAGCATAACTCTCGAGAGTCACGTAGGAATTATCGCCCATGTTTTAGAACTTCTCAAATCTAACACAGTTTGCGCTACCCATTCAGCTAGCATAGAAGCAGCTACAAAGCACAAAAACCGTAATATGATTGGAGAGAAATACATACAATATATTGGTCTTATGTTCAAGATTGACATAGTCTTTTATTCTTGAACTGACCAAACACACACACACATAGACAAGGCAGATTATATACATGGTTGCTTCCAAGGCATATAGTTAATACCAAAGAAATAAGAGGGAAGCAGGGATAATTTTTATGATATTAACCAAAGAACAACTCTTGAGAGTCACATAGGAATTGACAGTTTAAACAACACAGCAGTGGACAAACTGTCTACATGTACATAAGATATGTTTGACAGTTTGAAAAACACGGACCTAGTGTTTCATCTACACAAGAGAGAGGCCGAGCTACTCTAAAAAATTGTATGAAGCCACCACCAACGCTAGGAAATATTTGTGTTTGTCATTTATAACTTCCACAATGATCAAGTGAAAACCTACTGTATCCTGATGATTTATGACCATACCATGTCTTCTCCTGGTTCCCAAGACAGCCAACATTTTCTGCAGGAAATCTTAAGTCTTTGTTTATTGCAAAGATTTATGATCTGAACTTCTAGAACAACAATAACGAACACGCAAAACAAAGTTTAAAAAATCATCTCTACTATCCTCTTCATCACTAGCACCATCATCATCACCTCCATCATCATTATCATCATTATCACCATCATTACCATCGTCATCCTCAATCTCAGTTACCACAACTATCATTCTTCCCACCACACTACTATTAAATGTCAAGCTATATAAACATTGTACTTCTCTGCAATTTTACCAGTTTTGGTGTGAGTGTGACCATGAATACAACCTTACCAGTTATAGTACAATTTTATGTACGAAATTTCTGAATGATTATTTATTCACGTCACAGAGCGCGGTACAGTTATGCCAGTTAAGAGATCTAAAATTTTCCAGACATTGTCTGCTTTTTTGTTTGTTTGTTTGTTTGTTGTTGTTTTTTTTTGCGGGGGGGGGGGGGGGGGGGGGTAAACTGAGGAGTCAGTTTTTGTGCTCTATGAACCTTGGTAATATCTTGGTTCTGTAAAAACATGACGGAACCTGCTCCAAAGACATCAAAACAAGAATTGCAATTGTAAAGAGAAAAAAAAAAGATCCAGCTCAACAACATGTACAAAGACAAAGGTATACCAATGGCCAAAAAATTTAGACTTTTAAAATGTTTGATCTGGCCAGTCATGATTTTTTACTTCGAAACCTGGACTCTGAGAAAAGCCGATTGCAGATGGATTGAGGCAATAGCTCAGTTGGTTGAGCGTCGGATTCACATGCTAATGGTTGAGGGTTCGAATCCAGGGGTGCGCTATATTAAAACGACCTTCTCATTGTCCCATCTCAACATTATTGTTGTTCTAGTGGTGTCAGTATAGGATTAGATAAGCCACCCCCCCTTTCCCCACTTCCTTGGGATGGTTATCCCCGTCGGCCATATCACCTAAGAAGAGTGTCGACGTAAAAACTGAACCAAATCTATCAATCAATCAACTGAGGCAGCAGAGATGTGGTTTTATTGGAGACTACTACGTGACAGAGGAACTAATGAAATTGTCCTGGAAGAACTTGATACCACCAGAAAATTACTGGCAGACAACAACAAGAGAAGACTAAAATACATTGGCCATGTCTCACGCTACAAGAACACGGACCTCACAGCAACCATCTTTCAAGGAAAGACTGGCAGAAAGGAAGAAAGGCAGACCTCTATTCTCATACATCGAGGACACAACCAACATCAGTGGCCTAAATATTCAAGAAATTGTTCACAAAAGTCAAGACAGAGTGGCCTGGTGGGAGATGGTGGTGTCAAAATGTGCAGCGGCCAACACCGAACCCAGTGACGCCAACAGGTGAGACAGGTGAGACAGGTGAGGTGAACCTTGGTGCCTAGTTTACATGGACGGTGTGGTACTGGATACGATATCTTGACAAATTAACAGCACTTGTAATGAATTTCACAATGATGGCTGGGGGCCTTACTGGACAGAGAAAAACAGATAGAGAGATGCCTGTCAAGTAATATTATTGTTATTTTTGTTTAAAGCCCAGCCGACTGCGTTGAGCCATACCAGTGCATAACCGTTTCAAAATACACAATACTTCAACAGGGAAACAATTGGAAAAGAAAATTAAGCACACACATCAACGCATATCCGCACATAATCTACGAAATGTCCCCGGCTTTGACCACTCCGTCCAGTTTATCACACAAGGCATTTAAAACACATACCTGAATACAAATTTCAACATAACTAAGGACACTAAAGCAATTATAAATACGGACCTAAATTACCTCACTTCCCCAGAGCCAAACAAGCGCTTAAAATGTACCAATTATCAATCCCAAGAGAAAAGTATATAAGACTTTATTGAACACATACAGGTGAATGGCCCAGCAAAACAATAATAGGAAGAATGACAGAAAGCAAAGGAGGAAAAAAGAAACAAAGTGAGTGATAGAAAAGAGGAAATCTCTAGCACAGAATTTCCAGAAGGTGGGGATACTATTTATACGGAAAGAGCCCCCGGCATCCCCACGGGGGATATGCGGAACGTAACCAGACAGGATCGAACCTTAGACCCTCTGATCTGGAATTAGTGGTCTTGTCCTTTTGACCACAGTGCCCTTCGTCATGAGAGTATGATCGAGTATCTGTGTGTGTGTGTGTGTGTGTGTGTGCGTGCGTGCGTGCGTGTGTGTGTGTGTGTGTGTGTGTGTGTGTGTGTGTGTGTGTGTATGTGTTTATGTGTGCATATGTGTGTGTGCATGTATGTGTTATATGTGTATGTGTGTGTCTTTATCTATCTTTGTGTGTGTATGTGTGTGTTTATGTGTATGTGTGTGCATGCGTGTATGTATGTGTGTATATATGTATGTGTGTGCATGTATGTGTGTGTATGTGTGTGTGTCTTTATCTATCTTTGTGTGTGTATATGTGTGTGCGTTCGTGTGTGTGTGTGTGGCGAGCGAGCGAGCGCGTATGTTGTTTATGTGCATATGTCTGTGTGTTTGTTGTGTATGTGTGTGTGCATGTGTGCGTGCGTGCGTGTGTGTGTGTGTGTTTGTATGTGTTGTGTGTGTGTGTGTGTGTGCGCACGCGTATGTGTATGTGTGAATGTATGTGTGTGTGCGCTTGTATGTATGTATGTCTTTTTTCTTTCTTCGTGTCTCTAAGTATATACAGGCGTACACACACTCTATTATTCGTTCGTGCTTATTGATGCCCATGCTTGCATACATATATACTTACATGCTTACATACATACATCTACATACATACAGACATACAGACATACATATGTACATACATACATACATACATACACACATGCGTGCATACATGCATCCATTCATAAATACATACGTATATTCATACATATATACATACATATTTACATACATACATACATATATATACATGTATATACATAAATACATACATACATGTATACATACATACATATATACATACATGCATACATACATATATACATACATACATATATACATACATACATACACACATACATACATAAATACATGCATATACACATACATACATATATACAGACATACATATATACATATATATACATACGTACATACATATATACATGCATACATACATATATATATATATACATACATACATATATGCATACATACATATATACATACACATATACATAAATACATACATACATATATACATACATATATACATACATATATACATACCTATATGCATACATACATATATACATACATACATACATATACACATACATACATATATACATTCATACATACATACGTATATACATATATATATATATATATATATATATATATATATATATATATATATATATATATATATATATACATACATACATATATAAATACATACATACACATATACATACATATATACATACATATATGCATATATACATACATACATATATACATACATACATACATACATACATACATACATATATGCGTATATACATACATATATACATACATACATACATACATACATACATACATCCATACATACATACATATATACATACATACATACATATATACATACATACACACACATACATACATACATACATACATACATACATACATACATACATACATATATACGTATATACATACATACATACATCCATACATACATACATATATACATACATACATACATATATACATACATACACACACATACATACATATATACATATATCCATCCATCCATACATACATATATACATACATACATACATATATACATACATACACACACATACATACATACATACATACATACATACACACGTACATACATACATACATACATATATACATACATACATACATACATACATACATACATATAATCATACATACACACACATACATACATACATACATACATACATACATACATACATACATACATACATACATATATACGTATATACATACATACATACATCCATACATACATACATATATACATACATACATACATACATATATACATACATACACACACATACATACATATATACATACATCCATCCATGATCGCCAGCGTAATACGGCAGGGCACATGATGATGATGATGATGATAATGTCTCCGTCTCTATGCTTATACTTTGAATGTATCTGGGTAAAGGATTCAGTTGGATGTAAAACAGTGCCGGCTGATTCTTGAGTGACAGTCCTCGGCGCAGCTGACGTACATGAATACTGATGGTTGTGGCTGGGTGGTTGCTGTCGCAATTTTCCTTTTCTCTCTTCTGTCCGACCACAATCGAGTTTGTTTCTCCTATGCCCTGACGTGACGTGCAGAGAGAACTTTACAGGGTGGTTAAGGACAGAGAGTGTGGGAGATGTACTTGTAGCGACAGGGGGTAGATTCGTATGGAGGGTCATAATCGCTAACGCCATGCTTCAGGGCACTTGATCATGATGATGATGATGGTGCCGTGATGGTGGCTGCACGTGCAACCTGTCGTCAGCCACAGCGATTTGTTGCGTTCTCTTTTCGAGTCCACACTGATATCAGCAGACTTCAGTAGACGTTCCTGTATTGCAGAAGTGGGCGTCTTGTGGGTCGGGATCCTGTGGCGAGCCCACTGTAAGGGTATCTTTTGGGATACAGCCATCATGCATTGATCGGACATGGCCAACCCAGTGCAGTCGTTGCTGTGTGTAGGTTGTCCAGGTCTCACAGCTATAGAAAAGTGTACTCAGTGTTCTCGCTCTGTACACTTCAAATATATTTTGGTGGGTTTGGTGAGTTTGCTCTTTTTCCACACTGTCTTGGATAGCATACGTGACAGAACCTTTTTCATCCTTCTATTGAACTCTGGGTCGAAGGACAGGTTGGTGTAGACTGTCCATCCTAAGTAGGTCAATTCATGTACCGCCTGCAGTGTGATCGCTGATGCTGACGTCTTCGCTTACGTTCATCATCATCATGTGCCCTGCTGCATGGCGTTGGCGATCATGGCCCTCCATTTGCATCTATTCCTTGTCGCCACAAGCACATCTTCCACCCTCTCTGTCCTCAGCCACCCTGTAGGTCTGTCCAATATTTTCTCCCTGGGTCGACCTGGTGTTCTCTTTTCCTCCAGCTTTCCTGTTGTGACCAGATGCTGTAATTCCTCTTTCCTTATAAAATGTCCTATAAATATTGCTTGATTTTTTAAAATCTTCCTTATCAATGACCTTCCTGTGTCTACCTCTTTCAAGACTGTCTCATTTGTTTTTCTTTGCTCTCCATGGAACTGTCAACATTCTTCTTAGAAACCACATCTCGGCTGCCTCAATCTTGTTCTGGCTTCCCTTATGACTGTCCACGCCTCACAACAGTATAACATTATCGGTTCCATATAACATTTAAGAACTCTCTTCCTGATGTCAATTGATAGGCATTTGTTGGTGAGAATGCTTTTCATCTTCTTGAATACTGTTTTGGCTTGGCCGATTCTGCTGGCTATTTCTAATGTGCATCTGCCGTCTGGTGAGATGACCATTCCCAGATATTTAAACTGATCAACCTGATGTGAAAAATCTCCACCCTTGAGAAAGAGAGAGAGAGAGAGAGAGAGAGAGAGAGAGAGAGAGAGAGAAAGACAGAGAGAGACAGAGAGAGAGAGACAGACTGACAGACAGAGAGAGACAGAGACAGAGACAGAGATGGAGACAGAGAGACAGAGAAACAGAGAGAGAGGGGATTAGTGTTGCTGAAACGTACTTGTGGTACATATCACTGTAAAGACGTAAACGTAAAGAAAGATGCATGTATTTTGTTTTTGTTTTGTTTTTTGTTTTTCATTGTTTTTTAAATTTTTATCTATTTTTTATTTTTTATTAAAGAAAATTATTTATTTATTTATTGTTATTTATTTATTCATTTATTTATTTTAATTTTAATTTTTATTTATGTTTTTTTGTTTTCTTTATGCAGGGATTGTGGGTTCAATCCTCATGTAGGTCACTGCTGTGTTATTGCTTCTGTGTCAAACTACTTGAGAAAACGTTGGAGAGATGTGATGCCTGCTGTTACAAGGGTTAGAAATGAAGCAGGCATCTGGGGCACACGGCGCTTTACATAGTCCTGCCGTGGTTTTACTGTTTCATTGTCCCACTGCCCTGGCCATTTCAAAACCTTGTCAGCACAAAGGTTTTCTACACAGGCCGAGCAAACTTCCAGTTTGCAGTCCATTGTGCTAACCATTACACCATGGCGACTGGTTGTTATTTGTGAATATGTTGTTTTTTTATATTGAGTGCACTTACAGTGTTGAGTCTTCTGTCCTCATGTGATAAGATGCAGTTACAATATTTACAATATTATTTGTTTGTACAGGTTGTAGAGTGTATTACTGAATGTATTTTGTGACAGGCTGTATACTGTGTGTTCCATGTTGCACACCATAGAAGTGGTCACAGAATCCGGATCATTTCTGACAAGATGTTGATGACGGGGAGGATGATTAGCATGGTGTAATACAAACCAAAAAAAAAAAAATCACAAAATCAGAATCACAACGCGTATTCACTGTAACAAAGCAATACAGCTGCAAATTTTCGGCCAACTGGCCTTTGTCAATCGTGTATAAAAGACAACAAAGAATATATGCACAACACAGAAAAAAAGAAATATAATAAACTTCCCAAATATAGCGTCCTAGCGTCCTCACATCCGCCATTTTCTACTGCCAGAGTGCTACGTTTTGGGAATATGTCTACTGGTTTTTTGTGTGTGCTAAGTGTTGTGCATTTATTCTGTCCTTTATGTACGCTTGACAAAGGCCGGTTGGACGAACATTTGCACAGCCCTAACCCCTCTTTTGTTATTTGGGCAAGAGCTTTATCATTTTCTACTCTCATTGTTGTTGTTTGTTCCGAATACATAGTCATTATTATTCTTATTATTTCTAGGTCTTTTCCATCAATATCAAGCTTGTCCAGTCGGTTGATCAGTTCTTCATGTCTGACCTGACCGAAAGCCTTGGTACAATCAACAAAACATAAACATAAATCCTTAAATCAACTCAGCTCATCTTTCTGTGAGAGTTCTTAGGATGTAAATGACAGTTTCTTTCTCTTCCAGAAATCCATATTGTTCTTCCACTGTGAGTAGATGTCATGCCAGCAGGCAGCAAAAGTGTGTGTGGTGATTTTGTCGTGGTTCTATTTGATTTTATGCATTGAATTTAGTATCAGTTTGTTCCTCTTAAATCCCGAAATATGGTGATGTAAATATTTTTTAAAATTTTGAATATTTTACCAGATAATCTGATTTTAAAGTTTTATGTATCTACTTTTCATCATTTTAATTCAGCCGCTGAAGTCTGACATTTAACTGTGAACAGTGTTCACATTTTGGCCTACTGTGTTCGCCCAACGCTACAGCTCCCAAACCTTTGTTGTTCTCTGGTTCAAGTTGTGTTGTGAACTGAACAACCTGCAAATATCATCCTTTCCCAGCTGGCTTGCAAAAATGGACGCGTCCTTCATAAAACAAATTGGACCAACACTTTTCAAACACAGCAAGTGCTACCTCGGTGGAGACGTTTACCAGCGCATACGTGCATTGGGGCTGTGTCGTAAGCCCCACACTGCGCGATCCTGTCATGCTGGATTCTCCACCATCTTTGGCACAATCTGCCTCCAGCTAAACCAGTCCGACACCACACTTCGTCTTCTGCTTCATCGTCTCCTCCACTGCCCCTGCCCCTGCCCTCGACCTTGCTGCTGCAAACTTCGTCTCCTCCTCTGCCATCTTCGCCTTCGCCTTCTGTCCTGATGGTGCCACCTACACCTTCTGTCCTGATGGTGCCGCCGTCACCTTCTGTCCCGCTGGTGCTGCCTTCATCTTCTGTCCCGCTGGTGCCGCCTTCATCTTCTGTCCTGCCAGTGCTGCCCTCATCTTCTGTCCCGCTGGTGCCACCTTCATCTTCTGTCCCGCTGGTGCCGCATTCATCTTCTGTCCCGCTGGTACCGCCTTCATCTTCTATCCTGCGGGTGCCGCCTTCATCTACTGTCCCGTCGATGCTGCCTTCATCTTCTGTCCCGCTGGTGCTGCCTTCATCTTCTGTCCTGTTGGTGCTGCCTTCATCTCCATCTCGGCCACCGCCATGTGACTCTGACAAACTAAAAATATCAAATCAAACGCTCAGTCAACATGCAAAGATGGCAAAGAGACGTCATTGCTGACTTCATCACAGATGATCATGTTGACATTACTTTTATCATTGAAACATGGCTTAACCCCCTTGGTCATGAACCCATACATGCGAGTCTCACTCCGAGTGGTTACAGGCTCGCTTCTTTCCATCGCCCACCCCGAGTTGGTAGTATCGCATCCTCTACAACGGCTCACTCCATTCCCGCCTATCTTTCTCGCAGTCTCTGCCTTTCTCCCATCCTTCTTTTGAGCACATTGAAGTATCCTTCCAATCCACCCCTCACACCATCACCTTCTCTTGTGTCTATCGACCTCCACCTAGCTCTGCCAACAAGCTCACCACATCCACGTTTCTCTCTGACTTTGACCAACTACTTGACTACTACTGCTTCTTACCTGGAAATCTCATCATTCTAGGTGACATCAATGTCCACTATGACAACACTCACCGTTATGACACAAGACATATCATCAACTCACTGTCCAATCACAATATGACTCAACACATTTCTGAACCAACCCATCAAAAAGGTCACACTCTTGACTGGATCATTTCTCGTGATCACCACAATTCAGCTACTGACAACTGCTTAGTTCTTTCTACCCATCTAACTTCAGCCCTTCCATCTGACCACTCTGCAATTCTCTGTTCTCTTGACATTTCTCCTCCTTCCCGTACCACGCGCACAGTGACTCGACGCAATCTCAAATCTATCGACCTCTTCACTTTTTCATCTGATGCCTCCTGTCTCCTTTCTGAAAAGGCACATAACCTTGCCGATGAATTCTATACTACTCTCCACCATCTTCTTGACACTCGTGCTGCCTGTCGCAGAGCAGAGTGCCGCTGGTGCAATCCCAAACTCACTGTTCATAGGGAACTTTTCCAAGCCTCTAAAACAAAAGTACCCACCCTCATTGCATCTGCAAAAACAAGCTTTTTCCAAACCAAAATCCTGAATGCCTCTTCTTCAAAAGAACTCTTTACAACCATGAATCATCTCCTTGGCACGTGAAAAGATTTACCTCTCCCAACAAAACACACTAATGAAGAACTCCCATCTGTATTCTCCAAATATTTCACCACCAAAATACAAACTCTTCGTGACAAGCTTGACAGGACACCCTGTCAACCATGCCCACCTGACCCTTCCTTCTCTGGCACACCTCTTACTACTTTTACCCATCTCACAAGAAGATATTCTCAACACAATCAGATCCATGTTCAAAACCTGCGAACTGGATCCTCTTCCAAGTTCTCTCTACTCCAACTGTCTCCCTACTCTCCTCCCATTCATCATGACATCATCAACACTTCTCTTCAAACTGGAACTTTCCCAGATTCTTTCAAGTCTGCTATTGTTCACCCTCTCCTCAAGAAATACAATTTAGACCCAAATGAACTGAAAATCTACCGGCCTATCTCTAATATCTCTTTCTCGTCAAAACTCCTTGAAAAAGTTGTCCTCAACCAGCTGAACTCTCACCTGTCTGCCAACAATCTCCTCAATCCTTTCCAGTCAGCCTACCGCCAGTGCCATAGCACTGAAGCTGCCCTACTACACATTCTCAACAATCTCCTCCTTGCAACTGATACTGGCATTGATCATGGTATTCTCCTTTCTAGACTCCATCACACTTTTGGCATCTCTGACACTGCTCTCTCCTGGTTCACATCATATCTATCAAACAGAAAACAAACTGTTCTCATCAATGGCACTTACTCTCAACCTGCATACCTGACCTGTGGTGTTCCACAAGGATCTGTCCTTGGCCCTGTTCTTTTCAATCTTTACACCTACCCCCCTGTCCACCATCATCAACTTCCACTCTATAAAACACCACTCCTATGCTGATGACACCCAACTTCAAGACAGTGACTCACCTGACAATGTACAGCGCCTCTTGACTCGCACCACTGAGTGTTACTTGGACATTAAGAACTGGATGACATACAATAACCTTTAGCTTAACGACGACAAGACAGAAGTTATCCTCATTGGCACCCGTCAGAAACTTTCTCAGCTGCCTCCTCTTTCTCTCCCATTATGTAACACATCAGTCCCAATTTCTGATTCAGCTAAAAACCTTGGTATCTACCTTGACTCTACCCTCTCTATGAACAACTTTGTTTCTCAAACTGCCAGATCTTGCTACTATCACCTCCATCGTATAAGCCTAATCAGGAAGTATCTTTCTGTCGAAACAGCTGCAAAACTCCTTCTCTCCTTCATAATGTCTCGCATTGACTATTGCAATTCACTCCTGTCTGGTCTTCCTGCCTCCACCATTCACATCCTACAGCGCATTCAAAACAATGCTGCACGCCTTGTACTCAAAAAGAAAAACGTTGACCACATATCTCCTCTCCTGGCACAACTTCACTGGCTCCCTGTATCAAAGCGCATACAGTACAAACTAAACACCATGTGCTAGAAAAGCATCAATAACGCAGCCCCCGATTACCTGTCAAGCCTACTTGAGATCTATGTTCCCTCACATACCCTCCGCTCTGCCTCCGTTTCTCTGACTTTTCGCTTTCCACGCACTAAGCTCAATACCTATTCCACTCTCCTGGAACAAACTTTCTCTCTCAGTCCGTCAGCAACCTACTTTTGTCTCCTTCAAGTCCGCTCTCAAAACTCACCTATTCTCCTCTGCATAAAATCCTGACCTCACTCAACCCCCTCTGCAGCCTGTCTCTGCTCGGAGTGGAATCACATTGTAATATATAATTGTATATAATATGCTCTCTATAATTTTCCATTGCTTTTCTTCTTTTTCCCCATTTATAGCCATGTGTGTGTGTGTGTGTGTGTGTGTGTGTGTGTGTGTGTGTGTGTGTGTGTGTGTGTGTGTGTGTGTGTGTGTGCGTGCGTGCGTATGTGTCTGTTCAGCGCTTAGATTTGATTTTTATCAAGATTTTGCGCTATACAAATATTGTAATTATTATTATTATTATTTATTTTGATTCTATTCCTTGTCCTCATCATGGTTATTACTAATAGAATCGTTGTTACATGAATCATCAAGCTGATTGTACGATGGAGTTTGCATTCTATAGCCCCTGCTTTCTTTGGAAGTGCAACATCATTTGGTGCCAAGTTGCCATCTTCTGCAGACATACACATAGGAAGACCCCTGTCATCGTTACTATCCTTTCGCATGATTTAATAAAAATAAAGTGATATTCATAAGACGCCAAATCTTGATCCAAGAATCAAACCAAGGAGCGACTCCCATCATTCACTACAGCAATCACCAACGACCAAATCTACAGTGCACAAAGCACACGCAAACTGGGAGGAGGCAGAAAGGAGGGGAGTAGGGCGTATAACTTCTGACTTCACGTCAAAAAGATGAAATCTACAGACAGCAGTTAGACCACATATACTGAACGAGAACTTTAACCCTTTGACTCCATACCCTATCCACCAGCATCGTACATTGTCAACCATGACAGCAAAGCAAAAACTAAATCCTTTCACTCCCTCACCCTATCCACCAGCTTCCTGCATCAAGTTGGTGGATAGTGTGAGGGAATGAATGGGTTGAGTTTTTACAGCTTATAAATAGGCTGCGGCAGTGAAAGAGTTAACAGGATCACTGACAAATACCTCCATCTGACAGTCTGATCAGCCTACCACACAGAACCTATCAACACACCAAAAGCCACAGCACACACTCTAACCCCCATGACAGTTCAGTCATTCAGCCACACCAAAGATACTGATGATGGTGATGACCTGTCTTGTTGATCCCATGGATAAGTAGGCATGCTGATCCTTTATCGCCTGGTGTGGGTCTTCGTATGGAATATAAGGCTGATCCTGGGGGTACATGTTCTTCCTTTGGTGTTTTATGGTAATGCAATGATGGCAACACACCAAACCACACAACATACAATTGTCACACCAAAGTTAGCAACACACCAAACCACACAACATACAACTGTCACACCAAAGTTAGCAACACACCAAACCACACCATACAACTGTCACACCAAAGTTAGCAACACACCAAACCACACCATACAACTGTCACACCAAAGTTAGCAACACACCAAACCACACAACATACAACTGTCACACCAAAGTTAGCAACACACCAAACCACACCTTACAACTGTCACATCAAAGTTAGCAACACACCAAACCACACCATACAACTGTCACACCAAAGTTAGCAACACACCAAACCACACAACATACAACTGTCACACCAAAGCTGACAACACATCAAGCCATACATCATACAACTGTCGCACCAAAACTGGCAACACACTAAACCACACACCTTACAACTCTCACACCAAAGATGGCAATACATCAAAGCTGGCAACACACCAAACTACACATCACACAACTGCCACACCAAAGTTGGCAACACACCGATCCACATACCATCCAACTGTCACACCAAAATTGGCAACACACCAAACCACACACCATACAACTGTCACACCAGAGCTGGCAACATACGAAACTACACACCATACAACTGTAACACCAAAAGATGACAACACATCAAAGATGACAAAACACCAAACTGCACACCATTCAAATGTCAAAAAACAGATAGCGAAACATGAAAAATGGCAAGACACCAAATCATACACCATACAGTTATCACAGCAAAGGTGGCAACACAGTAAATCTGGCAACACAGTAAATCTGGCAACACAGTAAAGCTGGCAACACAGTAAATCTGGCAACACAGTAAAGCTGGCAACACAGTAAATCTGGCAACACAGTAAATCTGGCAACACAGTAAAACTGGCAACACAGTAAATCTGGCAACACAGTAAAACTGGCAACACAGTAAAGCTGGCAACACAGTAAAGCTGGCAACACAGTAAATCTGGCAACACAGTAAAGCTGGCAACACAGTAAAACTGGCAACACAGTAAAGCTGGCAACACAGTAAAGCTGGCAACACAGTAAAGCTGGCAACACAGTAAAGCTGGCCACAGTAAAGCTGGCAACACAGTAAAGCTGGCAACACAGTAAAGCTGGCAACACAGTAAATCTGGCAACAAGTAAATCTGGCAACACAGTAAAACTGGCAACACAGTAAAGCTGACAATACAGTAAAGCTGGCAACACAGTAAAGCTGGCAACACAGTAAATCTGACAACACAGTAAAGCTGGCAACACAGTAAAGCTGGCAACACAGTAAATCTGGCAACACAGTAAAACTGGCAACACAGTAAAGCTGACAATACAGTAAAGCTGGCAACACAGTAAAGCTGACAACACAGTAAATCTGGCAACACAGTTAGCTGGCAACACACTAAACCACACAATACACAGTAGTGTTGTGATACACTTTGGCATTGTACAGATGATCAATAATTAACATTCATTAATGCACTGACATTCTGTATTTCAGGGTATTAAATCTGGTTCCATTTCATACATTCTCCTCAACTTTTATTCATTACATTGTTTTTTCATGTTTCCTTCTTGAGATATTTTTTCCAACTATCATAGCTCTTAAGCGTTATACTAAATCAGACTAGAGGCTGTTTTGGTTTATTACCGTCCACTAGTTTCTTAGTAAAAAATGTACGTGGAAATGGTAAATGTTCCAGTATTTGTATTTGCGTTGAACTTTCATTATGATAGGCAACAATAGATTAGCACTTAGCATTGCTGAAGGTGGCTGTGTATTAAATGTATGTCGCTGTTATATCTAAAACCCCTAATCTTTAAGGGAATACTTTGCTTACTGACTGCCAATGACATCAGCATGGGACTCCAGCCATTTTAACATTTTTTCTTCATTAGATTTCCTCTGTTTCTCTGCCAATGTATTGAATGTATACATGAATGGATTCAGAGCGGAATTTAAAGGCAGAACAAAGATAGCCAAGGCCACATTTACTTCCCCAGAAATAGGAACATCAACTGTAGACAGCAGTCCACACAGTCCTATGGGAAACCAGCACATGAAATCTGTGACAGCCACACTGATCAGCCTCCGAGCTATGGTCATGTCACGTGATACTTTGGTCGTGTTAGTTGCCAAGGCATTCTTCTGTATTGACCAGTAGATAAATGCTTGGCCTGCAGAGATAAATATGAACAATATAAAATTAAGGACAATTAATATACTAAATGAATAAACTCGTCCTTCAAACTGTCGTCTGGTAACAGGCAGAGGTATGCATATTCCTGTCTGGCTGTAAAACTCCCAGTGTGATGTCCATGGAAGTAAGGGCAACAAGGCAAGAAACCAACCAACTAACCAAGTCACCAAGCATGCCATTACTGCTGATGTTCTCTCAAATCGCATGGTGCTGAACGGAAAGGCAAGAACAATGAAACGATCGAGTGTGATAAGCCAGATCATCAGCGCTGATACTTCACTGGACAACAGAGATAGAAATCCTGCCACCTTACAGGGCACACTGTTCATCCAAGTGTCATCATAATAAAGATATTTACCACGGAACAGTTCATCAGCCACTCCAATGAGAGCGATATAGACACCCATCAGAAAATCAGCCATGGTCAAGTTGGTGACAAACACACTGAAGCCACTACTTGAAGAACTCATTTTCTGTGCACACAAACGTAAAACTAAACAAAAAATGTTACCACTCACTGACAGACAGCTGATCAACCAAAGAAACACTCGATATATTCCTGACTGTAATAAATCTTCACATGACGAAATTTCGTCTTTTGGGGCATAACAGTCAGTATAATCAAAATTATGTGGGAGTATTTCTTTACAGCACAGTTTATAGTTTAGTGCTGATATGACACGTAGATAGGACAGATCTTTAAACACATCAGATGGAAACGTCACCAATGGACTGCCTTCCATGTACAATTCAGTTAAGCGTGGTGTGATCTGAAAACCAGCAGAACTAACAGTATGAATAGAAGTGAAAGACAAATTGAGTTTTTCCAAGCGTGTGAACTTTGACAAAACTTTGGTGTTAAACGTAGTCAGTGCAGTATATGACAGATCTATCACAGTCAGAGATGTTTGCCAGGTATGATGTGAAGAATCAGTGTACAGTGAGGTGAGAGGATTGTTGGATAAGGACAGTGTGTGTAGGTTTTGTAAATCAAAGATGTGAGTCATGTTGATGTGCTGTAGTTTGTTTCCAGTGAGGTCCAGAAACCTAAGATTCAACAATTTCATGTTAGGCAAAATAACCAAAGAACACTGGGCAATAATCAGATGAATAAGATAGATATTTTCACTCACATCAGACAGACTCAGACCAGAACCTGTAGCATCCAAGGAGTGGAGATGAGGGAAGAGTGATACAGCAAAATGCTGAAAACACAGAAAAGTGAGACCTTGACAGAGACACTGCTTTGGACATACAATGTCACAAGATAATTCATCATCATGCAATGGGCAGTGAGGCCATCCATCACACACATGATCTACATGCACACATATTCTGGAAGCTATGCATCTGAAGAATCCTGGGCACACCATGTCCTCACATCCATCTTCGTCCTCGTGATCTATACAGTCGTACAAGTTGTTGCATCTTGTGTAGACAGGTAAGCAGTCATTGTACTGGCCGGTACAACGATAGTGAGTATCAGGACAAATCTCATCGGACTTCATTGGAGTTGAAATAAAAGCTCTGGTGCCATCAAAATTGATAAGAGCAGGAGAAGGAAACAATGAATATTCCATATATAAGCGAAGATGTGGGTCACAGCTCATTTCATCTGTTTTGTCTTGACAATGAAACACCCAGTCACACACATTGTCATAGGACGCACACTCTCCATTTCCACAACGAAATGTCTTGACACAAGGAGGATGTTCACAGAAGGACTCATCACTGTGATCCTGACAGTCAGGTCTGAAGTCACACACCAACGTGAATGATACCACAGTGTCTTTATCATCACACATAAATGTGGGGACTGAAATACCATGATGGTCTACTGAATCACTTGAGTCATTTACGTATGAAGAATGTTTGTTAAAGATACAAGGAGATGTGTGATTTGTACTACAAACAAACATGTGGTGATAACCACACAGTAGAAAACTATGTGTGATATGACCATCAGAGCACATCGTCAGTGACTCTTGTTCATTGTCCAGTAAAAACACTGTACTGGTCATTGTTATAGCTTTTGAATGGCGAGTCTCCTCTGATGTCATGTTCTCGAATTCACAGATTGTTCCAGTATTTAATATACTGACATGATTGCATTCATTAATCTTTGATGTACCAAACGTGGAATAGATCTTACGCATGACGCATAGTTTCTCATGTCTTAAATCAGGTCTACCTATAAATGGAATGAAATCAATAGCATGATAAACAACACTCCCATCCAGGCTAATAACATTGTTTCCATACATATTAGTGGTATGCATATCTCCAATGTATAAACCGGCAAAGACATGATTCCAAGCGTCGCCATCACCCTTGACCAATTTGTCTATAACTCTAGCCCATGGAACACCACATTTAGGAATCCCCACTTTACCTCCTACAGTACCACAGTAACCAGCTCTTTTTTCTCCAGGTGTTCCAGTACTGTCAAATCTGTCCAGTGTTGGTTTGCTGACGTATTTGTAACAGCGGTTACACAAAGACACCCCATTTTGACAGTCAGAACTGTTGAAGATACAGTGTCCTGTGTCATCCAGTCCATCTTCACACTCTGTCTTCTGACTGACACTGAACACTGGGAAATGATGCACACAACACTACAACAGACCACTGTGCAAGTATTGATGGACCATACTTCATAAAATGAGTGAATCAAGAGAATATGTTGACGTTCATATACGAGCAAAATATAGATCTATTCATTTAGTTAAGACGTTCTCATTAACAAAGGTGAAAATGTAAGCGTAATCCTTTATCTTTAAACTACATTTAAGTTTGGGCTAAGCACAATTTTTATCTTAACGAGTTTATTCTTCCGATTAGTACTAATTTTTCTGTAACAATTGATTGTAGTTAGTCATGATACCTGGGAACGATCATTTCACCAGATGGCAGATGCACATCGGAAATAGCCGGCAGAATCGGCCAAGCCAAAACAGCATTCAAGAAGATGACAAACATTCTTACCAATAAATGGCTATCAATTAACATAAGGAAGAGAGTTCTTGAATGTTATATAGAACCAATACTGTTGTATGGTTGTGAGGTGTGGACAGTCGAAGCCTGAACAAGATTGAGGCAGCTGAGATGTGGTTTCTGAGAAGAATGTTGAGAGTTCCATGGACAGTAACGAAAACAAACGAGACAGTCTTGATGGAGGCAGACACAAGTAGATCATTGATAAAGAAGATTAGGAAAAGACAGGCAACATTTATAGGCCGTTTTATGAGGAAAGGGGATTTGGAGCACCTGGTCACAACAGGAAAGGTGGAGGGAAAGAGAGCACCAGGTGGACCCAGGAGGAAAATACTAGATGGACTTGCAGAGTGGCTGAAGACGAGGAGGGTGGAGGAGATGCTTGAGGCAACAAGAGATAGAGACAGATGGAAGTCCATGATCGCCAACGCCATGTGGCAGGGCACCTGATGATGATGATGAGTCATGATTTGATTTGATTCATGTTCATTACCACTTGTTTATACATTTCTTTCATTACTTATTCATAACCTTCTTGGTTTACTACCTAATCTTAAAATGTTAAATCCCTCAAGAATTTATTTGGACGATGGAGTTTCAAAATCATAGCCTCCAAACCAAAAACCCATTGTATGACTACTTCAACGTGGTGATTGATGTATGAATTTGTTTCCTGGTTGTTTTAATGTTGTTTTCTATAGGCTTGACAAAGACCAGTTGGCAGAAATGTGTTTCTTTGTCGTCTTTAGAGTACGCTTGACAAAGGCCAGATGTCTTGACAATTTGCACCTGCCATGTTTCGTTAATTAGCTACATGTGCTCGTTCTATTTTCACGTTTCTATATTCAAAATTGTCATATTTTAACTGACTGACTGGATTGTTTGTAAGGAAATATTTTGGCACCTGCATATTTTATGGGGTTATGTTTGATTAATTGATTGATTAATGGTTGTTTGTGAGTGTGTATATGTGGTAAGCAGACTGAAATATCTATTTTCCTTTTCTCCATGTCTTAATTTGTTTTCTTGGTGTTAAAGTTTAGGCCAGCGTTTTTGCCTGCTGCATTTATCCTGTATAGAATTCTTTTAAAACTGGTAATGTTGTCTGCTAACAGTGCACTATCATTGGCACAGCCCAGGTTTGTATGCCTATGCCATATGTATCAGCATCTATCATGACTTGATCCATGTAGATGTTAAAGAGATACGGTGATAGTATACAACCTTGTCTAACACCCCTGTGTATGATGAAGAATTCACAATTCTGATTGTTCCATTTAACTGTACCCTTGGGTCTTTATATAATGAGGCACGTGATGCAATGAGGTGTTTTTGGAAAGCCCATTTTGACCAGGTGGAGATGAATGACGCCGTCAAATGCTTTGCTATAGTCTATGAAGGTGACAAAAGCTTCTTTCTTTTTTCTGTGCTTTTTCATTTCTCTATGAGTATTTGTAGCACAAATAACATGTCGGTCATGCCTCTGTTGGATCTGTAGTCTGCGTCATGACAATCATGAGATCTTGATTAACAAAGTAAAAACTGATGATGGAACGTGATAGAAAGACATCAAAATAAAACTTGGAATGCAAAGCAAAAAATGATCCAAGTCAACGACATCTGAATAGACAATGGCATACCAAATGGTCTGAAAGTTAAACTTTTAAAATGTTTGATCTGGCCAGTCATGATTTATGGCTATGAAGCCTGGACTTTGAGAAAAACTGATTGCAGAAGAATTGAGGCAGCAGAGATGTGGTTATATCGTAGACTACTACGTGTCAAAGGGATAGATAGAAGAACTAATCAAAGTGTCCTCAGGAAGAACTCCACACCATCAGAAAACTACTAGCAGACATCAACAGGAGAAGACTAAAATACATTGGCCATATGTCACGTAGCAAGAACACTGACCTCTTAGCAACCATCTTTCAAAGAAAAACAAAGGCAAAAAGGAAGAAAGGCAGACCTCCAATCTCATACAACGAGAACATAACCAACATCAGTGGCCTAAATATTCAAGAAATTGTCCACAAAAGTGAAGATAGAGTGGCCTGGAGGAAGATGATGGTGTCTAGGTGTGCAGCGACCAACACCAAACCCAGTGATGCCCACAGGTGACATGAGGTGAGATATGTCTTAATGTCTTTTTACTTGTTTTTTAAGCAAACAAACAAACAAACAAACAAACAAACAAACAAACAAACAAACAAACAAACAAACAAACAAACAAACAAACAAACAACAAACAAACAAACAAACACGCCATATCTATATTATGGACACGATTTAAATAATAGTTTTCTGTAGTTCTACAACAGTTGAACCACAGTTACCCACATTTTCCCATTGTACACGGCTCAAGCAGGACTGTTTACATTTTTATCTGTCCCCCCAAATCCGCCTTGGCCCTATGTTAAAGCCACGTGTGTATGGATACATTTGTGGGTTCCTGTGTATGTTTGCGTGTTTATACTTGTGTGCTTATGTGCATATCTATGTATGTTTGGCACTTTCATAGAATTTCTTGTAAGTTTGCTCGTTCAGTTTCATGTGTTCTGTGGGTTCCACATCTACCTCATATTGTTGTGTTAAGATTGTCGTAAATTTTTAGTAAACACTGGTAGGATATATTGAAAACGATGATCCAGCACCAGTTAGAGGTGATGATTGGACCTCTTGCGTGTGGTTGAGTAGCAAGAGAGCTCCTTGCAGTAGTTAGTCTGAGAAGAAGACCAGAGTTATAGTTGGGCCTGATGCATTTGGGCGTTGAAGAGAGGAAGACGTCATATTGATGTTGTCAATTCCATTGTCTTCAACACCTGAACAAGGTAAATGCCCAGCTACCCTGTCCCTTGTAGCCAATATCACTGTCCAACAACCATCAAGATCTGAAGTGATGTGGGAGTGGCGTACCAGTCTGTCTAGTGGTGTGGGGTTCTGTCTCGTTGTGGTTTTGTTTTCGTGTCTACAAAGATGCCAACTACAGGAGAAGAAGACTTTTGAAAAGAACCCAAAAGGTAAAGGAATCGTTATGACAGAAATAATATCTTGCACAAAACCAGACAAACAAAAACTTGCAATCATTCAGCTTGTATCAAGATAACGTTTTCACGCTCAGAATAAATTCCATTTACAGTAATGCTGCAAATGCTATGTGATGGAACAGAATGCTTATGATAATGTCAAGCCAACAGAGCTGCTTATTCTTGTGGTCAGCTTCAAATCAGAATACTGAGGACCGATTTATCATCAGTCAGATTCATCATCCAAACATATAGAGAAACTCTGAAGACAGTGAGTTACTATTTCGATTATGGATACAACACTATCTTGATTAAGAAGATCTACGAAAGGCACTTGTATTCATAATAATACTGTCACAATGAGGGGAAGAAAAATAACATTGAAAAATATTATCTGATATCTATTCAGGAGACCTCATTCAATAGCAAGAATTATTTCGTGCACCAAGCAAATACAAAATTATCAGAAAACCTTATGTTCATAGAAATAGTAGTGTTCTGTGGTTTCTTGTGATGAATACAATGCTATGAATAACGAAAATAATGCAAGACATCCACTGAGAGAGCTGCACGAGAACACACACATTCTCGTCGAAACTCTCTAAAGGCACATAGTGTTTGCAGCAGACAATGCTGTCTCTACAGTTAGTTCACGTTAGATAATCGTGTCTCAGTTGAAAGAACAAGTGTGTGGTGTGTGTGTGTGTGTGTGTGTGTGTGTGTGTGTGTGTGTGTGTGTGTGTGTGTGTGTGTGTGTGTGTGTGTGTTGTGTGTGTGTTTGTGTGAGAGTGTGTTTGTGTGTGTGTGTGTTTGTGTGTGTGTGTGTGTGTGTGTGTGTGTGTGTGTGTGTGTGTGTGTGTGTGTGTGTGTGTGTGTGTGTCTCCTGGTCTGAATCTGCTGTTGTTGAAATGGTACCTTCTCCAAGACTTTGATTGAGTGTTCAACCTTCATGTTCTGAAGAACTGTGGCTTACCAAGTATTATGTACATACTTATCAAATGCCAGCTTTGTTGGACATTAGACATTGTCTGTCTGGGAGACTTCCACATCCTAAAGATACTCCTGAATGGAGAATGAAGCAAACACACCATGACAGGGAAGATTGCTAAAGCCATACAAGGATACTGTGAAGGCCAACCTAAATGACAGCAGAACAACAGCACCATCAGGGAAGATGTGTCCTGCAACAGAGCAAGCTGTTGACAGCAGTACACGCAGGACATAATCACACGTAAACCAAGCAGAACAACAAAAAGGGACTAACTGCTAGATGAAGGAAAACCTTTGGTTACAGAACTCCTTCCCATTGAGTCATATTCAACAGACTGGAGACCAGCTGAAGCAGACTGAAACAGACCAGAGACCAGCTGAAGCAGACTGAAATAGACCAGATACCATCTGAAGCAGACTGAAACAGACCAGATACCATCTGAAGCAGACCCCTAACTTGCAGGACGTGTTCTCATAGCTTGTGCCTGTGGAAGAAATGTACCTGAAAGAATGGTCTTCTATCTCACATGAAGTCCCACACCAGATGATGAAGTTCAGTTTGCCAACTCGAGACACAACGCTCTATTGGTTCAACTCAGTTAAGATTAATAGAACATTCTTGTTTAATCGGTTAGACGCTTAACATCTGTTTATGCCGTATTATTTTATATGTAACTAAGCATACAATAATTTTGAAATAACAGTAGCAAACACCTAGCTGTGAGCTTTCAAAATATCTTTTTCAGATGTGGGCAAATGACAAGTACCTACAGTAGTGTGACATGTACATGTTGATCGATTGGATCAGTCGAATTTTACAAAGCATTTAAATCAAAACAATTTCACAAAGTATACATTTCTGTAGCTTGGATACATGTATAAAAGCTGCTATAGCCACATTTGCTTTTGTAATAGTGATACTGCTGTGCAGTTTCTGTGTCAGATGTTGTTTAGGTATTGTGCTGAGCTTTCAATGAAAATGAAGCACACTATCAGCTTCTTCTTTCTGGATATGAAAGATCTTCAAGAAAAGGATAACACAGCCAGATGTCACTGACATCCAAACGTCTTCAATCTTGCCCTGTTCTTGATATCCGAGGAAAAAGAAAAACATCAAGTGCTTTGTAAGAAATGTATATTTACGTTTTAAAGGAAAATACATTGCCTCCAGTTAAACAAATCATTTCTTGCATTTTCATTAATTGACATATTACTGTATGTTCAACCTTTTGTAAATGCCATTGGCGAAGCAAAGTATTTTTCAGTCTTTGCGCCATGCATTTAGTAAAAGGCTGTATAAAGAGTTGTTTCTATTTATCTACATTTTATATAAAATATCTGTGGTAACGAGAACTGTTTTGTCAAGTTATGGGTCTTTACAAATAAACAGGTCTCATTAAAAGCTTGTGGTTTTTTTTTAACTATATATTTGTAGTTTTTTTATGAAAAAAATCATGCATTCATGAAAAAATATGTATGTTGTTAAAATATGCTATTGTACAGAAATGTTCATTTATGGAAACAGGGTGGGCATAATTCTGTTCTCTATTGCTCTGGACGTGAATCTTCCAAAGTGGAAATTGCTGTCTACAGTGTGGCCTTGTATTTAGTGAATGTTTTCCCTGATACCGACAACAGTGATTTCAGTAAGTACAATATTTTTACTTCTTGTGCTCGCTGACGTTGCTGTGCTGCAACAGTCCATACATACAAGAATGGACCAAGTGTAGAACTGAGTGGTAACAGGAACACTACCATGGTCACATAAAACTCGTCCATCACAGCAAAGCCGATAAAGGACATCAGACTGGTCCAGCCAAATAAAAACCAGCAGATAGCAGTAGATATAACTAATTTCAGTGACAGGTGGACTGCTGCATACAGTGGCTTCTTGGTAGGATCAACTGTAATTTGGTATTTTGGTGTTCTTCTGTAGATAATAGTTTGAAAAGCTACAGCCCCAGAACAGAAGATAAAGTTAAATACCACAGCAACTGTGAACCACCTGAATTGCTGGTTACAATTATGACAGTCAAATAAAGCCAGACGGCACAGACCAGACTGGCGTTCAAGACCCCAGTGTGACAATCCAGGAAGAAATGGTATCATTGAAAACAATATTCCAATACACCACATTACTACACACGCTGTAGTTGTTGAATTCCCGCTGAATCTCCACCTGGTTAAAGGGAAACGAAGTCTGATGACCTGATCCAGTGTGCTGAGCCATATGTTCAAAACTGACACCTCACTGGATAGTAGAGAAAGAAAACCAGCTACCTTGCAGGCAATACTGTTAGTCCATATCTTTTCAAAATAGATATATGTTTCCTTTTCAAATTCATTAGCTACTGTAACTATGCTAATATGTATTCCCATACATACATGGGAAATATTTAAACTTGCAAAGAACGTGATAAAAGTTTCTCCAAATGTTGTCTTTGACAGAATTACAATCACAAAACAGACTGAATTTCCTAAAACAGCACAGATGCTAGACAACCAAAATAGAAATCTATACAGTTCAGTAGGTAAAAGGTGTGTGCAGGAAGACAGCAAAGGTTTTGGTGCTAAACACTTTATCTTGCTGGACAATTTAGGAAGTAAATTTTTACAGCAAAATCTGTGATTAGTTGAATAGACAGCTTTCAAATGATTCAACCCTGACAACAAATTGAAATTAAAGTTCTCAACAAGATTCCCTCTTATGTCTAATGCAGTGAGCTGTGGTGCATGGTCAAACCCTGTTGACCCAATTGTTCTGATATTAGAATAAGACACATTGAAATGTTGTAACTCAGGTAAGTACATGATTAATTCCCAGTTTATTATCGCTAAGTGCGTGCTTGATAAATCTAGTTTTCTCAGTGAATAATAGACATTAAACGGTTTGCTTATCAACAACAATAGAGGATTGTCTGCTAAAATCAGAATCCTTAAATTCGGTGTCTCTGAGAATAAATTCATGTTGAGATTTCTCAATTGGTTTTTGCTCAAATCTATAAACTGCAAGTTGGCCAGCTTCAAATCATGTAGATGGACCAAAGAACAGTGTGAAAGTCTCAACCAAATAAGATAGGCATTGGAACTGACATTTATCAACGTCATTCCTGAGCCTGTGGCATCTAGATAACGAAGACGAGGAAAGAGGTGAGTATGGAAAGGTTGAGGACACAGGAAAGAGTGACCTTGACACAGGCAGCTTTCAGAACAGTTCATGTTACATAACCATTCGTCATCTCGCTGTGGGCACTGACCCCAGCCATCACAGAGATGATCTCTGTGTACACAAACAACAGATGCTCTACACTGGTACAAACCAGGGCATGTGCCTGTCTCACAGTCTTGTTCATCTTCACCATAAGTGCAGTCAGAAAATCCGTTACATCGTGTGTAGACAGGGAGACAATATAGCCAATCATCTGTACACTGGTAATGAGTGTCAGGACATCTTTCACTGGCCTTCATCGTCTGCTGAGTAAAGTAACCTGTACCATCAAGGTTGATGAAAACACGTTGCTTTCTGTCTACTTCTCTGTGGTTTGAAGTGTCACTGTAGTTCAATGTGTCAGGACAATCAACTTCATCAGAATCATCCAGACAGTCTGAAAGTTCATTGCAACGTTGGCTGTGCCACACATACTGAATATTGAAGCATGGAAACCCTTTGTAAGAAGGATGCTCACAGAATGACTCGTCACTGTGATCTGGACAGTCCTGTCTGAAGTCACACACCACAGTGTAAGGGACTGTTGTAATGTGATCGTCACATTCAAACAAGGTGATGGTATAAGTTGTGATTTTTCTAAGAACATTCATTGTATTGGTATTTTTATCGTTTGGGACCAGGAACACACAAACCTGTGAAGGTGCTGTCCTCCCACAATAACTGTTGGGATCACATGATACAAATGAATGTGTCACGTGACCATTTGGACACTCAAACAAAATCTGTTGTGTCTGTGTAAAAAATGGATAAAAATGGAGATTGTGTTTTAAATGGAAGCGATTCAGGAAAAAGCACAGTCTGAACTGGTATGAAATATTCTGACTGTGACTTTGTCTCACACACCAAATCATCGCTCATTCTGAGTCGTGTTATTGTTTCATAAAGTATGCGCATATTATCAACATACAAAAACTGGAGAGTCCTTGAAGGATGGAATGACTTAACGCAAATAGAAAGATCAAAGTTGTAGATGATTGTGCTGTCAGACCATGTACGAAATTTGCTGTACATAATGGGTAGAGATTTCCAGCCTGATATGCTGCCTATAAATGAAGAGATTTGATGTTTTTCTTTGAAACCATATAAAAAGTCATCTATTTCTTTCCTTGTTTTTATTACAGCTATTTTTGCATCCATCTTTAAACATGTGTGTTCTGCTTTTTGACGAATTAGTAGCGTAGTAAGATGTAAATATTGAAAACACTTGTTACGTGAAGCCACCAAACCCTGGCAACCAGGACTACTGAAGGGACAGTGCTCTGTTTCATCCTGTCCATCTTCACACTCGGTCTTTAGGTTACAGTCCAGGTGGTGCTGAAAGTTGGAATAATGGTCTACAGAACAGTTGAACAAACTGTTGGATAACATTTTTGGTTGATTGAATGTTGAATGAAAAGAAAATGTCATTATATGTTCGACTCCATGACGTTCATATTCATAATGAATATAAAGACAGGAAGTATTGAAGACTGTTGGGTGTGTGTAATATTTAGTGCACACTTGTTCATCTCTTTGACAATCTGTATTGAGTTCTGTATAGATTAATTTTAAGCATGACCGAAAGACGCCATACCAATATTTTGTTTTAAAACTGCCCATAATGACATATCCAAGGGGTGATTCTAGTTCCACAGAAACTTTGATGATCTCCTTCCTGGTGGGCGGATGTTGATACGGTAATATTACATACCCAGAACATGTTGACATGAATCTTATAATGAAACTGTAATGTTTAATTTCCTGAATTCGTATCCTAAATGGAGGAATATTGATATGTGAGAGAAGCAGCTGGTTATTACATGAGTCAAATAGATGTTCTTCAAGGGAATGAAGACCACATTCTATTAAGTGATACATCCCATAGATGTTATTAGTATAATGCAACCATGTTTCCCACTGAGTGGGCTCACACCAATATGCGAGCCTCTGAAAATGAGCACGTGCAATCATACCCTGTGGTACACGGATATGCAAACGACAGTAAACAGACTTATCACCACACAGCCCATACTTTACCCCTTGCTGTGTTGTAAAGCTTGGCAAATGGGCTGGCCAACAGTAAGACCCATTTACCTGTAGGATCGTGAAGTTAGTTTTGTTAAAAAGATATTCTACACCTGGACACATTTCACTCAGCTTCTGTTGACCAGCAGTGTTACTGATGTTGATGTTTAAGTCGATTTGATGGGTGTTGTTTTCCACAATTACCAAGAAGATGATAAACATAAACTGGAACATTGAAGCATATGAAATGAAGCGTTTAACCATATGACCAGGTCTGAAAAGTCTTGATTTTCGTACATCATCCATGGTATATTCCATTAGTGACTGAAAAACTAGTCAAGAGCATTGCAAAGTGGGATAATGACTCTATGAAAGTTGAAACAATGGTAAGGAAACCAAGCAAATGGCATAAGAAAGCCTGGTAGTAATAGTCCACTGTGGCCTCCTCGGCAAATAGAAAACGTAGTTCCTACAGTTCATGCTGATTCCAAAGCTCCTTTGAACTCTACTGATACATATACACAATATCAGCATCAGTATAGTAGAATGGAGGAAGACCAAAATCGACAAATACACAAGGAAATATCTTAAAAAGTCACATAATTTTTAAAACATATTTTTTGAAAAACTGGAGAACACCAGATGGACACAGCTGCATGGTTTGTCTAGATGCTGATACACTTTGCTCAAGACAAACAGTACAGTATCGTGTACGTTTCTGTTTGTTCTGTACACAATTTGAAGGTAATCTAAAAAAGGCTTGAGAAATTTCTGCAAGTGGCCTAACACCAGTCTCAAAAAAGGTTTGAGAAATTTCTGCAAGTGGCCTAACACCAGTCTCTCAAAGACTTTCAACAACACAGACATAATAATGTCTTGGACGATCATTCATACAAGTTACAGGTGCTTTCTTTGGCACATATCATCATCATCATCATCACCATCATCATCATCATCATCATCATCACCACCACCACCACCATTATTGTCATTGTCATTGTCACTGTCATTTTCATACTGATGATCTATATTAATATGAAGATGACGACATTCATGATAATTTTTGTTATTGTTGTTATTAGATCATTACACTATTATTACATTAACATTATCATTATTATTGTTTTCATCAACACAATCAGTATTCTAAGCGTTATCATTATCATAACCATGTACATCACCATCGTCATCATATTAGCATAAATGCCTTATTTATTGGATGACAAAAGAAATTCTAGGCTTGATGGAAGAACGGAGGAAGGCAAAAGGAAAGGAGGAAAGATACAAGAAGATAAACAAAGAAACCAAAAATAGGTGCAATGAAGCTAAGGAAGCTTGGCTGAAAACAAAATGCAAAGAAATAGAAAACAGACACAAAACAGATACTCAGAGTATGTAAAGAAGAATTGAAGAAATTGTTCACAGGAAAAAGACATGCTCATCAACTGGTTGCTTAAAATCGAAAGATGGTACACTTATCATGGAAAAAGACAAAATATTACATGTAGATAGATGGGGAGAGTACATTAAAGACCTTTTTGAAGATGACAGAAACGAAAAAACACATTATAAAAAAGAACGTTGAAGGACCACCCATAATGAAAGATGAAGTTAGATCAGCATTGAAAAAGATAAAACCAGGAAAAGCCCCAACACAAGACAGTATTACAACAGAGATGACTGAAACCCTGGAGAAATTTGGTATTGAAAAAATAACAGTCATCCTAAATGAAATTCATGACTGGACAAATCCCCAAAGATATGTCAAAATAAATTTTCATTGCACTTCCAAAGAAAACAGGGGCTATAGAATGCGAACTCCATCGGACAATCAGCTTGATCAGTCCTATTAAGAATAATAATGATGAAGACAAGGAATAGAATCAAAACAGAATAGCAGAAGAACAATGTGGATTTGTGGAACGGAAAGGAACTATACCTCTGCGACAACAGAAGATCACTGAAGAAGACGAAAAACTCCAGCCCTGAAGAAGCCGCACAGTATCGTAAAACCAACAACCTTGTAAAGAAGAAAATGATTGAAGCCAAAGAACAATGGATCAACAACCAGTGTGAGAACATCGAGAAAGGCATGAAAAAAGGAAACAGCAAACATGCCTTCACCACACTGAAAAACCTTACCAAGACGCAGCAAAACAGATCGTCAGTCATCGAGGATACCTCAGGCGAGCTGCTGACAGAAAGCTCCGCTGTTCTGAACAGATGGACGCAGTACTGCCAAGAACTATACAACTACCCAATACAGCCAGATGACAGTTTGTTTCAGGGGGACTCAACACCATTGAGGGAATCCTCACCGCTACCAGTGATGAGAGAAGAAGTGGAAGAAGCCATCCACAGCCTACCAGCAGGGAAATCACCTGGAGCAGACAATATCCCAGCAGAGCTGCTCAAACATGGAGGGAATGATTTGGTCACTCGTGTAACATCGATTTGTCAGAAGATCTGGGAGACAAAACAGTGGCCCACAGAATGGACTCAATCACTCATCATCCCCCTGCCCAAAAAGGGAAATATGCGCCAATGCCAGAACTACAGAACAATAAGTCTCATTAGCCACACCAGCAAGATCATGCTCAGAGTCATATTGAATCGACTGAAGAAAGAAGCGGAAGAACACCTTGCGGAAGAACAAGCTGGATTTAGGGCGGGCAGAAGCACAGTAGAACAGATCTTCACCTGCCGGATAATGATGGAGAAACATCTGCAGCATCAGAGAGACCTGTTCCACAACTTCATAGACTTTAAAAAAGCATTCGACAGGGTGTGGCATAAGGGTTTGTGGCAGGTGCTAAGAAAGTTTGGCATAGAGGAAGGTCTCGTCCAAACCATCCAGGCGCTGTATAACACTGCCAGCAGCGCAGTTCTCCTCAACAACCAGATAGGGGACTACTTCAAGACCACAGTTGGAGTCCGTCAAGGCTGCCTACTCTCTCCCGTGCTGTTCAATCTCTTCCTGGAGAACATCATGCGTGAAGCCCTCCATGACGTCCACTCCACTGTCTCCATCGGAGGAAGAACCATCAACAACCTGAGGTTCGCAGATGACATCGACCTGATGGGAGGCAGCAACGAAGAACTACAAGACCTGACCATGAGACTGGAAGAAAGTGCAGGTGCACACGGAATGGAAGTGAGCACAGAAAAAAGCAAAGTCCTGGTCAACAGCACAACCAACACCCATGCTGAAATCTACATGAACGGGCAACAGCTTGAAGAAGTGGACGCTTTCAAATACCTTGGCGCCACTCTCACCAAAGACGGTCGCTCTACAACAGAAATCAAGACCAGACTAGCGATCGCAACAGCAGCAATGGTAAAGCTAAACAAGATCTGGAAGAGCAGAGAGATCGGCTTTCCATCGAAGATGAAGCTGTACAAGTCCCTGGTGCTCCCCATCCTGCTGTATGGATGCGAGAGCTGGACCATGACAGCAGAGACCACCAAGAGAATCCAGACGTTTGAAACTAAATGCTTCAGGCGCTTGCTCGGGATCTCTTGGCAAGATCGGAAGACAAACGACTTTGTGTGGAGCCAAATAACAACACTCGCAGGCCCACAAGAACCCCTCCTGGCAACAGTCAAGAACAGGAAGCTGTCGTGGTTCGGGCATGTCACACGCCACAACTCACTGCCCAAAACGGTCCTCCAGGGTACACTGGGAGGCGGCAGACGAAGGGGAAGACAAGCCAAATGCTGGATGGACAACATCAAAGAATGGACCAGGTTGGATGGCCCCACGCTGGTGCGACAGGCGGAGGACAGGACCGGTTGGCGACGGCTGGCTTCAAGAGTGTCTCTCATCTCTCCTCTACGCCCATCACGGGCAGGAGAATGATGATGATGATGATATCCTAAGAACTACCATAGAGATGTCAATCGAGTTGAATAAGGATTCATATTTATGCTTTGTTGATTACACCAGGGCTTTCGATCAGGTAAGACATGAAGAATTGATCAACCAACTAGAAAGACTCAATATTATGGAAAAGATCTACGAATAATCAGCAATATGTATTAGGAACAAACAGCTGCAATGAGAATAGAAAATGACATAAGCTCCTTCCAAAATATCAAAATAGGAGTCAGGCAAAGTTGCGTTCTGTCACCAAATCTGTTTTCACTTTACAGCGAAAACATCATGACAACCCTAGAAGAATACCTTGGAGTAAAGGTTGGAGGAAACATGATAAACAACATTCGTTACGCAGATGACACAGTGCTAATTGCAGACGATGAAAGAGACCTACAAAACCTTGTGAATACAATAGAAATAAAAAGTAGAAATAAAGGGTTGGAGTTGAATAGCAAGAAGACTGAAGTCATGGCAATCAGTAAAAAACATGAAATTCCATCAAGCAAAATAACAGCAAATGAAACAACCTTGACACAGGTTGATAAGTTTAAATATCTGGGAACGATCATTTCACCAGATGGCAGATGCACATCAAAAATAGCCAACATAACTGGCCAAGCCAAAACAGCATTCAAGAAGATGAAAGGCATTTTTACCAACAAATACCTATCAATTAACATCACGAAGAGAGTTCTTGAATGTTATATAGAACCTATAATGTTACACGGTTGTGAGGCATGGACAGTCAACAAGCAAAGCCAGAACAAGATTGAGGCAGCCAAGATGTGGTTTTTGGGAAAAATGTTGAAAGTTCCATGGACGGCAAAGAAACCAAACGAGACAGTCCTGATGGATGCAGTGCAGACACAAGAAGATCATTCATTAGAAAGATTAGGAAAAGACAGGCAACATTATGGGCCATTTTATGAGGAAAGGGTAGAGCACTTGGTCACAGCAGGAAAGGTGGAGACAAAGAGAGCACCAGGTAGACCCAGGGAGAAAACATTGGATAAACTTTGAGGGTGGCTCAGGACGGAGAGGGTGGAAGATGTGCTTTTGGAAGTGAGGGACAGGTACATATGGACGGCCAAGATCGCCATGCCATGTGGCAGGGCACATGATGATGATGATGACGTATTCACACATGCACATGAATAGGTAGGTCGAACGTTGTAATGTTGTCAAACTTAAACTACAGTGATATGCCAGCAGTCCTATTGCGGTCCCAAAAAAGTGCCACAGACCTAAACATATATTTTTCGGGCTTGTGGCAGGCGGGACGCCCGCGCCAGACATTAGCTCCTCCCATCATAGTTCAGATCTGCCCTGATTTGAAATATTTGTGTCTATTTGCCATAACATTTTCTATTAATGCCACATTATATTTAACAAAGTATTAGGAGGTGATGACAGCTACCATTCTACCAAATGTGAAGTTGTGTTGTTGCTTCTGCATCGAACTACTTGAGAAAAGTTGGAGAGATGTGATGCCTGCTGTTACAAGGGTTAGAAATGAAGCGGACATCTCGGGCACACAGCGCTTTGTATATTCCTGCCCTGGCTTAAAAAAAGCCAGATGCAGTACAAAACGGCAGCAGTATGGTGATTCCTGGGTGGTCACATGTTTGTTCCTGAAGTAGATGTTTACCACACTGCATTCCACACAAGTTTTCTCGGGTTATAGTCGGGGTCAGCACGCTGTCGGTACGCTTTCATCATGCCAGTGTAAACAGAGCAAAACGGTCTCAGAACGTTTCAAAAAACTGGTCGAGTGTAAGTCGCCCTGTAGACTAGACTTCAACCATCACAGTCCCATTCTTTCTCAATGTGTGACGAGACCTGAATGAGTTGATGTCTTTTTCAACAGTATGAAAATCATTTCTGTTGTAACTATATAACACTCACGAAACTCAAACGAGAAAGCTCCTTACTTTCTTTATGATTTATTGCCCTCTACCTAACACAACTCATCCAAGACAGCAATGATATATGGCCTCTGATGAACACCAACATTCATCCCTTTATTTTTTTTAATTATAAGATTGAGTGATGCAGAGCAAACGAAAACAATACAAAACAAAACATTTAATACGTTTATGTATCGCAGTGATTTATGGCCTCATAAGATCAGTGACGCAGAGTAAAACAGAACAATGTAAAACAGAACATTTAATACATTTATTTATCACAGTGATTTATGGCCTCATAAGATCAGTGACGCAGAGTAAAACAGAACAATGTAAAACAGAACATTTAATACGTTTATTTATTGCAGTGATTTATGGCCTTCATAAGATGGAATGACGCAGAGTAAAACAGAACAATGTAAAACAGAACAATGTAAAACAGAACAATGTAAAACAGAACAATGTAAAACAGAACATTTAATACATTTATTTATCACAGTGATTTATGGCCTCATAAGATGGAATGACGCAGAGTAAAACAGAACAATGTAAAACAGAACATTTAATACGTTTATTTATTGCAGTGATTTATGGCCTTCATAAGATGGAATGACGCAGAGTAAAACAGAACAATGTAAAACAGAACGATGTAAAACAGAACAATGTAAAACAGAACATTTAATACGTTTATTTATCACAGTGATTTATGGCCTCATAAGATCAAATGACGCAGTGCAAAACAGAACGATGTAAAACAAATCAGTTTACCACCACCACCACCACATTTTACCTGCCTCATTTATCACCACTACCATATGCTTATAGTACAGCACTACAGCCATAGTAAAGTTTTGTGTCATTCACTGTTTTGTAAATGTGATTTTGAAAACATAACAGAAGGCAGAGGGCTGAATTAGAATTAATTTGTGAAGTACAATGAAATAGTATTGCACTGTAGTAAAACAATGTCTGTTGGAGAGCAGTTGGGCTGTTCAGATGTCTTTGTAATAATCCTGGTTAGAAACTATACGAATTGATCAGTCTGAAGTTTATTCAGAAGATCTTTCTGACAAGATGTAACAACAGTGAACTTAACTGTATCTATAAACCAGACGACAGTTAAACTGCTGTGTATACATATTGCTTTTACCTATGGATTATTTAGTGTTACCATGTCTTGATGGCTGTATCTATAAACCAGACCACTGTTAAAGTGCTGTGTATACATATTGCTATTACCTATGGGTTATTTAGTGTTACCATGTCTTGATGGCTGTATCTATAAACCAGACCACTGTTAAACTGCTGTGTATACATATTGCTTTTATCTATGGATTATTTAGTGTTACCATGTCTTGATGGCTGTATCTATAAACCAGACCACTGTTAAACTGCTGTGTATACATATTGCTTTTACCTATGGGTTATTTAGTGTTACCATGTCTTGATGGCTGTATCTATAAACCAGACCACTGTTAAACTGCTGTGTATACATATTGCTATTACCTATGGATTATTTAGTGTTACCATGTCTTGATGGCTGTATCTATAAACCAGACCACTGTTAAACTGCTGTGTATACATATTGCTATTACCTATGGATTATTTAGTGTTACCATGTCTTGATGGCTGTATCTATAAACCAGACCACTGTAAAACTGCTGTGTATACATATTGCTATTACCTATGGATTATTTAGTGTTACCATGTCTTGATGGCTGTATCTATAAACCAGACCACTGTAAAACTGCTGTGTATACATATTGCTTTTACCTATGGGTTATTTAGTGTTACCATGTCTTGATGGCTGTATCTATAAACCAGACCACTGTTAAACTGCTGTGTATACATATTGCTTTTACCTATGGGTTATTTAGTGTTACCATGTCTTGATGGCTGTATCTATAAACCAGACCACTGTAAAACTGCTGTGTATACATATTGCTTTTACCTATGGGTTATTTAGTGTTACCATGTCTTGATGGATGTATCTATAAACCAGACCACTGTTAAACTGCTGTGTATACATAGCGTTTTACTTATGAATTGTTTAGTTTTGCTATACCTTGATGACTGGATCAATAAACCAAATCACAGTCAAACTGCTGTGTACAGATACTGCTTTGCCTATAAAGTGTGTAGTGTTGCCATACCTTGATGATCTTAAGTAGATGTGTACTGAGAGGTCATAGTGGTAAAGACACGAGAAGAATCATTATGGAGGTACTGTGTCTGTCTAAGACTATAAATTGTTGATCTTTTACCAGATAATAACAATTGATGGTTGTTTTTGTGTGTATACTTGCATTCATGCATGCGCAATTTTGCAGATTATGAGTACGTGTGACGTGTGCAGTGTGTCAGTATTATGACATAATAGTGTCACTTTGTTGTTTTGTGCACCAACAATTTTCTGATTTCTGATGAAATTAATTTTTTTGGAAAAAGTTTTTTTATTGTGTACGTGTATGCCTGAATATGAGGCAATCAGGTGTGTACAGAACAAGATAAAATGTTGAATAGGACCACAGACACAGATTCTGACAAGAGTAGAACTGTGTAATTTTGTTTAATTCAGTCACGTCACCCACCTGCTATAGCACTGTCAGAAGTCGATTGCCAATCTTCTGGGTATCGTGCAAGGTCACCATTTTGGAGAAAAATCAGGGTTAATATTGAGAAAACTATTGTGGTGTGGATAGGAAGTATGCTAAACAGTGACTTTAGATTCATGCTGCTTCTCAAATTCGTATGGAATTCTGATAGTATCAAAATACTCGGTATTTGGTTTACCAATGATTTTAAGGGCTGCGAAAATGGAAAATGTGAATGGTTAAGATAGGGATAGGACATTCTTTCAGAAGTATGGTGTTGCTCTACTTCCATCACCTGGTGTTTTCAATAATTGCGTTTAAAGAGAGTATTTGATATTGACCAAGGAAGTGTGTGTTTCCATTTGTGTACATTTGTATGTATCTGAACAAATACAAAGAGACAGGGACACACACACACACACATACACACACACACACACACACACACACACACATCACACACATGCACACACTCACACACACACACACACACACGCACACACGCACACCACCCCCCACACACGCACACACTCACACACACACACACACACGCACACACACACACACACGCGCGCGCGCGCGCGCGCGCACGCACACACACTGGTAGACAATCGACAAAGTCAATCAAATGTATCACTTGAATCCTCAGTAACAACTGTCTATGGTCCTCAACACAAGGCTCGTTCGGTATTGGCCTCACGTGCTGGCAAACAACACGTGATGATCTCTTGTCCTGTGTGATTGCTGATTACCTGCCAAACCCGTGAGTTTTGCACCGTGTGGTGTTTTTTGATTTGTAAGCGTGGGCTTGAATCCTTCGACCAACAGCAGAAAGACACTTCAGAGAATTTAACAAGAATATAGAGAGCCGACGCATACAGCTAGGGACATCGACACACACACGTACAATAAAACGTTATCACAAAGTTAGTCGACTATCTTGGAGGCCAAGGAGAACAGCCAATCTTGCTTGATAAAGAATTTGGTACCGTTATCAGAGCACGACAAACGTACTGCTAAAAACAAAACAAAACAAGACAAAAAAAAAAACAGCGACCATGAAATTTCCACTTCCGTTGGGGTGTATGTTCCAATCCTCTGTGGAGGTGTGCATTTTCCTCTTCAATATACATAGCACCTTGTAAACAAAGTTTCCATCTGAATTTCCGATTCAGTTTGTCAAAACCACATTACAGCCCTTAGTTGATTCCATGTTATGCATGAACATCACGAATGCATGGTAAGATGACTTGAACAAGAAATAAGAGAAGGTAGATTTGAGGAGGGACGGGCAGGGAGGAGAGTGTGTCCATACAGTTTTCACACATTCAGTCTTCCTATTCTTCTTTCTCTTATCTTCTATTTGTACCACCTTGCGTTTCACGTGGAGGTAAGACTTGGTGCTCAGCGGCCATCTGGAAAGCTTAACTTTTTCACATTGTAACGCTAGCCTGCTAGCGTTCTCGCGGAGAACTGCAGGCATCGGAACGCTAGGGGTATAGCGTTCATCAAGCTCGCCGGTGACAACGCAACGCTGGGATTCTAGCGTCTTGCGTTAGAAAATTCCTACGTGAAGCCAGTTACGGTCTAACGGCATTTCTAAATACTGTGAGAGTGATTTCCCGAGTAAAAAGTCTATTTGAAGCATTTTTCGGGCACGAGAACAACGTCACCCAAACCGCGTGCTTCACCGAAACAAAGGCAAAATGGAGCTCCCTGCGAATGCGCGATGCCGCTGTTCACTGAGGATTGTGGAATTTTTGTGTGTGTGTGTACTTTTCTGAGCTTCTGATCAGATGATACAAGTCATGGAGAATTGGTGTCTCTTTTTTCTGTTTTGTTTAACATCTGCTGAATGGATGAAATGCTTGTCTGAATTGCTCCTCAGCCATGATATTTCATTGCAGAAATAACCTCAAAGCATGTCTGAACAAACCTAGTACTGTAGATATCCTAAAACAGGATTAAATTACCTTTCTAACCATACCCTACATGTTGATGTTAGTCATTTGGGGCGCCTGTGAAAATTAATTCAAAGTGGCCTAAAAATGCACGTTTTCAAGGAAAGTAGTCAGTGGCAGCCGGCACGTCTGCAGGGAAGTAGGTCAAATAGCCAGCTGACGATGCCAAAGTGTTAAAGAGGACAAATGCTACTTGAAGTCATAGTTTCTTTTACGTCCTCAATTCAGGTCTTCCTTGTTCTGCCTCTTGCGTTACATCCACAAACATTTTGTTGTATGCTTGTTGATCCAGATAGTGAAGTTCCATTCTGTTCAGATGATCGAACTTCTTTACTCAATGCTAGTGACCACATTCATTACAACTGACCAAACGAGATAATTGAAAACCTGGTATTGTCACAGACTTTTGTACTGAACCTTGCTCAGAATGCATACTGAAGACCGTCCGTCCATCCATCCATCCATCCATCCATCCATCTATCTATCTATCTATCTACCTATCTATCTATCCATCTATCTATCTATCTATCTTTCTATCTATCTATCTATCTATCTATCTATCTTTCTATCCATCCATCTATCTATCTATCGATCTATCGATCTATCTATCTATCTATCGATCTATCTATCTGTCTATTGATCTATCTATCTATCTATCTATCTGTCTATCTACCCATCTATCTATCTAATATTGCCTGAACTAAAGCACAGACTGGACCTTCTACCATCAACAATATAAATTTATCACATGGACATGTAACAATAAGCTAGTACTGACAACCTGACTGTCATAACCATAAAAGTAATACAACTTGATTGTTATAACCACAGCAGTAATACAATACAACCTGATTGTTATAAACACAGCAGTAACACAATACAACCTGATTGTTATAACCACAGCAGTAATACAATACAACCTGATTGTTATAAACACAGCAGTAATACAATACAACCTGATTGTTATAAACACAGCAGTAATACAATACAACCTGATTGTTATAACCACAACAGTAATATAATACAACCTGATTGTTATAACCACAACAGTAATACAATACAACCTGATTGTTATAACCACAGCAGTAATACAATACAACCTGATTGTTATAACCACAATAGTAATACAATACAATCTAATTGTTATAACCACAACAGTAATACAATACAAACTAATTGTTATAACCACAGCAGTAATACAATACAACCTGATTGTTATAACCACAGCAGTAATACAATACAATCTAATTATCATAACCACAACAGTAATACAATACAACCTGATTGTCATAACCACAACAGTAATACAATACAATCTAATTGAACCTGATTGTCATAACCACAACAGTAATACAATACAATCTAATTGTTATAACCACAACAGTAACACAATACAACCTGATTGTCATAACCACAGCAGTAATAAAATACAACCTGATTGTTATAACCACAACAGTAACACAATACAACCTGATTGTTATAACCACAGCAGTAATACAATACAATCTGATTATCATAACCACAGCAGTAATACAATACAATCTAATTGTTATAACCACAGCAGTAACACAATACAATCTAATTGTTATAACCACAACAGTAATACAATACAATCTAATTGTTATAACCACAACAGTAATACAATACAATCTAATTGTTATAACCACAACAGTAATACAATGCAACCTGGTTGTTATAACCACAGCAGTAATACAATACAATCTGATTGTTATAACACCAGTAATACAATACAACCTGATTGTTGTAACCACAACAGTAATACAATACAACCTGATTGTTATAACTACAACAGTAATACAATACAACCTGATTGTTATAACCACAGCAGTAATACAATACAATCTAATTGTTATAACCGCACAAAAAATACAATACAATCTAATTGTTATAACCACACCATTAATACAATACAATCTAATTGTTATAACCACACCAGTCATACCATACAATCTAATTGTTATAACCACAGCAGTAATACAATACAATCTAATTGTTATAACCACAGCAGTAATACAATACAATCTGATTGTCATAACCACAGCAGTAATACAATACAATCTAA
This sequence comes from Monoplex corrugatus, assembly GCA_030674185.1. Taxonomy (NCBI): domain Eukaryota; kingdom Metazoa; phylum Mollusca; class Gastropoda; order Littorinimorpha; family Ranellidae; genus Monoplex; species Monoplex corrugatus. Next base: position 35,536,324 of record JAPXFY010000034.1, read on the forward strand.
TTGTTATAACCACACCAGTCATACAATACAATCTAATTGTCATAACCACAGCAGTAATATAATACAACCTGATTGTTATAACCACAGCAGTAATACAATACAATCTGATTGTCATAACCACAGCAGTAATACAATGCAACCTGATTGTTATAACCACAACAGTAATACAATACAATCTAATTGTTATAACCACAACAGTAATACAATACAATCTAATTGTTATAACCACAACAGTAATACAATGCAACCTGATTGTTATAACCACAGCAGTAATACAATACAATCTGATTGTTATAACAACAGTAATACAATATAACCTGATTGTTATAACCACAACAGTAATACAATACAATCTAATTGTTATAACCACAGCAGTAATACAATACAATCTAATTGTTATAACAACAGTAATACAATACAACCTGATTGTTATAACAACAGTAATACAATACAATCTAATTGTCATAACCACAACAGTAATACAATACAATCTAATTGTTATAACCACAGCAGTAATACAATACAATCTAATTGTTATAACCACAGCAGTAATACAATACAACCTGATTGTTATAACCACAACAGTAATACAATACAATCTAATTGTCATAACCACAATAGTAATACATACAACCTGACTGTCATAACCACAAAAGTAATATCATCTTTTGTGTGGCTTGGAGGTTTTGTACTGTCTTTTTGGTTGTTTTCATTTTTTTACTCATGTTTTCTTTTTCGTTTTTTTCATATGGCAGTTGTGTGCTCACGTGAAGAGCGTAGAATATGTGTGTAGGAACGGGAACTCGTACGACGAGTTGACTTGAGCTTACTTGATACCTAAGGGTTTAGTCAGATGGCAGATGCTTCTTCTCAGATGTAGACCATCATCAAGCCTGCGGTGAAGGCAGTTGGGGGGATATGAAGAATGGTTCGTTTTTTATGCACTGTTTTAGAATGATACATTTCAGGTTGAGTGATTTGGATGCTGGAAGTGAAATTGGCTGATTTACATAAAGAACGAAAGACATCAGAGGACATGAATATTTCTCTGGAAGTGTGGAGAAAAATGTTTTCAAATTTGTAAAGGAGAACAATTTTTTTTGTCAGGATATTTTACGATTCTGTTTTGGTTCATAATAGTAGTTCTTCACGTTTTAATTGAAGAGAGTGAGAGCTGAGCAATGGTGATTGATGATAAAAAATTACTAAAAAATTAGTGTGAATAGTTTTGTATATGATTCATATAACACACAGGATTTGATTGCTTAGATGTATGAGATGTTTATGAACATTTCTCATTTTCTGTGTTATCAAGAGATCCTTCATTGATACACCTGACAGCCATAGTGCCTGGTTCATGTGCTAGCACTCATGAATACATTCCTTGTACACTCTGCGGGAAGCTCGAAGACGCTCTGTTTCGTTTCAACAAGGTCCATGTGGAGGACGCTCTGACCCTCTGGTGAAATCGATATGTTTGTTATGTGTGAGTGTTAGGTTGGTGGTTTTGGTGGCAACTGATATGAAACAGACATGACTTTCTCTGCGTGCATACTCGTCGATGTCCAGAGACTGAAAAATGACTGTCTGTGCGCTGTTCCTGACTTTCAAAGACTCAAAAGTAACTCTGTGTTCTGAATATTATGGAATATGACTCAGACATTTGGAGTGGGGCATATTTATGACTAAGTGAAATATTGTGTGGCCCAATTTTGTCGTCCTGTGATGACGTTGTGAATATCATGGAATATGACTCAGGCGTGGGGAGTGGGACATATTTTTGACTAAGCGTAATGTTGTGTGGCCCAGTTTTGTCGTCCTGTGATGTGCCAGTGATGTGTGGGACATTTTCCTATCTTCTGCTTGTTGGGTTTTCTGTGTTTTCTCGGAGTGGGGTAGGGTTTATTTTCTGTCTTATCTTTTTCTCCTTTTCATTTTACCATCAATACGAAAGCAACAGTACAGACCTGATCTCCACTCAACACTCACATACTGAATGTTGTGTCTCCTTCCATTACTCTCTTGCTGTCTCTTTCACTTCATCATTTCATTGAGGGAGAGTATGTATGAATGTATGCATGTGTGTATGTCTGTGTCCGGGCGTGTATGTTTATACATGTATTTACTGATATTTTATTATTTTAATTTCTTATTTGTTTATTTATCTATATGTATGTATACATGTGTGTACTCGTATGTATGTGTGCGGGCGTGTATGTCTATACATGTATTTACTGATATTTGTTATTTCTCATTTCTTATTTGTTTATTTATCTACATACTCTTTTATTTAACTTTCTTACCCTCATTTCTTAATTGTTTATTTATCTACATACTCCTTTATTATTATTATTTATTTTTTCATTTATTTATTTATTTAATTGTTTATTTAAATATTTATGAATAAAGAATTGTGTCTTCATTTTGTTGATAGACAGCTAAGGCTTTGCGCATGGACTGGATGGGTGTGTGGGTGGGTGGGTGGGCTTTCTGGCACGTGGGACAACTTTATACCGAGTGGCTAGTTGTGTTGTGATTCAGACCTTTATTTATTTAGTTATTTTACATATCTGTTCCTTTTTTCTTTGAAGATTAGATACATAGATACACATGTCATTTACATGTAACCCAAGATTGTTCCAATGATAGGCTGACACAATACTAGTATAAAATATAGACTATGTAAAATAAGGCTAGATAGGACCTCAGGACCTGGCCAGCTCATGGGTATATGTGCCTGCTGGAGGCTTGTGCCATAATCACCATACACATGTGACATGTGATGTTAGTACATATGGGGTTCATTCCGAGCGCGAAGACGTCGTTTTGAGAAACTGAAACTGAAATTGAAATTATTTGATGTCTTGGACAATGTCTGCATGACTTAAACACAGAGGGAAAGAACCAAGCAGTCTTCTTGTGTTGTAAAAGGGATGGTCCGATAGATGTATCGATGACTTTTATACACACATGTTAAGAATAAAGGTTGTTGTTGTTCTTCTTCCATTGCAAGATAGATGTGCAGACAGGTGTCTATCACATTCATACACAGAGGGTCGGAAACCAAACCTGTTGTTCTTCCTCCATTGCAAAAGGGATGTGCAGGCTGATATCTCCATCACTTTTAGTTTTATACATGGAAGACAGGAACCTAGTTTGTTATTCTTCCCCAATTGCAAACAGAAAGCGCAGAAAGATGTTTGGCTCAATTGTACACAAGAATGGTAGGAACCAGAACTGTTGGATGTGTGGGCAGATATATTAATCGATTTTATACATGGAGGATAGAAAACCTCCAAGATGTTCTTTTTGCAAAGGGGATGATGTGTGGGCAGATGTCTTCATCGCTCTTATACATGGAGGATAGGACCCCCTAATGTGTTCTTCTTTCAAAGGGGATGTGTGGGCTGATGTGTCTGTCCATGACACTCATAGTCCATCTTTTCCACTGCCTATCAGGGGACACAGTTCGTCTCATGCGTGAACTGTGATCATGACCTATGGAGGTAAGTCTCCATCAGTTTTACAAAAGTTAGGAGTTTTCCTTCTTCGAGTGCCAAGCATTGACGGCTACATCTGCCCACGTATCTCTATTGCATTGGGGGAAGAAGAACAGCCTTGGTTCCTAACCTCTTTGTATAAAAGTGATGGGGACGTCTGCATCCACAGTCAGCGATAAACATACTGGGAAAGACACAGGAGACTTGAAGCTTTAAACTTTTGAAATATTTATTACTCAAAAAGTAGCATTAGGTATTGAGACACAAGAAACTTGAAACTTCCAACATTAAAACGCTTTGTGACATCAACAAGAAAGTGGCGTTAGGTAAAATTCTGCTGGCTACGTCTGGTGAGGTGACTGTTCTGAGATATTTAAAGTTATCTCCCTATCTCAATGTTGTGCCATTTGCTGTTATTTTTGAGACTACACAATAGACGATTCTGTAATGGACCGTAATTTACAATTGGATGGACTCGACTTATCTGAAGAAGCGTTTCTAAAAGTTTGAAATCATCAGCTTCACACCCATTCAAGCACTTCCAAACTGCAAACATGTAGTGCTTTATTACTCATAACAGTAGCATATATTCCAGCATTGTGTGATCACCACAACTCAACAGACTTACGGAAACCATCATAAATGGATGTGTGCAGTGCATCAAAGAACTCCTTCTGGAATCAGATGATCATACTTCTCATGTCGTTATGGATTTGTAAAAGACATGACACTATTTTCAAGGGTCAGTCATCAGGTCATCATCCCAAAATGCACGATGCCAGATATTTTGACCCAGCTCCATCAGTCCCAGTTGGGGTAAAAGAGTGTGCACATCAGCCAAATATACACACCAGCCATAGCGCAGTTGACCAAGTTACGTTGTATTGCCAAGAGCTGGCCAGTAGCTTCCAAAAGGAACGTCTAATACCACATGATATTTCCAACAATTGTTGACAAAATCTAGCTACAGATCTCTTTCTCAATCAATCCTCTTGTAATAGAGACGACATCAACTGCTGTTTCAGAGGAAGTGGAAAATATTGTCGCCCTTTCCAGACACCAGATTTCCCTATAAATGACAAGAGATGGCAGTGTCACGGCAAAGACTTAACAAAACTTCCCACGACAATAAGAGTTACAATACATAATGTTAAACTCACCACCACAGTTCAACAGTCTTATGACAAGACAAGTTCAGACAATAAGAGTTACAATACATAAATGTTAAACTCACCGCCACAGTTCAACAGTCTTATGACAAGACAAGTCCAGACAATGAAGAGGATCACCAAGAAATGTCAGAAAGACATGCTAGACTTTCACATTGCTTTCCTGAATCTCAAGCTACATCATTTGATGTCAGGTTACCAGCTCCTGAAGACATGATCATGGGAATATTTGTGTCATCGTTTAGACTCTCTCGCATGATTCCACGTCTAAAACAATGATTCCAGCACATTCAAAACAATGCTGCACGCCTTGTACTCAAAAGGAAAAAAGCTGACCACATCTCCCCTCTCCTGGCACAACTTCACTGGATCCCTGTATCAAAGCGCATACAGCACAAATAGACACCATGTGCTACAAAAGCCTCAATAACGCAGTCCCCGATTACCCTCAACCCTCCGCTCTGCCTCCGATCCTCTCACTTTTCGCTTTCCACGCACTAAGCTCAATACCTATGGTCCACGTGCCTTCTCTGTTTCTGGTCCACTCTCCTGGAACTAACTTCCTCTCTCAGTCCGTCAGCAACCTACTTTTGTCTCCTTCAAGTCCGCTCTCAAAACTCACCTTTTCTCCTCTGCATACAATTCTGACCCCACTCAACCCCCACTGCAACCTGTCTCCACTCGGTGTGGAATCACATTGTAATATATATTTGTATATAATGTTTTCTATAATATTCCATTGCTTTTCTTCTTTTTTCCCATTTATATCCACGTGTATGTGTGTGTGTGCGTGTGTGTGCATGCGTGCTTATGTGTATGTTCAGCGCTTAAATTTGATTTCTATCAAGATTTTGCGCTATATAAATATTGGAATTATTATTATTATTATTAAAAGAACAAAATCACAGAAAGCAGATAATGCACAGAAAGGAGACAATGAATGAGAACTTTGACAGGACAGCTAACAAATCTCGTCATCTGACTCTCATCAGCTTGCTACAAAGAAATTATCAACACACAAGGGCCACAGCACACACTCTAACACCCATGGCAGTTCATTCATGCAGCCACACTGAACACGATAATGATGATGATGATGATGAATATGATGATGATGATGATGATGATGGACTCTGTTGTTGATCCCATGGATGAGTAGGCATGCTGGTCCTTTATCGCCTGGTGTGGGTCTTGATGTGGAATACAAAGTTGACCCTGGGGGCACATGTTCTTCCATAGGTGCTTCATGGGAAGTCCTGCAGCCAGGAATCCTGCTTCCACTTGTGCTTCTGCTGTTGACTAACAGCTGTCCTCTACTTTCAAATGTGATTACATCCCACGTGCACTGCTGTCGTCACTTCTCTGTGAGCAACGTCTTCACAGTTGGTGATATTGATTCCATAGCTCAAGAGGCTGGCCTTCAGCATTTCCTTGTATTAGTTTAGGGGTCTTCATTGGTCACAGTATCCTTGTAAGGAGGGAAGACCACTAATCTGATATAAAGATACTTGAGCTCTCCGTACTGAAGCATTTTTGGGTTGTTGTTCATCTCCACTCGAGCAATTTGTCTTTTCCAATGAAGCTGGCACATGATGTATGGACACTCCATACTTGGCAAGCCACAGTTTTTCAGGACTTGAAGACTGGATAGTATATCTTGCCACGTGATGTTGCAGATTTTGTGTCGACATCTTTTGTGGAACTGTTCCAGCTGTTGAATGTGCCATTGGTAGGTAGTCCAGATCTGTCAGTTGTGCAGCAGGGCAGTCAAGACGACTGCTCTGTATACAGCAATCTGTGTAGTAAACCTGATGCCATGGTCTTACCACAAGCTCTTGATCAACATTCCAAAGCTAGAGCTAGCTGTGAAGGTGTACAATGCCATCTGCTTACTGTATTGTCTGAGGAACGGAAATTGCCTACAGCATTGATCTCCATCAACCAGCCACAGCAAAGCTGGCATCACACCAAACCACAAAACATACAACTGTCACACCAGAGATGGTGACATGCCATACATGACAACAGCAAACCACACACCACAGAAGTGTCACACCAAAGCTGGCAACAGACCAAAGCTGGCAACACACTAAACCACACAACACACAACTGTCACACCAAAGCTGGCAACACACAAAATCACATATCTTACAACTGTCACACTAAAGTTAGGAACACACCAAACCACACAACATAGAACTGTCACACCAAACTTGGCTAACACCAAACCTTGCAACACACCAAAGTTGGCAACACACCAAACTACAAACCATACAAATGTCACACCAATATTGGCAACACACCAAACCACACAACATACAACTGTCACACTAATGTTGGCAACACACCAAACTACACAACATACAACTGTCACACCAAAGATGACAACACACCAAACCACACAACATACAACTGTCACACCAAAGTTGGCAACACACCAAACAACACAACATACAACATACAACTGTCACACTAATGTTGGCAACACACCAAACCACACAACATACAACTGTCACACCAAAGATGACAACACACCAAACCACACAACATACAACTGTCACACCAAAGCTGACAACACACCAAACCACACAACATACAACTGTCACACTAATGTTGGCAACACACCAAATCACACAACATACAACTGTCACACCAAAGTTGGCAACACACCAAACAACACAACATACATTTTTCACACTAAAGTTGGCAACACACCAATATTAGCAACACACCAAAGTTGGCAGCACACCAATATTGGCTACACACCAAAGTTGACAACACACCAATATTGGCAACACACCAAAGTTGGCAACACACCATTATTGGCTACACACCAAAGTTGGCAACATACCAATATTGGCTACACACCAATATTGGCTACACATCAAAGTTGGCACACACCAATGCTGCAAAACACCAAAGCTGGCTACACACCAATATTGGTTACACACCAAAGTTCGAAAACACACCAAAGTTGTCACCACACCATAACTGGGAACACACCAAAGATGGCGACACACCAAAGCTGGCAACACACCAAAGTTGGCAACACAAAGATGGCAACGCACCAAAGCTGGCAAAATACCAAAGATGGCAACAGATCAAAGTTGGCAACACACCAATGTTGGCAAAACACCAAAGTTGTCAACACACCAAAATTAGCAACACATCAAAGATGGCAACACACTAAAGATGACAACACACCAAAGATGGCAACACACCAAACTTGGCAACACACCAAACTTGGCAATACACCAAAGTTGGAAACACACCAAAGATGGCAACACACCAATATTGGCTACACACCCAAGTTGGAAACACACAAAAGATAGCAACACACAAATGTTGGCTACACACCAAAGTTGTCAACACACTGAAAATTTTCAATACAAACCAATATTGGAAACACACCAAAGCTGGCAACACACCAATATTGGCAACATACCAAAGTTGGCAACACACCAATATTGGCAACATACCAAAGTTGGCAACACACCAATATTGGCAACACACGAATGTTGGCTACACACCAAAGTTGTCAACACACTAAAGATGGCAACACACCAAAGCTGGTAACACACCAAAGCTGGCAACACACCAATGTTGGCAACACACCAATGTTAGCAACCCACCAAAACTGGCAACACACAAATGTTGGCAACACAACAATGTTGCCAACACACTAAAGATGGCAACACACCAAAGCTGGCAACACACTTAAAGAAAGCAACACACCAAAACTGGCAACACACCAAAGTTGGCAACACACTAAAGATAGCAACACACCAATGTTGGCAAAACACCAAAGATAGCAACACACCAATGTTGACAGAACACTAAAGGTGGCAACACACAGTGGTGTTGTAATACTCGCTGGCAAGCCAAACAGAAATCCATCATACTACATAGATGGGTCTATAATCAACGTTCATTAACGCACTGACATTCTGTGTTTCAGGACATTGAAGTTTTGTTTTCTTATTTCATACATTCTCCTCAGCTTTAATTTGTTTTTCATTCATTAGCTCATTTATTGTCCCTACTTTCTTTGAAAATGACAAAGACTTACAAAACCTTGTGAATATAATAGAAATAGCAAAAATAATGGGCTGGAGCTAAACAGCAAGAAGACAGAAGTCATGGTAATCTGTAAAAAAACATGAAATCCCCTCATGCAAAATAAATACAAATGGCACAACATTGAGACAGGTTGATAACTTTAAATATCTAGGAACAATCATTTCACCAGACAGCAGATGCACATCAGAAGGCAGACACTAGAAGAAAATTAATAAAGAAGATTAGGAAAAGACAAGCAACATTTATAGAACATTTTACGAGGCAAGAGAAATTAGAGCACCTGGTCACAACAGGAAAGCTGGAGAAAAATAAAACACCAGGTAGACCCAGGGAGAAAAAAATTGGATGGACTTGCAGGGTGGCTGAGGAGATGAGAATTCCACATGGAAATAGTCGATGTTGACATATTTGTTAGTGCCTTGAACTTTTATTATGGTGATAAGCAACAATGGATCAGTACTTAGCACTGCTAAATGTCTGTTTATTAAACTATGTTGCTGTTAATTCTAAATCCCTGATTCTTTAACAGGATGCTTTGCTTACTGACTGCCGGTGACATCAGCATGGGATTCCAGCCATTTTAATAGTTTTTCTTCTTTGGATTTCCTCTGTTTTTCTGCCAATGTATTGAACGTATACATGAATGGATTCAGAGCGGAATTTAAGGGCAAAACAAAGATAGCCAAGGCCACATTTACTTCCCCAGGAATTGGAACATCAGCTGTAGACAGCAGTCCACACAGTCCTATGGGAAACCAGCACATGAAATCTGTGACAGCCACACTGATCAGCCTCCGAGCTATGGTCATGTCACGTGATACTTTGGTCGTGTTAGTTGCCAAGGCATTCTTCTGTATTGACCAGTAGATAAATGCTTGGCCTGCAGAGATAAATATGAACAGTACAAAATTAAGGACGATTAATATACTAAATGAATAAACTCGTCCTTCAAACTGTCGTCTGGTAACAGGCAGAGGTATGCATATTCCTGTCTGGCTGTAAAACTTCCAGTGTGATGTCCATGGAAGTAAGGGCAACAAGGCAAGAAACCAGCCAACTAACCAAGTCACCAAGCATGCCATTACAGCTGATGTTCTCTCAAATCGCATGGTGCTGAATGGAAAGGCAAGAACAATGAAACGATCGAGTGTTATAAGCCAGATCATGAGTGCTGATACTTCACTGGACAACAGAGACAGAAATCCTGCCAACTTACAGGGCACACTGTTCATCCAAGTGTCATCATAATAAAGATATTTACCACGGAACAGTTCATCAGCCACTCCAATGACAGCGATATAGACACCCATCAGACAATCAGCCATGGTCAAGTTGGTGACAAACACACTGAAGCCACTACTTGAAGAACTCATTTTCCGTGCACACAAACGTAAAACTAAACAAAAAATGTTACCAGTCACTGACAGACAGCTGATCAACCAGAGAAACACTCGATATATTCCTGACTGTAATAAATCTTCACATGACGAAATTTCGTCTTTTGGGGCATAACAGTCAGTATCATCAAAATTATGTGGGAGTATTTCTTTACAGCACAGTTTAAAGTTTAGTGCTGATATGACACGTAGATAGGACAGATATTGAAACACATCAGATGGAAACGTCACCAATGGACTGCCTTCCATGTACAGTTCAGTCAAGCGTGGTGTGAACTGAAAACCAGCAGAACTAACAGTATGGACAGAAGTGAAAGATAAATTGAGTTTTTCCAAGCGTGTGAACTTTGACAAAACTCTGGTGTCAAATGTAGTCAGTGCAGTATATGACAGATCTATCACAGTCAGCGATGTTTGCCAGGTATGATGTGAAGAATCAGCGTACAGTGCGGTGAGAGGATTGTTGGACAAGGACAGTGTGTGTAGGTTTTGTAAATCAAGGAGGTTAGTCATGTTGACGTGCTGTAGTTTGTTTCCAGTGAGGTCCAGAAACCTAAGATTCAACAATTTCATGTTAGGCAAAATAACCAAAGAACACTGGGCAAGAATCAGATGAATAAGATAGATATTGTCACTCACATCAGACAGACTCAGACCAGAACCTGTAGCATCCAAGAAGCGGAGATGAGGGAAGAGTGATACAGAGAAATGCTGAAAACACAGAAAAGTGAGACCTTGACAGAGACATTGCTTTGGACATTTAATGTCACAAGATAATTCATCATCATGCAATGGGCAGTGAGGCCATCCATCACACACATGATCCACATGCACACATATTCTGGAAGCTCTGCATCTGAAGAATCCTGGACACACCATGTCCTCACATCCATCTTCGTCCTCGTGATCTATACAATCGTACAAGTTGTTGCATCTTGTGTAGACAGGTAAGCAGTCATTCGTACAGGCCAGTACAACGATAGTGAGTTTCAGGACAAGTCTCATTGGACTTCATTGGAGTTGAAATATAAGCTCTGGTGCCATCAAAACTGATAAGAGTAGGAGAAGGAAACAATGAATATTCCATATATAAGTCACTATGTGGGTCACAGTTCATTTCATCTGTTTTGTCTTGACAATGAAACACCCAGTCACACACATTGTCATAGGACACACACTCTCCATTTCCACAACGAAATGTCTTGACACAGGGAGGATGTTTACAGAAGGACTCATCACTGTGATCCTGACAGTCAGGTCTGAAGTCACACACCAACGTGAATGATACCACAGTGTCTTTATCATCAAACATAAATGTGGGGACTGAAATACCATGATGGTCTACTGAATCACCTGAGTCGTTTATGTATGAAGAATATTTGTTAAAGATACAAGGAGATGTGTGATTTGTACTACAAACAAACATGTGGTGATAACCACACAGTAGAAAACTATGTTTGATATGACCATCAGAGCACATCGTCAGTGACTCTTGTTCATTGTCCAGTAAAAACACTGTACTGGTCATTGTTAATAGTTTTGAATGGCCAGTATCCTCTGAAGTCATGTTCTTGAACTCACAGATTGTTCCAGTATTTAATATACTGACATGATTGCATTCTTTAATCACTGATATACCATACGTGGAATAGATCTTACGCATGACGCATAGTTTCCCATGTCTTAAATTATCTCCAAATGCAATGAAATCAATAGCATGATAAACAACACTCCCATCCAGGCTAATAACATTGTTTCCGTACATATTAGTGATGTGTATACCTCCAATGTATAAACCGGCAAAGACATGATTCCAAATGTTGCCATCACGCTTGACCAATTTGTCTATAACTCTAGCCCATGGAGCACCACATTTAGGAATCCCCACTTTACCTCCTACAGTACCACAGTAACCAGCTCTTTTATCTCCAGGTGTTCCAGAACTGTCAAATCTGTCCAGTGTTGGTTTGCTGACGTATTTGTAACAGTGGTTACACAAAGACACCCCATTTTGACAGTCAGAACTGTTGAAGACACAGTGTCCTGTGTCATCCTGTCCATCTTCACACTCTGTCTTGTGATTGACACTGAACACTTGGAAGTGATGCACACAACACTAAAACAGACCACTGTACAAGTATTGAAGGACCATACTTCGTAAAATGAGTGAAGCACGAGAATATTGAGACGTTCATATGCGAGCAAAATATAGAAGCATGAACTATACATTTAGTTAAAACGTTCTGCTTAATAAAAGCGAAAATGTAAACGTATTTCCATTCTTTAAACTACACTTAAGTTTGGGCTAAGCACAATTTTTATCTTACCAGTTTATTCTTGCTATTAGTACTAATTTTCACATAACAATTTATTGTAGTTTGTCATGATTTTATTTTATTCACGTTCATTGGCACTTGTTTATAGATTTCTTTCATTACTTATTCATAACCTTCTTGGTTTACTACCTACTCTTAAAATATCAAATCCCACAAGAATTTATTTGGACGATGGAGTTTCAAAACCATAGCCTCCAAACCAAAAGCTTATTGTATAACTACATCACCATAGTGATTGATGTTGAATTTGTTTCCTGGTTGTTTTAGTGTTGTTTTGTATAAGCTTGACAAAGACCAGTTGGCAGAAAATGTGTTTCTTTGTTGTCTTTGGTGTACACTTGACAAAGGCCAGTTGTCGTGACAATTTGCACCTGCCATGTTTCGTTAATTAACTACATGTGCTCGTTCTATTTTCACGTTTCTATATTCAAAATGTCATTGTCATATTTTAACTGACTGACTGGATTGTTTGTAAGACAATTTGTTGGCACCTGCATATTTTATGGGATTTTGTTTTGATTAAACAACTAGTTAACTGATTGATTAATGGTAGTTTGTGAGTGTGCATGTGGTAAGCAGACTGAAATATCTATTTCCCTTTTATCCATGTCTGAATTTGTTTCCTTGGTGTTAAAGTTTAGGACAGCGTTTTTGCCTGCTGCATTTATCCTGTATAGATTTCTTTTAAAACTGGTAATGTTGTCTGCTAACAGTGCAGTATCACTGGCATAGCGCAGGCTTGTAAGATTTTTTTCCTCCCATCTTTATGCCCATGCCATCTGTATCAGCACCTATCATGACTTGCTCCGTGTAGATGTTAATGAGATACGGTGGTAGTATACAACCTTGTCTACCTCCCCTGTGGATGTTGAAGAATTCACAATTCTGATTGTTCCATCTAACTGTAGCCATTTGGTCTTTATATAATGAGGCAATTAATGCGATAAGGTGTTTGGGAAAACCCATTTTGACCATTGTATTGAACAGGTGGAGATGAATGACGCTGTCAAATGCTTTGCTATAGTCTATGAAGGTGACAAAAGCTTATTTTTCTGTGCTTTTCATTTCTCTATGATTGTTTGTAGTACAAATAACATGTCCGTTGTGCCTCTATTCGATCTTTAGCCTGCCTCATGACAATCATGAGATCTTAATTAACAAAGTAAAAACTGATGATGGAACCTGCCAGAATGACATCAAAATAAAACTTGGAATGTAAAGCAAAAATTGGTCCAACTCAACAACATCTGGATAGACAGAGGCATACCAAATGGTCTGAAAGTTAAACTTTTAAAATGAGGCATACCAAATTGTCTGAAAGTTAAACTTTTAAAATGTTTGATCTGGCCAGGCATGATTTATGGCTATGAAGCCTGGACTCTGAGAAAAACTGATTGCAGAAGAATTAAGGCAGCAGAGATGTGGTTGTATCGTAGACTACTACGCATCAAAGGGATAGATAGAAGAACTAATGAAAGTGTCCTCTGGAATAACTTGATGCCACCAAAAACTACTAGCAGACATCAACAGGAGAAGACTAAATTACATTGGCCATATGTCACGCAGATAGAACACTGACCTCATGGGAACCATATTTCAAGGAAAAACAGAGGCAAAAAGGAAGAAAGACAGACCTCCAATCTCATACATCGAGAATATAACCAACATCAGTGGCCTAAATATTCAAGAAATTGTCCACAAAAGTGAAGATAGAGTGGCCTGGAAGGAGATGATGGTGTCCAGGTGTGCAGCGACCAACACCAAATCCAGTGATGCCGACAGGTGAGGTGAGGGGAGACATGTCTTAATGTATATTTACTTGTTTTTAAGCAGACAAACAAACAAACCGTACCTATGTCATGGACACGATTTAAATCATAGTTTTCTGTAGTTCTACAACCGTTAAACCACAGTTGCCCACATTTTCCCATTGTACACGGCTCAAACAGGCCTGTTCACATTTTTGTTATCTGCCCCAAAAAATCCGCCTTGGCCCTGTGTTAAAGCCACGTGTGTATGGATACATTTGTGGGTTCCTGTGAGTGTTAGCGTGTTTATACTTGTGTGCTTATGTGCATATCTATGTGTGTTTGGCACTTTCATAGAAGTTCTTGTAAGTTTGCTCGTTCAGTTTCATGTGTTCTGTGGGTTCCACATCTAATTCATATTGTTGTGTTAAGTTTGTTGTAAATGTTTGGTAAACACTAGTAGGTTATATTGAAAACGATGGTCTAGCACCAGTCAGAGGTGATGATTGGATCTCTTGCATGTGGTTGGGTAGCAAGAGGGTTCCTTGCATTAGTTAGTCTGATAAGAAGACCAGAGTCATAGTTGGGCGTGATGCCTTTGGGCGTTGAAGAGAGGAAGATGTCGTATTGATGATGTCCATCCCATTGTCTTCAACACCTGAACAAGGTAAATGCCCAGCTACCCTGTCCCTTGTAGCCAATATCACTGTCCAACAACCATCAAGGTCTGAAGTGATGTGGGAGTGGCATACCAGTCTGTCCAGTGGTGTGGGGTTCTGGTCTTGTTGTGTTTTTCTTTTCGTGTCTACAAAGATGCCATACTTTAAGAAACTTTTTAAAAATCTTTGTTTGAATGTAAATTGTGATGTATGATATGCGAATAGTTTATAATTTGTGAGGTAATTTTGATTGTCAATGTGTTATGCTGTAATACTGAAGTTATAATGTTTTTCCTGTATATGGATTAGAATTTTTCTGTTTTTATCTTCATTCAAAATATTGATTATAATTTTATGTACAACTATTGCATGCATAAACACACACACACGCATGCAAACATAGCACAACGACACACAACACACCACACACACACACACACACACACACACACCACACACACACACCTCTCTCTCTCTCTTCACACACACACACACACACACACACACACACACACACACACATTCTTACAAACACACACACACACACACAGCAACACACACGCACGCACACACACACGTACACACACACACACGTACGCAAGCACACACACACGGCAGCAATATATAAACACAGTATGCTCTTTATTCATATGAAAAATCTGTTAATCTTTCTACATTACATAAGTCAGTGTTTAAATTTTAATATTCTGTGGTTTCTTATGTGTCTTCTTACTTGTATAGCTTTAATGTTTGTTGTTATCTTATTGTGTATGTAATTGTGAACATTTTTTTAATCACCTTTTGCCTTTCTTGCGAAATGTAAAGCGCTGGTGAGTATGTTTTTATATGGAATATGCGCTATACAAATAAACATTATTATTATTATTATTATTATTATTATTATCTACAGGAGAAGAAGAAAATCCACTTTTGTGGAGGTTACCTACAGATCCAGCCTTCGACAACCACCTGTTGTTTATACTCTAAGGTGTACTCAACAGTCACCCACAAAGAGAAGAAGAGAATCCATACCTGGGGAGGTTAGCTCAAGATCCACCCTTTGCCAAACTACAGGGCAGTCTTAGATCTGGGGAGGATAGTAGGAGGATTTTGCTTTTTATTGTTCAGATCTTAGCATGGTCTGATAACCTTCACATTGTTAAAAGACTTTTGAAAAGAGCCCAAAATGTAAAGAAATTGTTATGAAATAAATGTGATCTTGCACAAAACCAGACTGACAAAAACTTGCAATCATTCAGCTTTTATCAAGATAACATCTTCATACTCAGAATAAATTCCATTCACTGTAATGCTGCAAATGCTATGTGATGGAACAGAATGCTTATGATATTGCCATGCCAACAGAGCTGCTTGTTCTTGTGCTCAGCTCCACATCAGAATACTGAGGACCGACTTACCATCAGTCAGATTCATCATCCAAACATAAAGAGAAACTCTGAAGACAGTGAGTTACTATTTCCATTATGGATATAACACTATCTTGATTGAGATCTACGAATGGCACCTGTATTTATAACAATATTTCACACTGAGGGGAAGGAAACAAACGCTTGAAAAAAAAAAAAACACAAAAAACATCTGACATCTTTCAGGACACCTCATTCAATAGTTGAAATCATTTCGTGCACCAAGCAAATACAAAGTTACCAGAGATGTTTTGTTCACAGAAGTGCTTGCGTTCTGCGGTTTCTTGTGATGAATTAAATGTTAAGAGTAACGAGAAATAATGGAAGACATCCACTGAGAGAACTGCATGAGAACACACACATTCTCTCCGAAACTGTCTCAAAAGGAACATGGTGTTTGCAGCGGGACAGTGCTGTCTCTGCATTTCATTCACATAAGATAAATGTGTCTCAGTTGAAAGAGCAGGTGTGTGTGTGTGTGTGTGTGTGTGTGTGTGTGTGTGTGTGTGTGTGTGTGTGTGTGTGTGTGTGTGTGTGTGTGTGTGTGTGTTGACTGTTAATTACAATATAAATTGTGTTGACTGTTAATTACAATATGAAATGCGTTGATTGTTAATTACAATATAAAATGCGTTGACTGTTAATTACAATATAAATGTGCTGACTGTTAATTACAATATAAAATGTGCTGACTGCTAATTACAATATAAAATGTGTTGACTGTTAATTACAAGATAAATGTGCTGACTGTTAATTACAATATAAAATGTGCTGACTGTTGATTACAATATAACACGTATTGACTGTTAATTATAATATTAAATGCGTTGACTGTAATTACAATATAAAATGTACTGACTCTTAATTACAACATAAAATGTACTGACTGCTAATTACAATATAAAATGTGTTGACTGTTAATTACAAGATAAATGTGCTTAATTACAATATAAAATATGCTGACTGTTAATTACAATATAAAATGTGCTGACTGCTAATTACAATATAAAATGTGCTGACTGCTAATACAATATGAAATGTACCGTTAATTACAATATAACATGTGGTGACTGCTAATTACAACATGTACTGACTGTTGATTACAATATAACACGTATTGACTGTTAATTATAATATTAAATGCGTTGACTGTAATTACAATATAAAATGTACTGACTGTTAATTACAACATAACGTGTACTGACTCTTAATTACAACATAAAATGTACTGACTGTTAATTACAACATAACATGCACTGACTGTTAATTACAACATAAAATGTACTCACTGATCATAACATGTACTGACTGTTAATTACAAGATAACATGCACTGACTGTTAATTACAATATAACATGCACTGACTGTTAATTACAATATAACATGCACTGACTGTTAATTACAATATAACATGCACTGACTGTTAATTACAATATAACATGCACTAACTGTTAATTACAATATAACATGCACTGACTGTTAATTACAATATAACATGTACTGACTGTTAATTACAAGATAACATGCACTGACTGTTAATTACAACATAAAATGCACTGACTGTTAATTACAATATAACATGCACTGACTGTTAATTACAAGATAACATGCACTGACTGTTAATTACAATATAACATGTACTGACTGTTAATTACAATATAACATGCACTGACTGTTAATTACAATATAACATGCACTGACTGTTAATTACAACATAAAATGTACTCACTGTTAATTACGTCATAACATGTACTGACTGTTAATTACAAGATAACATGCACTGACTGTTAATTACAAGATAAACATGCACTGACTGTTAATTACAATATAACATGCACTGACTGTTAATTACAATATAACATGTACTGACTGTTAATTACAACATAACATGCACTGACTGTTAATTACAACATAACATGCACTGACTGTTAATTACAACATAAAATGTACTCACTGTTAATTACGTCATAACATGTACTGACTGTTAATTACAAGATAACATGCACTGACTGTTAATTACAACATAAAATGTACTCACTGTTAATTACGTCATAACATGTACTGACTGTTAATTACAAGATAACATGCACTGACTGTTAATTACAACATAACATGCACTGACTGTTAATTACAATATAACATGCACTGACTGTTAATTACAAGATAACATGCACTGACTGTTAATTACAACATAACATGTGCTGACTGCTAATTACAACATAACATGTACTGACTGTTAATTACAATATAACATGTACTGACTGTTAATTACAATATAAAATGTCCTGACTGTTAATTACAATATGAAATGTGCTGAGTATTAATTACAATATGAAATGTACTGACTGTTGATTAAAATGTAAAATGTACTGTTGATTACAATATAAAATGTACTGACTGTTAATTACAATATAGAATGTACTGACTGGTAATGACAATATAAAATGTGATGACTGGTAATTGCAATATGAATTATACTGACTGTTCATTAGAATATAAAATGTGCTGACTGTTGATCAAAATGTAAAATGTACTGTTAATTACAGTATAAAATGTGCTTGTTTTAATTATAATATAAAATGTACTGACTGTTAATTACAATATAAAACGTACTGACTGTTAATTACAATATGAAATGTACTGACTATTGATTACAATATGAAATGTACTGACTGTTGATTACAATATGAAATGTACTGACTGTTGATTACAATATAAAAGGTCATCATCATCATCATCATCATCATCATCATCATCATCATCATCATCATCATCATCAGGTGCCCTGCCGCACGGCGTTGGCGACCATGGACCTCCAACCATCTCTATCCCTCGTTGCCCCCAGCATCTCCCCCACCCTCTTCATCCCCAGCCACTCTGCAAGTCCGTCCAGCATTCTCTCCCTGGGTCTACCTGGTGCTCTCTTTCCCTCCAGTTTTTCTGTTGTGACCAGGTGCTCCAAATCCCCCTTCCTCATAAAATGGCCTATAAATGTTGCTTGTCTTTTCCTAATCTTTCTTATGAGTGATCTATTTGTGTCTGCCTCCATCAAGACTGTCTCGTTTGTTTTCTTTGCTGTCCATGGAACTCTCAACATTCTTTTGAGAAACCACATCTCGCTGCCTCGATCCTGCTCTGGCTTTGCTTGCTGACTGTCCACGCCTCGCATCCGTACAATAGTATTGGTTCTATATAACATTCAAGGATTCTCTTTCTGATGTTAATTGATAGGCATTTGTTGGTAAGAATGCTTGTCATCTTCTTGAATGCTGTTTTGGCTTGGCCGATTCTGCCAGCTATTTCCGATGTGCATCTGCCGTCTGATGAAATGCCCGATCCCAGGTATTTGAACTTATTAACCTGTGTCAAGGTTGTGCCATTTGCTGTTATTTTGCAAGAGGGGATTTCACGTTTTTTACTGATCACCATGACTTCAGTCTTCCTGCTGTTTAGTTCCAATCCCTTACCTTTGCTTTCTGTTTCTAGTATATTCACAAGGTTTTTTAGGTCCCTTTCATTTTCTGCAATTAGCACGGTGTCATCTGCGTATCGAATGTTGTTTATCATTTTCCCTCCAACGTTTAATCCAGGGTCTTCTTCTAGGTTTCTCATGATGTTTTCGCTATATAGTGAAAACAGATCTGGTGACAAAACAGAACCCTGTCTGACTCCTCTTTTGATGATTTGAAAAGAGCTTATATTGTTTTCTATTCTCATTGCAGCTGTTTGTTCCCAGTACATATTCCTGATTATTCGTAGATCTTTTCCATCGACATTGAGTGTCTCCAGTTGGTTGATCAATTCATCATGTCGTACCCGATCGAAAGACTTGGTATAGTCAACAAAGCATAAATACAAATCCTTATTCATCTCAATTGACCTCTCTATGATAGTTCTTAGGATGTATATGGCATTAATAGGCCAAAATATAAAAGGTGCTGTTAGTTATAATATAAAATGTGCGGACTGTTAATTACACTATAAAATGTACTGTTAATTACAATATAAAAATGTGCTGACTGTTAATTACAATATAAAATGTGCTGTTAATTACAATATAAAATATGCTGACTGTTAATTTCAATATAAAATGTGCTGACTGTTAATTACAATATAGAATGTGCTGTTAATTGCAATATAAAATGTACTGACTCGTAAATAGAATATAAAATGTATTGACTCGTAATTAGAATATAAAATGTGCTGACTGTTAATTACAATATAAAATGTGCTGACTGTTAATTACAATATAAAATGTGCTGACTGTTAATTACAATATAAAATGTCCTGACTGTTAATTACAATATAAAATGTGCTGACTGTAAATTACAATATAAAATGTGCTGATTGTTAATTACAATATAAAATGTGCTGATTGTTAATTACAATATAAAATGTGCTGACTGTTAATTACAATATAAAATGTGCTGACTGTAAATTACAATATAAAATGTGCTGATTGTTAATTACAATATAAAATGTGCTGACTGTTAATTACAATATAGAATGTGCTGACTGTTAATTACAATATAAAATGTGCTGACTGTTAATTACAATATAAAATGTGCTGACTGTTAATTACAATATAAAATGTGCTGACTGTTAATTACAATATAAAATGTGCTGACTGTTAATTACAATATAAAATGTGCTGACTGTTAATTACAATATATAAAATGTGCTGACTGTTAATTACAATATGAAATGTGCTGACTGCTAATTACAATATCAAGTGTGCTGACTGATAATTACAATATCAAATGTGCTGACTGCTAATTACAATATAAAATGTATTGACTGTTAATTACAATATAAAATGTGCTGTTAATTACAATATAAAATGTGCTGACTGTTGATTACAATATAAAATGTACTGACTGATAATTACAATATAAAATGTGCTGACTGTTAATTACAATATAAAATGTACTGACTGGTAATTACAATATAAAATGTGCTGTTAATTACAATATAAAATGTACTGACTGTTAATTACAATATATAATGTGCTGACTGTTAATTACAATATAAAATGTACTGACTGTTAATTACAATATAAAATGTGCTGACTGTTAATTACAATATAAAATGTGGTGTTAATTACAATATAAAATGTGCTGACTGTTAATTACAATATAAGATGTGTTGACTGTTAATTACAATATATAATGTGCTGACTGTTAATTACAATATAAAAAATGCTGTTAATCACAATATAAAATGTGCAGACTGTTAATTACAATATAAAATGTGCTGACTGTCAATTACAATATATAATGTGCTGACTGTTAAGTACAATATAAAATGTGCTGACTGTTAATCACAATATACAATGTGCTGAGTGTTAATTACAATATAAGATGTGTTGACTGTTAATTACAATATATAATGTGCTGACTGTTAATTACAATACAAAATGTGCTGACTGTTAATTACAATATAAAATGTGCTGTTAATCACAATATAAAATGTGCTGACTATTAATTACAATATAAAATGTGCTGACTGTTAATTACAATATATAAGGTGCTGACTGTTAATTACAATATAAAATGTGCTGTTAATTACAATATAAAATGTGCTGTTAATTACAATATAAAATGTGCTGTTAATCACAATATAAAATGCGTTGACTGTTAATTACAATATAAAATGTGCTGACTGTTAATTACAATATAAAATGTGCTGACTGGTAATTACAATATATGATGTGCTGACTGTTAATTACAATTAAAATGTGTTGACTGTTAATTACAATATAAAATGTGCTGACTGTTAATTACAATATAAAATGTGCTGACTGTTAATTACAATATAAAATGTACTGACTGTTAATTACAAAATAAAATGTGCTGACTGTTAATTACAATATAAAATGTGCTGTTAATTACAATATAAAATGTACTGACTGTTAATTACAAAATAAAATGTGCTGACTGTTAATTACAATATAAAATGTGCTGTTAATTACAATATAAAATGTACTGACTGTTACTTACAATCTGAAATGTGCTGACTGCTAATTACAATATAAAATGTGCTGTTAATTACAATATAACATGTACTGACTGTTAATTACAATATGAAATGTGCTGACTGCTAATTACAATATGAAATGTGTTGACTGTTGATTACAATATAAAATGTGCTTACTGTTAACTACAATGTAAAATGTGCTGACTGCTAATTACAAAGTGAAATGTGATGACTGTTAATTACAATGTGAAATGTGCTGACTGCTAATTACAATATAAATGTGCTGACTGCTAATTACAATATCAAATGTGCTGACTGTTAATTACAATTAAAATGTGCTCTCTGTTAATTACAAAATGAAATGTACTGACTATTGATTAAAATGCAAAATGTACTGTTAATTACAATATAAAATGTACTGACTGTTAATTACAATATAGAATGTACTGACTGGTAATGACAATATAAAATGTGATGACTGGTAATTGCAATATGAACTGTACTGATTGTTCATTAGAATATAAAATGTGCTGACTGTTGATTAAAATGTAAAATGTACTGTTAATTACGGTATAAAATGTGCTTTTAATTATAATATAGAATGTACTGACTGTTAATTACAATATGAAATGTACTGACTGTTAATTACCATGTGAAATGTACTGACTGTTGATTACAATATAAAAGGTGCTGTTGCTTACAATATAAAATGAGTTGACTGTTAATTACAATATAAAATGTGCTGTTATTTACAATATGAAATGTGCTGACTGTTAATTACAATATAAAATGTACTGACTGTTAATTACATATAAAATGTGCTGACTGTTAATTACAATATAAAATGTGCTGACTGTTAATCACAATATAAGATGTGCTGACTGGTCATTACAATATAAGATGTGCTGACTGGTAATTACAATATAAGATGTGCTGACTGGTAATTACAATATAAGATGTGCTGACTGGTCATTACAATATAAGATGTGCTGACTGGTCATTACAATATAAGATGTGCTGACTGGTAATTACAATATAAGATGTGCTGACTGGTCATTACAATATAAGATGTGCTGACTGGTAATTACAATATAAGATGTGCTGACTGGTCATTACAATATAAGATGTGCTGACTGTTAATTACAATATAAAATGTGCTGACTGGTCATTACAATATAAGATGTGCTGACTGGTCATTACAATATAAGATGTGCTGACTGGTCATTACAATATAAGATGTGCTGACTGTTAATTAAAATATAAAATGTGCTGACTGGTCATTACAATATAAGATGTGCTGACTGGTCATTACAATATAAGATGTGCTGACTGGTCATTACAATATAAGATGTGCTGACTGGTCATTACATTATAAGATGTGCTGACTGGTCATTACAATATAAGATGTGCTGACTGGTCATTACAATATAAGATGTGCTGACTGGTCATTACAATATAAGATGTGCTGACTGGTCATTACATTATAAGATGTGCTGACTGGTCATTACAATATAAGATGTGCTGACTGGTCATTACAATATAAGATGTGCTGACTGGTCATTACAATATAAGATGTGCTGACTGGTAATTACATTATAAGATGTGCTGACTGGTCATTACATTATAAGATGTGCTGACTGGTCATTACAATATAAGATGTGCTGACTGGTCATTACATTATAAGATGTGCTGACTGGTCATTACAATATAAGATGTGCTGACTGGTCATTACAATATAAGATGTGCTGACTGGTCATTACAATATAAGATGTGCTGACTGGTCATTACAATATAAAATGTGCTGACTGGTAATTACAATATAAGATGTGCTGACTGGTCATTACAATATAAGATGTGCTGACTGGTAATTACATATAAAATGTGCTGACTGGTCATTACAATATAAGATGTGCTGACTGGTCATTACAATATAAGATGTGCTGACTGTTAATTACATATAAAATGTGCTGACTGGTAATTACAATATAAGATGTGCTGACTGGTCATTACAATATAAGATGTGCTGACTGGTCATTACAATATAAGATGTGCTGACTGGTCATTACAATATAAGATGTGCTGACTGGTCATTACAATATAAGATGTGCTGACTGGTCATTACAATATAAGATGTGCTGACTGGTCATTACAATATAAGATGTCTGACTGGTCATTACATTATAAGATGTGCTGACTGGTCATTACATTATAAGATGTGCTGACTGGTCATTACAATATAAGATGTGCTGACTGGTCATTACAATATAAGATGTGCTGACTGGTCATTACAATATAAGATGTGCTGACTGGTCATTACAATATAAGATGTGCTGACTGTTAATTACATATAAAATGTGCTGACTGGTAATTACAATATAAGATGTGCTGACTGGTCATTACAATATAAGATGTGCTGACTGGTCATTACAATATAAGATGTGCTGACTGGTCATTACAATATAAGATGTGCTGACTGGTCATTACAATATAAGATGTGCTGACTGGTCATTACATTATAAGATGTGCTGACTGGTCATTACAATATAAGATGTGCTGACTGGTCATTACAATATAAGATGTGCTGACTGGTCATTACAATATAAGATGTGCTGACTGGTCATTACAATATAAGATGTGCTGACTGGTAATTACAATATGAACTATACAGACTGTTAATTACAATATAAAATGTGCTGACTGTTAATTACAATATAAAATGTACTGACTGTTAATTACAATATAAAATGTGCTGACTGTTAATTACAATATAAGATGTATCATTCATCAGTCAGGTCTGTTAATCAGCGCTATCATTCATCAGTCAGGTCACTCATACCACTTCTTTGCGGATGACTTCATCAGTCAGATGTATCATTCATCAGTCAGGTCTGTCAATCAGCGCTATCATTCATCAGTCAGGTCACTCATACCACTTCTTTGCGGATGACTTCATCAGTCAGATGTATCATTCATCAGTCAGGTCTGTCAATCAGCGCTATCATTCATCAGTCAGGTCACTCATACCACTTCTTTGCGGATGACTCACAGCTGCATAGCTCCTCTGCCCCATCAGATTTTGACGCTCTTGCGTGCAGTCTGAGAGATTGTATAGAGGATGTCTCCAAGTGGATGAGTGAAAACAAGCTGAAGATGAATGATGATAAAACTGAGCTTATTGTTACTGGTACTAAGTCAAAGGTCAATCAGGTTACTCATGCCCCCATGTCTATCTCTGGTTGTGATGTATCTCTCTCACAAACTGTTAGAAACCTTGGCTTCTATCTGGATGAAACACTGTCTATGGAAGCCCATGTCAAACAGTTGTGCCGTACTCTGTACTATCAGCTACGCAGAATTGGTAAGATTTGCTCCTTCCTTTCCACTGATACTACCAACAAGCTTGCTGTCTCTTTCATACTATCTAGACTGGACTATTGTAACTCTCTATTCGCAGGTCTCCATGACAATCAACTATCTAAACTTCAGCGCATACAGAACCACGCGGCTCGCCTTGTTCTCCGCAAGCCCAGGCGTGAGAGTGCAAAATCTCTGCTTAGAACACTTCATTGGCTCCCGATAAAGGCTAGGATTCAATATAAAGTTGCCTGTCTCTGCTTTCAGTGTATCTATCACGAGAACATGCCATCCTATCTTGCCAACCTCCTGCAGGGTTACAAACCTTCTCGAACGCTCCGCTCTTCTGACACCTCACTGTTGACTGTTCCTCGCTTCTCTCTAGACACCTTTGGTAAAAAATCTTTCTCTGTCTTTGGCCCAAATGTATGGAACTCTCTACCACTGTCTCTCAGAAAAACTAAGTGTTTCTCAACCTTCAAACGGCACCTGAAAACCCACCTTTTTCAAACTCATCTAACCTGAAGAGCCTTAGTTTGCAAGTCTGTCATCAGACTAATCTCTCCTGCCTGTATAACAGTATTTTGTATAAGGGCCTATAGAGCAAGGTGTGTGTGTGCGTGCATGTGTGTGTGTGTGTGTGTGTGTGTGTGTGTGTGTGTGTGTGTGTGTGTGTGTGTGTGTGTGTGTGTGTGCTTGAGTGAGCATGTGTGTGTATCACTGTATGTGTACAGCTGAGGAAGGGATAGGGGAGAAATTGAGTGGGAAAGAGACTGAAATACTTTAAGAAACTTTTTCAAATCTTTGTTTGTATGTAAATTGTGATGTATGATATGCGAATAGTTCATAATTTGTGAGGAATTTTGATTGTCAAGGTATTAATGCTGTAATACTGAAGTTGTAATGTTTTTCCTGTATATGGATTAGAATTTTTCTGTTTTTATCTTCATTCAAAATATTGATTATAATTTTATGTACAACTATTGCATGCATAAACACACACACACACGCATGCAAACATAGCACACGCACACACACACACACTCTCTCTCTCTCTCTCACACACACACACTCTCTCTCTCTCTCACACACACACACACACACACACACACACACACACACACACACACACACACACACACACACACACACATTCTTACAAACACACACGCACACAGCAACGCACACGCACCCACACATACACGTACACACATACACACACACACGTACGCAAGCACACACACGCAGCAATATATAAACACAGTATGCCTCTTTATTCATATGAAAAATCTGTTAATCTTTCTTCATTACATAAGTCAGTGTTTAAATTTTAATATTCTGTGGTTACTTATGTGTCTTCTTACTTGTATAGCTTTAGTGTTTGTTGTTATCTTATTGTATATGTAATTGTGAACATTTTTTATCACCTTTTGCTTTTCTTGCGAAATGTAAAGCGCTGGTGAACATGTTTTTATATGGAATATGCGCTATACAAATAAACTATATTATTATTATTTTAATCAGTATCTACACACATGGTGGATTCTATTGATTACTCCAAGTAATCCCCACCCCCTCCCCCACCCCAGGCAAAAAGGGTGCTTTGTATTTAAACATTTGACACCCTCCATTTGCGCTGTATTAAACTTGATACAATACAGAAGAATCAAAAATCTCATTGACCATATTGTCTGCATCAGATTGATCACTTGTCCTTAGTTGAACTCTGTCTGTTTGCCTGTCTGTCTGTCTGTTTGTCTGTCTTTCTGTGACTCTTTCTCTCTGTCTGTCTGCTTGTTTGTCTGCCTCTCTTTCTCTTTCTCTCTTTCTCTCTCTCTCTCATTTTTGGTTTCAATGGGTGTGTGTCTGCGTGTGTGTATGTGTGTGTGTGTGTATGTGTGTGTGTGTGTGTGTGTGTGTGTGTGTGTGTGTGTGTGTGTGTGTTTTGTGTGTGTGTGTGTGTGTGTGTGTGTGTGTGTGCAAAAAGAAAAGAAGGAAACAAAGAGAAAGAGAGAGAGAGAAGGGAACACATATGCTCTCTCTCTCTCTTTCACACACACACACACACACAATACTCTCACACACACTCGCACACGCATATACACTGCACTCATCCACTCCTTTCTCTCACACACAGACACTGGTCATGGGCATAAACACACAACAACGAAAAAACTTATTATGTGTCTCATATGACGCATCGTCGACATTATTATATTTTGACATTGTGCAGTTGACAGGTCATTAATCTGTCAATGCCAGTAAAAATGTGGTCGGCTGAAAGCATTTTGTCAGCGTTTTATTCTTTCATATTATATATATATATATGTGTGTCAGTTTTGCAGTTTCTTAGTTAGAGACAATGACAGTCTCTTATTAGAGGTAAACGAAAATCTCTCAGTGAGAGACAGTTTTTTTTTCAACACAGAAAGATCAAACTCTCTCGTTGTATAAAGGTGAACATTTCCTACTAATTGTGATTTTAATTATGTAGATTTACTAATGTATAGGGCAATAGTCTGGGTAGAACGTTTTAAAGAAATTGGCACTCTACACAGAATTGTTATACATAAACATTATGACCGAGAAAAAGTATTGTACGCATGTAACATGAAAACAAAAATTAATACTATATATATATAATTATATATATATATATATATATATATATATAATTATATATATATATAATTATATATATATATGTGTGTGTGTGGTGGGGGGGGACCCATTCTCACAAAAGGCACAATAAGTCTCAGTTTGGGCATTTTTAGGTTTTGGCATCACTATAAAGTTTAGAATCTCAGCTTTCAAATGGTACTAAGTTGAGTTTCAGGCTACAAAAACAAAAAAGTTATGGGCTTTCAAAGATGAGAGGGGTCAAGTCAGCCATTTTTAGAAAAACTGTTGAAAAGAATAGGCCTGAATTTAAAAGGTATTATCAGAAACTTCTTAGCAACAAGCATTAAATGTCAACCAAATCAGATGAAATTCTGTTCTTCCCTAGTTTATTTAATTTAAATAGACTTGGGGGCACAATGAGACGGGGACCCAATGAGACGGGGGCCCAACGAGACGGGGGCTCAAAGACACGGGGGCCCAATGAGACGGGGGCCCAATGAGACGGGGGCTCAAAGACATCATCCCGGATCGGGGTTTGCCCTTTGGGCCCCCGTCTCATTGGGTGCATCCATGTTGTCTTCTTTCTGGTTGCCAACTGAAACAGCGTGTTAGTGACGACCAAGTTGTGTGAGCTGCATGTCCGAAGGAGGAGTTGTCCATTGCTGTTGCAATTCCCTATGCCATGTTTGCCAATGATGCCTTCCCATGCTTCATAGTCGGACCCAACTCTTGCATTGAAATCCCCGAGGATCAGAAGTTTGTCAGCTCTGGGAACGCTTGTTAGTAGAGAATCAAGATCTTCATAGAACTTCTCTTTGGTCTCTTCAGAATTTGTCATTGTTGGGGCATAGGCACTAATCAGTGTGGCTTGCTTTTTGTCTGTGAGGGGCAAGTGCATCACCATGAGTCTGTCATTGTAACCTTTAGGCAGTCGTTCAAGGTTCTTAACTAGACTGGACTTGATCGCAAAGCCTACTCCAGCTTCACGGCGTTCTTCTTGTTTACGATCACTCCAGAAGAATGTATAGCCAGCACCTGTCTCAGTGAGTTGACCTTCTTCAGTCAGTCTGGTCTCTGATAGAGCGGCAATGTCAACCTTGTAACGAGCTAATTCTCTAGCAACCAGTGCAGTTCTTCTATCAGGTCGGTCAGCTTTGGCATTGTCTAGAAGTGTACGTGCATTCCATGTACCTATGGTGAGTCTTGTCATCTTTCTTTCGTTTTTGTTTTTTCGACCGCTAAATGGGATCCCTACCAGCCGCGGTATGCTGGTCCGGGTAGGTTGAAGCAGGCAATGTTTAGGGCACCTTTTCTAGCCCCTTCCTCATTCTAGGAGGTGAGCAGTGTGGGTCCTGAAGAGGGCTGCTCAGTCACTCAGGATGTTGCCGGGTTCCTCTGCTGCTTCGTTCATTGGAAGACGATCAGTGTCCTGAGCCGCCTGTGTGCAGGTTTGCGGCTGTAGCTGCCAGTGTATCCTCACCTACTACGTCGTCGCGCCCCCATCGCCACAGGGAGTATGAAGACATGACATGCGCTGAGATTTTGATTAAAGTGTAGATAACTTGCGCAGCATCATCCACACTGTCTCGTCCAGGATCACCTGGATCCAGTGGCAAGACATGGTCAAGACGGCTGGAGATGATTCTGGGTGCAGGATTTTGCTGGAGACTTGACAGAGTTTGAACAAGAAACCGCCTAACGGGGCTCCGCTCCGAATTTTCTGTAGGGGTTGTTTCCCTTAGCCTTTACTGGTCCATCAGCTATCCACAAGGCAATGGAAACGGATGATATTAGTCTGGCAACTCACCAGTGACCTTTCCGCCATGGGAGACCCTACCAGGAGTACTAGACTCCCGACGACTTAGCTCAATGGATCATAGTTGCACGCAAGCTTCTCTACCAACGACAAGGTTTGATCCACAGAGAAGATGTATCATGTGCACAGGGTGATACGTGCACATATAATCTGTATGTGTATGTGTGTGTGTGTGTGTGTAAGTGTGTGTGTGTAAGTGTGTGTGTGTGTGTGTGTGTGTGTGTGTGTGTGTGTGTGTGTGTGTATGTGTGTGTGTGTGTG
>JAPXFY010000034.1:35569168-35571668 GCA_030674185.1 Monoplex corrugatus
AGAGACAGAGACAGAGAGAGTGTGTGTGTGTTGATTGAGTGAATAACACACGGTGATAAACATGTCATTCCATAATATACCCACACCTTGGGCTATTTTCTGCCTCTAAGCTTGTGTTAACAAGGATTGGCTTCATCATCAAATTTTTTTCAAAGGACATTTTGTGAGTCGTCAAACTGTATAAAAGGGAAGACACTTGTGCGAGTGTTCGTGATCTCCAGTATCATCTGACAGTTATCATGAGGGCCATTTACCTGCTCCTAGTCTTCGCCATGATACTCGCTTCAGCCTTTGCCTCCGGTGGTAAGTTCTCCAAATCTATATTTTATTTTTCTTTCATTTTCTTTCTTTGATTCTATGTTTAATGTTTTGCATTTCAAGCTATTTTTTTCTTATATGCCATTTTAATCCAGATTGTGCAGACCTTACATGGTTGTACCATCTAAATACTTCATCTCAGTTTGTGTGTGTGTGTGTGTGTGTGTGTGTGTGTGTGTGTGTGTGTGTGTGTGTGTGTGTGTGTGTGTGTGTGTGTGTGTGTGTGTGTGTGTGTGTGTGTGTGTGTATGTGTATGTGTGTTCGTTCTTTGATTTATTGTCTTTTCATTATAAGTGATTTTGGACGGGGGAAGGGGGAGGGTGGAAGGAAAAAAATAACACGGAGAACGATATTTGTACGGGTTGGATGGGGCAGAGGGGAGACAGAGTAAAAAGTCGTAAGTAGTGGGAGAATAGAAAAATGAAACGAAAACTTAACACTAACAATGAACTTCAACAACGTGACAGGAAATTTTAACGCTAAAACACAAACTGCACAAAGTTAAAGTAATGCATTAACAGGACTGTGAACTTATGATTCTGAAATTTTACCTAACAAAGATTGATGTGATGTTACTTTTTTGAAATGAGTTTCAGAATAGTTTCCTTGCGTAAACATTTTCTGTAAAAAAAAGAACGTAGCATTTTGCAGTAAAATATACAGTGAAACAGAGTGAACTGCTCGCCGCAAATACACTTGACATTTTTATAATATTTTGTTTTCAACGCGTTTAGCTGAATACGAAAACGAACAGCAACGATCGATCTCAAATGATGCATGGAAGATTACTGCAATCTTTTACATACTTTTCGAGCGGAAAGTTTTACTTGTCGTGACATAAACTGTTCATTTAAATGTTCATGAAATCGAATCCATGAGGCTGATTCGAGCAAGTTGCAAGCTTCTTTTACGGAAGTATGAACATTTAATTCTCTAACTTTTACTTTTTACTTTTTCCTTCCGCTTGTACCAGTGGGCGTCGCGGGGAGATACAGTCCTCTGTCAGCAGCAAGGTGGGTGGCCTGGAGAAGGGACATCTCGTGAGCTCTGCCTCGGAGTCACTCCATCGTCGTCTTGGTCTTCCTCTGGCTTTCCAGCCAGAGTATCTGGTGTTGTATGCCCGAAGAGCTGGATGGTTTAGGGGCATACGTGTGAGGTGTCCGAACCACTTGATCCTCATATGTTCGATGTGTTGTAGGATTGGTGTTGCTCCTACCATGTCTCGTATCACCCCATTTCTGATCTTGTCCCGCCTTGTCTTGTTTACTGCTTTCCTCAGGCATTTCATTTGACAGGTGACCAGTTTTCTCTCGAGGACTTTAGTTAGGGAACATGTCTGGCACTGGTATGTCAGCGTTGGTAGAAAAATGGTGTTGATGAGTTTCGCCTTAGTGCTGGTGGGAATGCTGGGGTGTTTCAGGAGAGGGGCAAGTTGGTAGCTGACTGCGTTGGCTTTCTGGCATCTGGTCTCGATTTCTCTGTCTAGTTTGCCATTTTCAGTGAAGATGCTGCCCAGTATATAAAATCACTGGCTTGCTTCAACTGGGTTCCGTTGATGTTGATGTCCAGTTTGTTTGGTCTCTTACTGACAGTCATGACCTCGGTCTTGCTGACGCTGATCTTCATGCCGTATGTCTCGCAGCTTTCATTGAGCTGGTCTGTGTGCTCCTGTAGCTGTATCTTGTCATTGTTCACCATTGCCTGGTCGTCCGCAAACATGAGTTCATTGAGTGCCTCAGGGTCTGGGTTTGCCTCCTTTGTAATCTGATCCATATAGATCACGAAGAGAAGAGGGGAGAGATTACAGCCCTGCCTTACTCCCGATGTCACTGGGAACCAGTCAGATGTTCCACTGGCGGTGCGGACTGCACTCCTGCTGTTGGCGTAGATGGCCCGAATGTTGTCTAGCAGCTGGCCCTTGATGTCGTACTGCTCGAGGACCTTCCATAGCTTGTCTCTGTTGACTCGATCAAAGGCCTTTTCTTGATCAACGAATACAAGATTGAGATCTCGGTCATATTCGATCGCCCTCTCGCACAGTTGTCGGAGTGCGAAGATTGCATCGGTGCACCCTCTTCCTTTTCTGAAGCCAAATTGGGCGTCACTGAGGAGATGTTCTGTTTTCGCTCGAGTGCGCTGCTCCAGGATCTTTGCGTACATTTTCCCTACATGGCTGAGTAGT
>JAPXFY010000034.1:35579168-35584168 GCA_030674185.1 Monoplex corrugatus
GGTTGGTGACAAACACACTAAAGCCACTTGACGAAGTCTTCTTTTGTGCACACAAACGTACAACAAAACAGAAGATGTTACCAGTCACTGACAGACAGCTGATCAGCCAGAGAAACCCACGGTATATTGCTGATTGAAGTAAATCTTCACATGATGAAATTTCGTCTTTCGGGGAATAGCAAAAGGTATCATCAAAGTTATGTGGTAATATTTCTTTGCAGCACAATTTATAATTCTCTGTCGATATGACGTGTAGATGGAAAAGATCTTTAAGGATGTCAGGTGGAAATGTTTTTACAGGACTACCTTCCATGTACAATGCCACTAACTTTGGTGTAAACTGAAAACCACCAGTGCTGACAGTATTGATAGTAGTAAACGTCAAATTCAGTTTCTGCAATTTCAAGAACTTTGACAATATTTTGGAGTCAAACACTGTCATTGCGGTACATGACAGATCTATTGTTGTAAGTGCACTTTGTGAAATATCAGACGAGGGATCAGAGTAGAGTGAGGTGATGGGATTGTTAGGAAGGGATAGCATTTGTAAATTTTCTAAGCTAACAAAATAAGTCATGTTGACATATTGCATTTTGTTGCCAGTGAGATCAAGAAATTGTAAATTGGGCAACTCGATGTTGGATAGGACAGTCAAAGAACACTGGGCAAGAATCAGACCAATAAGATAGGTATGATTCCTCACATCAGACAAACTCATTCCTGTACCTGTGACATCCAGATAACGGAGCTGTGGGAAGAGGTGAGCAGGGAAAGGCTGATGACACAGAAATGTGTGACCATGACACAGACAGCCCACAGGACAGGTCACATCACATGACAATTCATCATCATACAGTGGGCAGTGAGGCCAGCCATCACACAGATGATCACCATGTAGACATATTATGGAAGTTCTGCATAGAAAAAAACCTGGACAGGTCAGTTCTTTACATCCCTCTTCGTCCTCATGGTCCATACAGTCGTACATTCCATTGCATCGTGTGTAGACAGGCAGACAGTCATTGAACTTACCAGGACAACGATAGTGGCTGTCAGGACAGGACTCATTGGACTTTATTGGGGATGAAATGAAAATGTTGATACCATCGAAATCGATGAGAACAGGAGATAGAAAAACTGGTGCAGAGATAATTTCCTTGTCTCTGTAACCATCACAGTTCATCTCATCTGATTCATCCTGACAATGGAACACATAGTCACAGACACGATCATAGGACACACACTGACCATTAGTACAGGTAAACATGTTGACACAAGGAGGGTGTTTGCAGAAAGACTCATCACTCATATCCTGACAGTCCAGTAGAAAGTCACATACCAGAGTGTATGACAGCGTGGTGACATCATCATCACAGGTAAATAAGGGGACCAAAGTGAGGTGATCAGCTGTTGAATCAAACCCACCATGTGTGTGTGACAAATGATCAGAAAACGTACAAAAAGATGTGTGACCTTGCCCACACACGCCAGACTGGTGTGAGCTACACAGTAGAAATGTGTGTGTCACGTGACCATCGGGGCACATCATCAGATATTGGTGTGTGTGGACAGGAGAAAGGGTCCTGGTGAACGTTATTGTTTGTGGAGGATCGTGGGTCTGATGTTTTTTGAATTCGCAAATCAAAGCATCCATGTTGTTAATCTCAGGACAGTCTATTCTATGAAACTCACCACCACTTCTTATGACACATAGCTTTGTTTTTCTTACGAAACTGTAAAAACGATCTTTCAACTGAATAGAATGGTAAAAGACAGTCCTGTCTTGACTGATGGCGTTCTTTCTGTACATGTTGGGAAAGGACATGTCGCCAGTGGTCAGGCCAACCCAAATAGGATTACAGACATGAAAATATGGAGTGGTAAAATTGTCAATCAATCCTGACCAGTCGTCCTCACAATGGGGCATGCTCATTGTGCCTCCCAAATACTTGCAGTAGTTTTCAGTTGTTTGATGCAGATTATCTGTATTGCAATCTATATCTGATACACGGACAATTCTGTAGCAATTGTTACATAACGCCACCAAACCCTGACAGCCAGGATTGCTGAAGGGACAGTGTTCTGTTTCATCTTGTCCATCTTCACACTCTGTCCTCAGGTTACAGTCCAGGTGGTGCTGAAAGCTGGAGAAGTGATTGACAGAACAGTTGAACAGACAACTTGCTGCCTTCTGAGGTACTTGACTTTCAGGGTGAAAGGAAAAGAACAGTCTGAAGCATGGTACGTCCAGACAAATATCGTTGTAGTACTGAACTGTTAGTGTTGGGGTGTGGAACACGCAGTCATACTTCCAATTCTGTATAGTGCTCCACACCAACGTGTGAGATCCAGTTTCGTCGTCACTAAACAGTGCAACAGATATAGTTTTATAGTAGTTCATCGTTTTTCTCAAACTGACCATAACAGCATGTCCAGCTGGGGTAGAGACGGTTGTGTACATTTTAAAAGCCTGATGAAAGGATCGTGTACCGTAATTCCCTTTCGGTGTGATGTACCCCGACAGGTGTGATGTCTTCACCAACAGCAATTTGTGCAACAATGTGTCATTTCCTGAAAACAAAAACAAAAACCAACCAACCAACCAACCAACCAATTAAATTGAAATACACAGAAAGAAGTGGGGGGGGGGGGAAGAGAAACAGAGATACAGACACAGGGAGAGAGAGAGAGAGAGAGAGAGAGAGAGAGAGAGAGAGAGAGAGAGAGAGAGAGAGAGAGAGATTGATTGCCACTGATTATTTTACAAAGTTAACATGTTTGATACATGGTTTCTTACACACACACACACACACAC
The DNA here is from genome assembly GCA_030674185.1 of Monoplex corrugatus. Lineage (NCBI taxonomy): Eukaryota > Metazoa > Mollusca > Gastropoda > Littorinimorpha > Ranellidae > Monoplex > Monoplex corrugatus. The sequence continues at coordinate 35,581,984 of JAPXFY010000034.1, forward strand.
ACACACACACACACACACACACAAAACACACACACACACACACACACACACACACACACACACACACACAAAGAAATGTACCATACAGTGCTTTAACCACATACTAAAACCACATATTAAATGTATCTGAAAACAGATATTTCGATTGCACAGAAATATGCACTTTTGTGAGAGATACTTGAATTTTTTAATCGTCTGAATTTGACTGCCTTCACAGCATATGACCACCACTCACACAACAAATAGAACCAAGCACCCAACTAACACTGGCTGACATGTACTTATACAACAAACAAAGCCCAACACAGAGCCAGCACTGGTGCTGTTGAATGATCCTTACACAGGTTGACATGTAGATACGCAACAGATAGAGCCAAACACACAGCCAGCACTGGATCCAGTTGAAAGCCCAACATAGAGGTTGACATGTAGCTATACAACAGAAAGTGCTTACCGCAATACAATCCACTCTACAGCCGAAAACAAATCAACTCTGGTAATGACGAAGTCATTTTACAAGTGTATTGATTAACTGTTTTTCTCTAGAAGCAAACGTTGTGATTTTAACACGTGTAATAGTCTATGTTCCTGTTCTTGTTGTCGTCGCTGTGTTACAACAGTCCATACGTATAGCAGTGGGTTGAGTGCACAGTTGAGTGGTAAAAGGAACACAACCATTGTCACATGAGCCTTGTCAGAGACACCACCACCATCTAAGGTCATCACACTGGTCAGACCAAGGGAGAACCAGCACACAGCATCTGTAACAACCAATTTTATCAACAGGTGGATTGAAAAATAAAACAATTTCTTTGTAGGATCCATTAGGATTGGATGGATAGGCGTTCGTCGATAAATGATAAGTTGACCAATAACCACCACAGAGCACATGATACAGTTAAACACGACAGTGACTGTGAACCACCTGAACTGCTCTTTGGTGTTACTATCAGACAGAGCCAGACGACATAGACCAGACTGGCCATCAAGGCCCCAGTGTGACAGTCCAGGAAGAAAAGGTATCAAAGACAACAAGAGGCCAAGACACCACGACAGTGCACAAGCTGCAGCTGTCAGACGTCTATTGAATGTCCACTTTGAAAATGGCAAACAAAGGACAATGATGTGATCGAGTGTGATAAACCAGAGGATCAGAACTGACACCTCACTGGACAGAAGGGAAAGAAAACCAGTAACCTTGCAAGTCACACTGTTGGTCCATGTCTTTTCAAAATAGATGTATTTCCCATAGAATACTTCATTGGCCATTGTAACCATACTGACATGAATTCCCATGCAGATGTTTGCAATTTGGAAATGGGCAATGAATGTGGTAAAAGTACTTCCAAATATTCTCTTTTCCACGATTGCTATGATGAAACAAACCAAATTTCCTAGCACGGAGAACATGCTTATTAACCAAAAGAAAAGCCTATACAGTTCAGTTGTTAGCAAATATTCACAAGAAAAAATCACTGGATGTGGCGATACACACCATAATGTGGCCGATTGTTTTAAAAATAAATTCTTGCAACAAAGCCTATAATTTGAAGAGAAGATGCCTTTCAGATGATTCCACATTGACAATGCATCCAAGGGAAATTCAGTGACCGAGTTTCCCCTGACATCAAGTTCAGTCAACTGAGGCATATGCTGGACTGCTGTGGGCTTGATTGTTTGGATGCCAGAAAAGGATAAATCCAAATGTGTGACTTGTGGAAAGTACATGGGCAGCTTACTGTTAAGTATCTGGACACGTGTTCTTGAAGCGTATATTTTTGCTAGAGTATAATGAAACAGAAAATTTAAGTTACTTCTCAGTAATGTCAGAGGGTTGTGTGCTAAAAATAAAGTTCTTAAATTCCACAGCTTGAGTAAAACATTTTTATCCACAGTTCTCAGGTGGTTGTAGGTCAGATCAAGGTTTTGTAGGTTGCGAAGCTTTACATTTGATATATTGACTAGGGAACAATAGGAAAGACTCAGATAAACGAGATATGTGTTGTTACTGAAATCAGTCAGTGTCATTCCTGAACCTGTGGCATCCACGTAGCGAAGCTGAGGAAAGAGGTCAGCACAGAAAGCCTGGGAACAAAGGAAAGACTGACCTTGACATTGACAAACATAAGGACAGGTCATGTCACATAGCCATTCATCGTCACGCTGTGGACACTGACCCCAGCCA
>JAPXFY010000034.1:35589168-35591668 GCA_030674185.1 Monoplex corrugatus
ATACATGACTTCGGTTTTCTTGGTGCTTATTGTAAGACCGAAGTTGTCGCAAGCAGTTGAAAATTTGCCCATACATTGTTGCATCTGTTCACCACTGTAAGCATTTAACGCACAATTGTCTGCGAAAAGGAGGTCACGAAGAGTGCTGTAACTGCATTTAGTGGTCGCTTTGAGGCGTCTTGTGTTGTACAACTTGCCGTCTGTGCGGTAGCGTATATCAATGCCAGGGTCTTCTGGAGAGAATGCATCTGATAACATTGCCGAGAACATCATAGAGAATAGTGTAGGCGCAAGGACGCATCCTTGTTTCATGCCATTGCTGACTGGAAAGTCTCTGGACATTTCTCCACCATCATACCATCGTGGAACTGTCGCACCATATTTACGAAGGCTGGAGGGCAGCCGAACTTCGCCATTATCTTCCACAGCCCCTCACGACTCACCGTGTCAAACGCCTTTGTCAAGTCGACAAAGGTTGTGTACAGTGCTCGGTGTTGTTCCTGCGCCTTTTCTTGCAGTTGACGAGCAGCAAAGATCATGTCCACCGTATCTCTCCCAGCCCGAAATCCACATTGACTCTCTGGCAACAGACCCTGCTCAAGATGATTAGTGAGGCGGTTCAGCAGCACCCTTGCTAATGTCTTGCCTGCAATGGACAGTAGTGATATTCCTCTGTGGTTGTCACATGATTGTTTGTTTCCCTTCCTCTTGAATAGGTGGACTATTGAGGCATCCTTGAAGTCTTGAGGGAGTGATTGACTGTTCCAGAGTGTTACAAACATCTCAGTTAATATTTGTAGATCTCAGCAGGTATGGCGTCAGCACCAGGGGCCTTGCCACAGGAGAGTTGGCCAATGGCCTTTGTGACCTCTTGTATGTTAGGTGGTACATCAAGTTGGTTGTTCTTTTCTATTCGAGGGAGGCGATCAATGGCTGCTTCATTTATTAAAGAAGGGCGGTTCAAGACACTGTCGAAGTGATCCGCCCACCTTTCAAGAATTTCTGACTGCTCGGTTATCAACATTTCCCCATCCGCAGATAGCAATGGAGAGGTACCAGATGACGTTGGCCCATAGATAGCCTTCAGGGCGTCATGAAACCTTTTCGAGTGGTGACGGTCTGCATATAGCTGGATTTCATCAGCCTTGTCACTTAGTCACTTGTCTTGCATGTTCCTGAGTTTTGCCTGGACTTGTCGGCGACACTCCATGAATGCAGTTTTCTTTGAATCAGACTTTGGGTCACACTGGTAGGCAAGATGGCGTCTGTGCTTCTCATCCAGAAGGGTTTGGATATGCTGGTCGTTTTCATCAAACCAGTCTTGATGTTTTCGTGTGACAGGTCCTATTTTCTCTAGGGCTGATGTATAGACATGGTCCCTGAAGACTGCCCACTCTTCTTCGACACTAGCATTACCAAAATGAAGGTCAGCCAGCTTGACGTTCAGGTCACTAATGAGGTTCTCTACAGTGGTTTCCTCTTTTAGTTTTGAAGTGTTTAGTCTCTTTGGTGGGGGTTTCTTGCCTTGAGGCCTGTGTTTTGGTTTGATGCGGACGTTAAGCTTTGTGATGACTAGCCGGTGGTCTGTCCTGCATTCAGCGCCACACATGGCTTTAGTTACTCGTACATCATCGTTGTCGGCCTTTCTGGTAATGACATAGTCCAGCATGTGCCAGTGCCTGGATCTAGGGTGCATCCATGTTGTCTTCTTTCTGGTTGCCAACTGAATTAGCGTGTTAGTGACGACCAAGTTGTGTGAGCTGCATGTCCGAAGGAGGAGTTGTCCATTGCTGTTGCAATTCCCTATGCCATGTTTGCCAATGATGCCTTCCCATGCTTCATAGTCGGACCCAACTCTTGCATTGAAGTCCCCGAGTACCAGAAGTTTGTCAGCTCTGGGAACGTTTGTTAGTAGAGAATCAAGATCTTCATAGAACTTCTCTTTGGTCTCTTCAGAATTTGTCATTGTTGGGGCGTAGGCACTAATCAGTGTGGCTTGCTTTTTGTCTGTGAGGGGCAAGTGCATCACCATGAGTCTGTCATTGTAACCTTTAGGCAGTCGTTCAAGATTCTTAACTACACTGGATTTGATCGCAAAGCCTACTACAGCTTCACGGCGTTCTTCTTGTTTACGTCCACTCCAGAAGAATGTATAGCCAGCACCTGTCTCAGTGAGTTGACCTCCTTCAGTCAGTCTGGCAATATCAACCCTGTAATGAGCTAATTCTCTAGCAACCAGTGCAGTTCTTCTATCAGGTCGGTCAGCTTTGGCATTGTCTAGAAGTGTACGTACATTCCATGTACCTATGGTGAGTCTTGTCACCTTTCTTTCGTTTTTGTTTTTTCGACCGCTAAATGGGATCCCTACCAGCCGCGGTGTGCTGGTCCGGGTAGGTTGAAGCAGGCAATGTTTAGGGCACCTTTTCTAGCCCCTTCCTCATTCTAGGAGGTGAGCAGTGCGGGTCCTGAAGAGGGCTGCTCAGTCACTCAGGATGTTGCC
>JAPXFY010000034.1:35596668-35604168 GCA_030674185.1 Monoplex corrugatus
AAGTTCCCACAATCCTTTGCGTGCAGCCTTCGAAAGTAGAGGTGCACGTGCTACCAGAATCTTGTGACCCACATAAACTCGTGTATCACGTGATTAAATATTAGTTTGCTTATGAATTCTTGAACTGACTGAAGAGTCCATCATCATCAGCGTCATTATCATCATCATCATCAGCAAGCATCACCATCATTTCAGTAGTGACGCATGGTTTCTGGTTCACTGAAGATGACCAGCTGCCACAGGCCACATGTCATTGTGAAGAGGTATTCTTAAGACTGCTAGCACAACCATCTCTACCACAATACCATTGCTGCATAAAATGTCTCGACAGACAATATATATTCAACTTTATTCTCACACACCACAACGCTTCTGAATTTAGTCAGCAAGAACAAGAGTATCTTTAAAACTTTAACTATCTATTTCGAAATCATTAAAAAAAAGTCAATCGATCTATCTTTACGAAACAGCAGTTACATACAGTATATCAAACCACTACCATCAGTACTGTCAGTAACGCATATCCGTACGTCCATATGTTTTAGTCCGATGATTTACGAGCTGATAATGTATTCTGTCATACAGATGCCAAACAGCGTGATGTTAAACAACTAATTTGTTTATGTGCATACATATGAACACGTCCAAATACACACTTAATACTTACAAACGATTTCATTTATATGATAATACTTACTCACATACATAAATACAGGCATTTACACGTACCTATGTGTTATCTTTCCATTGGATTGACAAAGACCATTTAGTCATCCCAGGGGGGGGGGGGGGGGGGTGTCGGATGCTGTGAATATTGAGGTCGCTGCTCAGTCTGATCTGCATCCGTAAAAGTCATTGACAGTGTGGACATGGAATGGTGGTTTGTTAGCTCTGTTCTTCCTGATCTGCCTTCGTTCCTCACCTGTACTGGTTCTGTTGGCTTCGTAGATTTTTTAACCCTTGCAACAGCCGATCACCCTTTCCTCTGTCCAGTGTTGTCTCTTCCTATGTATCGGGGCTGATGTTGAAGGCCTTCTGTGACGCTTTCAGAATATCTTTGAAGCGCTTTTTTCTGACCTCCACAGGAGCGTTTGCCTTGCTGTACTTTTACTTTTTACTTTTTCCTTCCGCTTGTACCGGTGGGCGTCGCGGGGAGATACAGTCGTCTGTCAGCAGCAAGGTGGGTGGCCTGGAGAAGGGACATCTCGTGAGCTCTGAGGGTGTCTGCCACGGAGTCGCTCCATCATCGTCTTGGTCTTCCTCTGGCTCTCCAGCCAGAGTATCTGGTGTTGTATGCCCGAAGAGCTGGTTGGTTTAGGGGCATACGCGTGAGGTGTCCGAACCGCTTGATCCTCATATGTTCCTACCATGTCTCGTATCACCTCATTTCTGATCTTGTCCCGCCTTGTCTTGTTTACTGCTTTCCTCAGGCATTTCATTTCACAGGTGACCAGTTTTCTCTCGAGGACTTTAGTTAGGGACCATGTCTGGCACTGGTATGTCAGCGTTGGTAGAAAAATGGTGTTGATGAGTTTCGCCTTAGTGCTTGTGGGAATGCTGGGGTGTTTCAGGAGAGGGGCAAGTTGGTAGCTGACTGCGTTGGCTTTCTGGCATCTGGTCTCGATTTCTCTGTCTAGTTTGCCATTTTCAGTGAAAATGCTGCCCAGGTATTTAAATTCACTGGCTTGCTTTAACTGGGTTCCGTTGATGTTGATATCCAGTTTGTTTGGTCTCTTACTGACAGTCATGACCTCGGTCTTGCTGACGCTGATCTTCATGCAGTAGGTCTCGCAGCTTTCACTGAGCTGGTCTGTGTGCTCCTGTAGCTGTATCTTGTCATTGTTCACCATTGCCTGGTCGTCCGCAAACATGAGTTCATTGAGTGCCTCAGGTCTGGGTTTGCCTCCTTCGTAATCTGATCCATATAGATCACGAAGAGAAGAGGGGAGAGATTACAGCCCTGCCTTACTCCCGATGTCACTGGGAACCAGTCAGATGTTCCACTGGCGGTGCGGACTGCACTCCTGCTGTTGGCATAGATGGCCCGAATGTTGTCTAGCAGCTGGCCCTTGACGTCGTACTGCTCGAGGACATTCCATAGCTTGTCTCTGTTGATTCGATCAAATTACTGCTCGAGGACCTTCCATAGCTTGTCTCTGTTGACTCGATCAAATTACAGCCTTGCTGTAATTCCCCAAATAACTTCTTCTTTGGAAGCCAGTGGTCTGGCATGTGGTTGACATGTCCTGCTGATAACGTTTAACCGCACTGAGACAGTGTACATGCTGGGCAGGCTTGCACGAATGAGTATCTCAATATCCAGGATTTTGTCTTTCCATTTTATTCCAAGAAACTTTCTAAGGCAGGTATGTGGAAATGGTTCAGCTTTCTGGCATGATGCTGACAGGCTGTCCATGTTTCAGAGCCGTAGAGCAGTTTGGTGAGAAATACCGCCTGTTAAACCTTGATTTAAGTCTCTTGGATGATGTCACATCTGTTTTGCACGTTCCTCTGGATTTTCCTGGAGACAACATTCACTTTGGCAAGTGTAGCATTCACCTCATCATCGGTGACAACATTTCTTGAGAGGGTGTTGCCAAGGTAGGGGAACTAGTTTACCACAGGCAGTCGTTTTCTATTGATAATGATGTTACGCTCTAGCACGGCTTTCCTGACGTTGGTTGATGCATGACTTCAGTATTTTTCGTGCTGATTGTTCGGCCGAAGTTGTTGCAAAAGTCAGATAATGCGTCAATGTCACGTTGCATGTCACCTTCAGAAGAGGAGATAATGGGACAGTCACTGGTAAACAGGAATTTCACTGACAGTGTTTGTTATAACCTGACCTACATCCGAATCTCTGAAGGCGTCTGTCAGCATGGCTGAAACCATGAAACTGAACAGGGTGGAAGCAAGAACACAACCTTGTTTCACTCCACTGGAGACAGAGCATGTCTTTGAGGTTTCTCTATTATCTTGAACTCTGGATACTTTCCATCGTGTAGTTGCTGTACGATGGTTATGAATTGCATGGGGCATCCATATTTCCCTAAAGAGTCTCTTTATTAACAGTGTTGAAGGCCTTGTTCAAATCGACGAAGGTAGAGTACAGGTCGGTGTCATACGCTCGGGATTTCTTCTGAAGCTGTCTTGCAGCAAACACCATGTCCATGGCCCCACCTTCATTCCAAAAGCACCACTAGCTCTGTGGCAAGAAACCTTTCTCGAGGTGTGTGTATGCTTTAGAGCAAAGAACACAATATATCAAGTCCTGATGTGGGAGGCACCCTTTTCTGATAAAGCTGCTTTTAGTGTCTCACACACAGCCCCATCTCAAGAGGCAAATCAGGTCCCTAGCACATTCTTGCAAAGTGTTTGGCCTCATCATCAGTTGGAAGGAGACAGAGATTATGGGGCAGAACATCACTGAAGACCTCAACGTCAGTACTGACGATCACAATCGATAGACTTTAACAACTCAAAAGAGAGAGAAGAAATACTACAGTAGCAGCCCACCCTGCCACAACAACCAGCCTTTATATGTGGCAGCTGTGCCGAGGTTTGCCACTCAAGAATTGCCGTGTTCAGCTACACCTGTGGTTACTTCATATCCAGTTGAGACTTCAAATGGGTGTATGCATTGTCTAATTAGACAGATTGAGCCATCATATCATCGTATGTCATACTTTTGATTCTACTACTGCTACTAACAATATTATACCATCATTACTTGTAATATCTTCTTTCATAATAAATCAATGACTGATTGATATGTCCAAGTGTGTTATACAGAAACATAATCAGGCACAACGTCAGCTGCTCCATGACTGGTAAGGTTGTAAATTACACTTAAACTGGATAAAACGTACAGTATCTTAGAGGTGCCCACTGATTGTAGCGGCAGGTGTATATAACCATGTGAAATGTTTCCATAACACATAAAAATCGTCTTATAAAATCGAGTGCATCTGCAGCAGCAGGAGCAGCAGGAGCAGCAGCAGCAACAGCATATGCCTTTTAGCATGACGTTGGTGATCATGGCCTTCCTACAACTCTATCTTTTGTCGATGCAAGCATATCTCCTACCCGATCTGTCCCCACCCGCTCTGCAAGACAGTCCAATATTTTCTTTGGTGATCAATTTCCCTCTTTCGTTCCTGGTGTGATTAGGTGTTCACTTTTCTCTTGCCTGATGAAATGACCAATAAATGATTTTTTGTCTTTTCCTGATATTCTCTATCAATGTTTCATCTGTGTTTGCTTCTCTCAAGATTGATTCGTTTGTTTTCTTTGCAGTCCATGGAACTCCTAACATTCTTCTTAGAAACACATTACAGCATATTTGTTGACCGTCCAGGCCTCGCATCCATAAAGTGGTATCGGTATACATAACACTGAAGAACTCTCTTCACGATATTAATTGATAGACATATTTTGGCAAGAACGCTTTTCATTTCCCGGAATGTTGTTTTAGCTTGGCCAATTCTGGTGGATATTTTCAATGTGCATCTGCTGTCTGGTAAAATGTTTCCAGATGTTTAAACGTATAATCTTATCTCAGTGTTAAGCTGTTTGCTGTTATTTTGCATGATATTTCTTTGCTGTTGTTATTGTTGCCTCTGCAATTTTTAACTGATTATTATGACTTCAGTCTTCTTATTATTTAGCCCCAGCCTCTTGTTTCTGCTTTCTATTTCTATATTCACAAGATTTTAAAGGTCTTCTTTCATTTTCTGCGGTAAAAACAGTGTCATTTGCGCAATGAAGATTTTTTATTGATTTTCCTCCAAATTGTATATCATGGCAAACTTCTGGGTTGCTCTTGCTGGTTTCGGTATAAAGTGAAAGCAAGTCTGGTGATAGAACAGATCCTTGTCTAACCCCCCTTTCAATATTTGAAAAAGAGCTTAATACCATTTTTGCTGTTTATTCCCAATGCATATTCCTTATTATTCTTAGATGTTCTCCATCAATATCGGGGTTTTCCAAGCAGCAGGTTATATAGTGTTTAAAAGAAGAAAGGGCTTGCTATGAATTGCAATTGTTACAGTCGCCAACAATCAAACACGGAGAGTCATATAGTGATGAACTGAAGGTCACAGAGAACTGCTTCTCTTCTCTGTCTGTATGCACAACATATACCACATCAAAACCTGGGACATCCACACATACTATGAATACAAGAAGACCTTGACACAGATAGAACTACTGTATTAACTGAAGGAACAGCAGTTCTGACTGTGACACTGGTTTCATCCCAATCGTGTTTTACATAAAACTAAGAAAGAATATAACACCTAACATGTCTTTGTCCACTATCGTCTGCTAAGTTCAATTGCCATTTTCTGAAGACAAGTGACAACAGAGCGAGAAATCAATAAGAATGCAACATTAATATTTGGTATATGTCGGATAAACTGCAGTAAACGAATCCCGTGTTGCAGCAATGTGGTTATTTCCGTCAATGTGATAATTTTACAACGGCCATAAATCATCCAGTGATAACTCGTTGATGATATTTCTTTCAATAGGAAAGCAAAAATAGAGGGCTGGAATTAAAGAATAAGTACACTGAAGTTATGGTAAAAAAAAAAAAACACACACACACACACACACAAAAACATGAAATCCCCTCATGCAAAATAAGAGCAAATGGCGTAACTTTGAGACAGATTGATAAGGTTGAATATCTGGGAACGGCCATCTCACCAGACAGCAGATGCACATCAGAAAGAGCCAGCAGAGTCGGCCAAGCTAAAACAACATTCAAGAAAAGCCCAGGGAGAAAATATTGGACGGGCTTGCTGGGCGGCTGAGGATGGAGAGGATGAGAGATGTATTTGCAGCGACAAGGGATAGATTTGTATGGAGGACAGTACTATGCAGCAGGGCACATGATGATGGTGATGATTTTTTTTCAGCTAACACATGATGGTGTACAGTACGCTGCCATCATAAGTCATGTTATGTTGTTGTATCTTTTGAAACTGTCTTGTTCTTACCCATGATAATGTTAACGTGTGTGTTTGTTCTATCGTTCAACGTTTCTTGTTGTGATCTACATTAAACAGGGAAAATCATGAACGAACGAACGAACGAAATAATGAACAAACAAACTAACATACCAACCAATCAACCAAGAAAGAATAATACAAACAAAACGGTAGAGGTGAAAAAGAGAGGGATGAGCTAGAGCAAAGGACAAAACAGTTTGAAATGAAGGCATACAGACATAGAAACGAGATCTGGGCTTGTAGATAAATGGAGCTGATACTTAACACTAATAACGACAGCTGTCAAACAAAACATGTCAGTAAAACACAAATGTTATATTAGTAATGTAATACATAAGCAAGACTGTGTACAAATGATTCTGAAATGTCCACAAGCATTTCTTGATCTGATGTTTGTCATTTAAATGCATCTCACTTTATATTTTGTGCGTGTAAATTTTATTCGGCTAAAATAGGATTTTTTTTGTGCAAAAAATACAAGCAGTGATACAGTGTGAATTTTTAACCCCAAATACACGTCACAGTTTTACAATATTTTGTTTTGAAAACATTTAATAAAATAAGAAAATAAACAATAACAATGGGTTTCACACGATGTAGAGAAGTATATTACAATTACTTTCGTATAGATTCTAAAGAAAGGCTTATACTTTCTCGTGGTACAAGCTTTATATTTTAAATGTTTAGAACATCAAGCCTATACAGGTAAATCTATTGGGTTATAATCTTCTCTTATGAAGTGTAAACATGTAGTATTATAGATTTTTCAGACTTTTTCACCTTTCTCAGGTCCTCCGTCCACTGACTTACTAGCTTGAATATCTACGTATAATATGATTCACCTCAATTACCAAATGATGTTTTGTTTCTGTGTGAACAGATTGTAAAGCGCGTAATACAGATTTTGACTCAACAAAAAACGCTACTTTCAAGAGCACAGGCTCAAGACTTTTGAGATAATCCAACTCTTGTATAATGACAACGTTTTCAACTGTGAATAAGTATACATTTGGCCCAGTAAAATATAACTTTTGTGCATTAATATGGGGATAAAGGATACTGCTCCTTCATTTCTATTTTCCAGGACTAATCCCCTGATAAAAATATGGACATGGTTTCAGTACTTTTCGTTGACATGTTCTTTTGCTGCAGTAATTTTGACGCGTTCATCTTTCTGTAACGTCTATATAATCAATATTGGATGTGTCTTTTAACATTTCCCATGCAGTGAGATGATGGACAGTTTCTCAGCTATAAACTCACAAGAATGGATATTGATTTAACATTGATATCACCACAAGTCACCACAAGTTGTTCCATCCCAGTTACCCGTCACCCGTCAGCATCATCGAGTTTGATGGTAGCTCCAACAGCTGACAACACATTTCTCCTCCATTGACTCCTGTCTTAACTTTTCTGTGACTATCAAAACGTTGATGCTGGATGTGATGTTCATATAGGATGTGGGTGGTCTTTTTGGATTTAG
>JAPXFY010000034.1:35609168-35621668 GCA_030674185.1 Monoplex corrugatus
TTTTCATGGCTTCTTGGACAATATAACGTTTAAACTGAATAATATATGTATCATATATTTCATACTGAATGTCAGGATCTATCTCCCGCTACCGTGATTTGATCTATAGAAGAAAGACAGAAAAAACAGACCTATCAGCACTAGTACCCCCTTTCATTTAACTGAAATATGGAAATCACTGGACAAAAATACATTTACACGACATTTATTATATCACAAACAACACAACATGACGCACCATATATAAATATCATAAACACAAATATCGCACCCTTCAAGGTAGCACCAAACGTCAAAAAAACATTTGCATCACACATCTCAAGTCCTCACGGAAAACAACCCCACAAAGCCCTTGGCAACATCAACAACCAACAAATAAGATCTATGTAAGCTTTGAATAAAGACGTTAATAATGTTTCTTCTACCAAGTAGACCATAGCAACCTGCAGAAAATGCTCTCAGCAGAACCAGCACGTAGCAGATTTAAGTCCACAGTGTCCTATGTGACCTTACCACCACCGTCAGTCAATCCAACAGAATTAAGCACAGCTTTATTCGCTGAAGTCTAACAGTGTTTATCCATCCAGCCTAGCCCACACTTCAATCAGCCACAGTAGTCATTGTTCTTGTTGGGCGGAAGTAAAGTGCTGCCATATGGATACTGAGAATCCAAGAAGTCTGTCTGATCACCCCACAGCCCCGGCTCCGATGAACGAACTTTTCACTTTTACAGTTTTAGAGATGGTTGCCATATCATCACACGACCACTGACTCAGATGCACAAACTTCTCACTCTCAGAGAAGATTGCCGTATCATCACACAGCCCCTGATTCAGATGCACAAACTTTCAGTCTCAGAAAAAAGCCTGCTGGATCATCACACAACCTTTTGCACCGTTGCACAGATCTGACAGTCTCTCCCCTGCAGAAAACCTCCGTCCTCTGTGCCTGGTGTCCTCCGTCTAATCCGTTATCCTCCCAAACTATTGTCCCCGTTGCCACAGTACTCAATCATTAGTTCCTGACGTAGTTTCACATAACTGCGTCATTGTATCATGTATGTAACACGTAAAGCAAATCATGTTCTCGTTGCCATAGTGCACAATCATCATTTTCTTACGTATTGTCTCTAAGAAACGGAGCTCCCAAAACTTTGCCAAAATCACTACGTATGCTACACAATATCAATCTAGCGTCTTTTCTCTTTCTCGGTAACCAAAACCTTACATCTTTTTTATAATTCATTACGTCGCCAGAAACAGTTTATCCGCTCAAATTATCTGCCACCAATTTTCAGTTTAGCCTATTTATATGTTATTTACCCAAATATCAGGAAGCTTACCTCACGAGACAAATTTACTTGGACTTACAGTTGCCCATCTGGACTCCCGGCTCTACTACTAGAACCAAACTGGAATCCTAGACTACAACAGATGATTCAGACTATTTCTCTCACCTCTTGAGAGATCTAAGACCAAGCTTACACACTTCTGATTTCAATTCTGAAGATCTAATCTGTCAACACTACGGTGACTTTTAACTGGGACTCCTCCCAAACACTAGATCTAAATATCTGCATAATAAATGACTTAATAAACATACATATATAGGAATCTAGCCTGACATATATGGTTTACGAAATGGCGGGCGGGTCTACACTGTTTTCCGTGGTTCGCAGATTATTTCTATACAAATTCGCCTCCATAAAGCATACAAATAGGCTTAATTATGATCAAAATATCAGCGACCGATACCTGTTTTGAAATTTGAGGGCTGTGACACTGAACATCAGCTGTTTTAAACAATAATCTCCAGTAGTCATAAATTGAGAACCAAACACATTGTGTTTAACCACCGTAGCATCATGTCATTTTTGTACAATGTACTTTTGCACAAGTGAAATCTGTAGGGAAAGCGGTTCTGTATAAACAGGCGTGAAGCAAATTACAGCAATATTGTGTCTGTGTCTTCTTCAGAGCGCAAGAGTGCTTCAACTATTGCAGACTGGCTTGGCCATATTGTGTTTTTTTTTTATACAAATGTGCGAGGACGCCATCTATGCCTTTTTGAAAGAAAAAAAATAATGACACATATAGTAACTAACAGATTGTGAAAGACTTCCAAATGATAATAATAATAATAATTACAATATTTATATAGCGCAAAATCTTGATAAAATCAAATCTAAGCGCTGAAACAGACACACACACACGCATGCACGCACGCACACAAACGCACGCACGCACGCACAAACACGCACCCACGCACACACACACACACACACACACACACACACACACACACACACACACACGCACACGGCTATAAATGGGGAGAAAGAATAAAAACAATGGAAAATTATAGAGAGCATATTATATACAATTATACATTGCAATGTGATTCCCCTCCGAGTGGAGACAGGCTGCAGAGGGGATTGAGTGAGGTCAGGATTTTATGCAGAGGAGAAAAGGTGAGTTTTGAGAGCGGACTTGAAGGAGACAAAAGTAGGTTGCTGACGGACTGAGAGAGGAAATTTGTTCCAGGAGAGCGGACCAGAAACAGAGAAGGTTCGTGGACCATAGGTATTGAGCTTAGTGCGTGGAAAGCGAAAAGTCAGAGGATCGGAGGCAGAGCGGAGGGTACGTGAGGGAACATAGATATCAAGTAGGCTTGACAGGTAATCGGGGGCTGCGTTATTGAGGCTTTTGTAGCACATGGTGTCTAGTTTGTACTGTATGCGCTTTGATACAGGGAGTCAGTGAAATTGTGCCAGGAGAGGAGATATGTGGTCAGCTTTTTTCTTTTTGAGTACAAGGCGTGCAGCATTGTTTTGAATGCGCTGTAGGATTTGAGTGGTGGAGGCAGGAAGACCGGACAGGAGTGAATTGCAATAGTCAATGCGAGACATTATGAAGGAGAGAACGAGTTTTGCAGTTGTTTACACAGAGAGATACTTCCTGATCAGGCTTATACGATGGAGGTGATAGTAGCAAGATCTGGCAGTTTGAGAAACAAAGTTGTTCATGGAGAGGGTAGAGTCAATGCAGACACCAAGGTTTTTAGCTGAATCAGAAATTGGGAATGATGTGTTACATAATGGGAGAGAAAGAGGAGGCAGCTGAGAAAGTTTCTGACGGGTGCCAATGAGGATAGCTTCTGTCTTGTCATCATTTAGCTGAAGTTTGTTGTATGTCATGCAATTTTTAATGTCCGAGTAACACTCAGTGGTGCGAGTCAGGAGGCACTGTTTATTGTCAGGTGAGTCACTGTCTTGAAGTTGGGTGTCATCAGCATAGAAGTGGTGTTTTATAGAGTGGGAGTTGATGATGGTGGACAGGGGGGAGGTGTAAAGAGTGAAAAGAACAGGGCCAAGGACAGATCCTTGTGGAACACCACAGGTCAGGTATGCAGGTTGAGAGTAAGTGCCATTGATGAGAACAGTTTGTTTTCTGTTTGATAGATATGAAGTGAACCAGGAGAGAGCAATGTCAGAGATGCCAAAAGTATGATGAAGTCTAGAAAGGAGAATACCATGATCAGTGGTATCAAATGCTGCAGACAGATCAAGGAGTGTGAGGAGAGAGACTTTGCCAGTATCAGTTGCAAGGAGGAGATTGTTGAGAATGTGTAGCAAGGCAGTTTCAGTGCTATGGCACTGGCGGTAGGCTGACTGGAAAGGATTGAGGAGATTGTTGGCAGACAGGTGAGAGTTCAGTTGGTTGAGGACAACTTTTTCGATGAGTTTTGACAAGAAAGAGAGATTAGAGATAGGCCGGTAATTTTTCAGTTCATTTGAGTCTAAATTGTATTTCTTGAGGAGAGGGTGAACAATAGCAGACTTGAAAGAATCTGGGACAGTTCCAGTTTGGAGAGAAGTGTTGATGATGTCAGTGATGAATGGGAGGAGAGTAGGGAGACAGTCAGAGTAGAGAGAACCTGGAAGAGGATCAAGTTCGCAGGTTTTGAACGACATGGATCTGATTGTGTTGAGAATTTCTTCTTGTGAGACTGGGGTAAAAGTAGTAAGAGGTGTGCCAGAAAGGGTCAGGTGGGCATGGTTGACAGGGTGTCCTGTCAAGCCTGTCACGAAGAGTTTGTATTTTGGTGGTGAAATACTTGGAGAATACAGATGGGAGTTCTTCATTTGTGTGTTTTGTTGGGAGAGGTAAATCTTTTCGTGTGCCAAGGAGATGATTCATGGTTGTAAAGAGTTCTTTTGAAGAAGAGGCATTCAGGATTTTGGTTTGGAAATAGCTTGTTTTTGCAGATGCAATGAGGGTGGATACTTTTGTTTTAGAGGCTTGGAAAAGTTGCCTATGTACAGTGAGTTTGGATTTATGCCAGCAGTGCTCTGCTCTACGGCGGGCACGTTTTGCACAGGCCAGGGGGTAGGGGAGCTGTCAGGTAAAAGACGGGTTGTGGCTGGAGCATGAGTGTCCAGAAGATGGTGGAGAGTAGTATAGAATTCATCGGCAAGGTTATGTGACTTTTCAGAAAGGAGACGGAAGGCATCAAATGAAAATGTGGAGAGGTTGATAGATTTGAGATTGCGTCGAGTCACTGTGCTCATGGTACGGGAAGGAGGAGGAATGTGAAGAGAACAGAGAATTGCAGAGTGGTCAGATGGAAGGGCTGAAGTTAGACGGGTAGAAAGAACTAAGCAGTTGTCAGTAGCTGAATTGTGGTGATCACGAGAAATGATCCAGTCAAAAATGTGACCTTTTGATGGGTTGGTTCAGAAATGTGTTGAGTCATATTGTGATTGGACAGATAGTTGATGATATGTCTTGTGTCATAACGGTGAGTGTTGTCATAGTGCACATTGATGTCACCTAGAATGATGAGATTTCCAGGTAAGAGGCAGTAGTAATCAAGAAGTTGATCAAAGTCAGAGAGAAACATGGATGTGGTGAGCTTGTTGGCAGAGCTAGGTGGAGGTCGATAGACACAGGAGAAGGTGATGGGGTGAGGGGTGGATTGGAAGGATACTTCAACGTGCTCGAAAGGATGGGAGAAAGGCAGAGACTGCGAGAAAGACAGGCGGGAATGGAGTGAATCGTTGTAGAGGATGGCGATACCACCACCTCGGGATGAGCGATGGAAAGAAGCAAGCCTGTAACCACTCGGAGTGAGACTCGCATGTATAGGTTCATGACCAAGGGGGTTAAGCCATGTTTCAGTGATAAAAGCAATGTCAACATGCTCATCTGCGATAAAGTCAGCAATGACATCGGCTTTGCCATCAGTGCATGTTGACTGAGCGTTAAAAAGGCATAGTTTTAGTTTATCACAATGCGGCGGCCGAGGTGGAGACGAAGGCAGCACCAACGGGACAGAAGACGAAGGCGACACCTGTGGGGCAGAAGATGAAAGCAGCAACGATGGGACAGAAGACGAAGGAGGCACCCGCAGGACAGAAGACGAAGGCGGCACCAGTGGGACAGAAGACAAAGGCAGCACCAGAAGACA
This sequence comes from Monoplex corrugatus, assembly GCA_030674185.1. Taxonomy (NCBI): domain Eukaryota; kingdom Metazoa; phylum Mollusca; class Gastropoda; order Littorinimorpha; family Ranellidae; genus Monoplex; species Monoplex corrugatus. The sequence goes on from JAPXFY010000034.1 coordinate 35,614,638, forward strand.
GAAGACGAGGGCAGCGCTGGCAGGACAGAAGACGAAAGCGTCACCGGCGTGACAGAAGGCGAAGGCAGCACCGGCGGGACAGAAGACGAAGGCGAAGATGGCAGAGGAGGAGACGAAGTTTGCAGCAGCAAGGTCGAGTGCAGGGGCAGTGGAGGAAACGAAGAAGCAGAAGACGAAAAGTGGTGTCGGACTGGCACAGCAGGAGGCAGATTGTGCCAAAGTCGGTGGAGACGTCCACCACGACAGGATGCTGTTGAACAGATTTGGCTTACCATTCCAACAGTGGGATTTATGATTATGAGGGTGTAAAGAAGCAGTGTTTGTATGACTGACAATTTAAACTCACTCTCTAGTAAAATTTGCAATTGTTGCCTGCTTTGAGCAGAACTGAAAATAAGCTGGATCTCTTGCGTTATAAATCTATTCATCAGTCTGCTCCATCACACGTATGTGACAACATCAATATTTATACGCTGACTCGCACTTTGCTCCAGAGTATTCAGCCATTCTTGCTCTAGAGTATTCAGACATCCTTTTCCTTCAAGGTTCCTAGATTTAAACCATCAATTGTTGGCCAGCGTTCTTTTGCTGTTCCAGGATCATATGCCTGAATAAACTTCCATTCTCTCTTCGTCTATTTCCTACATTTTCTGCTGTTCAATCTAATTTTTAAAAAAAAGATTTTTTCTTCTGATAATGAATTATGCAATTGCCTCTGTCATCATGTCCTTTTAGCTCATGTGTTTTTCTTGTGTTTGATTGTACTTTAACTGTTTCAACGCCACGTTTCCCTAGAAACGGCACTGCTCAATGCCAAGTATATTTTGGGCAGGCAATTTTGCAGCGCAGTATGTATTTTTAAAAGCTTATATCTCAAAGACTATTAATGATTTTCTCTTACTGTTTTTGCTGTGTAAAGGGCAGATGTTGTATTTATATATGAATGCTTGCTTATGTTTATGTGCTTCATTGATTATTCCACAGATAATCTTATTAGAAAGAAAAACAAACATTGTTTTCTTCAAACGGTTTATCAATTGTACTACTGACCTTATTTCGTGAGTTGTGCGTCAGATATCATTATAGTAAATGAGGAAAAGCAATTGGAAATCTACACACAAAGTCAGCTGTCTGCTTACTCTACTCGGAGTGGTAGACAATGCGTGTCGATTCGCAGCAACTTAGGAGAAAACGCTTCAGAGAAAACGTGACGTAAATTCCGACACATAACAAAGCCACACTTCGGCCTTACTGCTGAAAAACTAGGTCGCTGGGTAAAGTTTAAAAATAGCATAGTCGCCTGCATTCTCCAGTGGAGCTGACTGAAGTTTTGCACCCGCGTGAAAAGTTATTGTTTAGCGTGACCCCTCCAAGTCGCACAAATGCGATCATGGCGGTCGTACGGGATGTCGCTTGATTGCGACCATGGCGGGAAAAGAGTGAAAATAATTTGAATTGCCAAAATCAGGCGCCATATGAATATTGTATAAATATATTTTAAAGTTTAAATATCTGGGAACGATCATTCCACCAGAAAGTAGATGCATATCAAAAATGCAGAACTGGCCAAGCCAAAACAGCATTCATGTCAAGAAGATGAAAAGCATTCTTACCAACAAATGTCTATCAATTAACACCAGGAAGAAGTTCTTGAATGTTACATATAACCGATAATGATATACAGTTGTGAGGCATGGACAGTCAACAAGCAAAGCAAGAACAAGATTAAGGCAATCGAGATGTGGTTTCTAAGAAGAATGTTGAGAGTTCTATGGACAGCAAAGAAAACAAACGAGACAGTCTTGATGGAGGCAGACACAAGAAGTTCATTCATAGGAAGATTAGGAAAAGACAGGCAACATTATTTATAGGCCATTTTATGAGGAAAAAGGAATTGGAGCATCTGATCACAACAGGAAAAGTGGAGGAAAAGAGAGCACCAGGTAGACCCAGGGAAAAAATATTGAATGGACTAGCAGAATGGCTGAAGATGGAGAAGGTGGAAGATGTGCTCATGGCAACAAGGGATATAAACATATGGAGGACCTTGATTGCCAATGCCATGTGGCTAGACACTTGATGATGATGATGATGATGATGATGATGATGATGATGATGATGATGATGATGATGATGATGATGATGATGATGATATGTTTTAAATCTGAGTCGAGTCATCTGTACATAGGATGACGACATGCAATTATTTTATTTTTTAACGAAGTGTTAACGTTTCATGGGCGATATGTAATCTTTTCATTCAACTGATCACACACACACACACACACACACACACACACACACACACACACACACACACACACACACGCAGGCACACACACACACACACACACACACACACACACACACACACACACACACACACACACACCACACACACATACACACACAAACACACACACACACATGGGTAAACTTTCCTCAGCGAAAGGAAGCGGTCACGTTTTCAGAGCTCTGCACCCGATTAACCATTCTGCGTTAATTACGGAGTACCTCACTAATTCTGACTTCTGCAAATTGATGTAAAGTCATCATGCCTCTGAAAGGTGGGGACTTCAAAGCGCGTTGTTTTGATTTTCTCGCCATTTACATAAATTTCATGGCCAAGCGGGCTAAATTTAAGTTAGCCATGACTCTTCGAGCGTTGACAGTTCGGACATGTGTGACCTGTGGCATGTTAGGCTTGGTCCTCACATTTTTCTTCAGTGACCTGGTACTTCGTTGCGGTGATGTGGAGCAGAACCCAGGGCCACGTCCAACCAGAGCAGTACGTTGAAACACTCTCAACTGACCAGTGATGGTGCCACACGCTGTGCCAGTGCTGACCGACCTTCATTTAAGGACCATGACCGCTCTTCATCAGTTGAGGGATTGTCCAATGACCCAATATTGAAGGACATTATGACTTCTATTTCGTGCATGCTCACCAAGTTTGACGATATGACAAATGAACTTAAAAATCTACATGAAACTGTCAACGATCTGAAAAATGAAATGCATGATATCAAAGACTCTATAAATTGTGTAATCTGACCAGAGAAACTGACTCTTTTAAAACAGATAACACAGTACTAAAGGACTTCAAGAATTGATCAGATCGAACAAAAATCTGATGATCTCGAAGGTCGGTCAAAAAGAAACAACATCATGTTCTACAGAGTCCACAAAAGAGATGGTGAAGCAAAGAAGGACTGTGAAGATTGTGTACAGGACATACTGACAGATAAATTAGAATTTCCTAAACAGTACAGTTTGACCGTGTGCATCACTTGAACACTCAACCAAACTCCCCAATCATTGCCAGGTGTACATTCTATAAAAAAATAAAGAAGAAATCCTCAAAACAAAGAAAAACCCGAAAAACAGTCAACCATTAATAGGGTAAGACTTTACCCAAAGATTTCGCAACATTAGGAAACGATTGTACCTCACTTGAAAGAGGCTAGACATAACAACAAAAGGGCCAGCATGATATATTATCACCTCCTTATTGAGGGTAAGAAGCTTGGATTAGATGACAATGATAAATTAAAATATATGTAGATCAGCAAGGTGTCTGGCTGGCCCAATGTAAAACAAACATGTACTATAAGCCAGAAACAAAATACCTTAAGCAAATACCAAGAGATAACAAATTACCTCTGAACACCGGTTTACAAAATTTTCAGTGAAGATTCAGATGTGGTTAGTAATGTGTTCAAAAGCCAAGATACCATGCGAGCACGTCGTGCATATCGTAACAAGTCCCTTCGCTTTTCCTCTACTCCCTACCTTACGCTCTCTTTTCAAAAAAGCGAACAAGTAAAAAGTAAGTGTGACAAAGGGGCATTAGTCCATGATAATTTTGAAGAACATACGTATGAATGCAAAGCAAAGCATAAAAAGTGAAAATATACTAAATGTTAAAAGAACAATAACAAACAATTGTACTCAATCATTGTGTTTTCTTCACTGGAATGTTGAAGGTCTCTTATCTAAACATAACGATAGAATGTTTATCAAGTATCGTACCTCTTTTTGCTTTGTTTGTATTGTGGAAACTTTCGTGGAACACCTTGAAAGCCATTTATGTCCCAACTATACAGTATTATGTAAACCAGCTTTGAAGCTGTCAAAACAAAGTAGGCGGTCAGTGGGTGTGATTTAATTAGAACTGATTTGTTCCCATATGTTAAAGAATTTAAATGCGACCAGGATAATATGATGTGTTTTTTTGCTTGACAAAACTTTAATCCAAAACTACTGTGAATGCCCGTGTTTAAGCAAACAGGAACCAGAAAAAAAACACACGAAAGAACAATAAGAACGCGTATTTAATACAAGACAAGGCAGGTGCAAATGTTTGGTCAACTGGCCTTCGTCAAGCGTAAGGTTGATAAGTTTGAATACCTCGGAACAATCATTTCACTAGATGGCAGATGCACATCAGAAATAGCCAGCAGAATTGGCCACGCCAAAACAGCATTCAAGAAGATGACAAGCATTCTTAACAACAAATGTCTATCAATTAATATCAGTTCTTGAATGTTATATAGAACCAATACTGTTATACGGTTGTGAGGCCTGGACAGTCAACAAGCAAAGCCAGAACAAGAATGAGGCAGCTGAGATTTGGTTTCTAAGAATGTTGAGAGTTCCATGGACAGTAAAGAAAACACACGAGACAGTCTTGATGGAGGCAGATACAAGAAGATCATTCATAAGGAAGATTAGGAAAAGACAGGCAACATTTTTGTCCATTTTATGAGGAAATGGGAATTGGAGCATCTGGTCACGACAGGAAAGCTGGAAGGGAAGAGAGCACCAGGTAGACCCAGGGAAAAAAACTAGACGGACTTGCAGAATGGCTGAAAATAAAGAGGGTGGAAGAGATGCTTGAGGCAACAAGAGATAGAGACAGATGGAAATCCATGATCGCCAACGCCATGCGGGAAGGCACCTGATGATGATATTGAAGATCATAAACAAACTTACACTAGATACAGAAATTAGGAGAAAAAGACTGAAACTTCTCTGCTGCTCCGTCCAGTGTGAGAAAAGGAATGGTTTTGAAAAATTGTATACTTGATCTGTGTGTATATATTCCTTCTATGGAACAACTTTATTATACTAATTTTGATGTTGAAAATGGTATTGTGTGATTACAGGATGTATTAACGGAAAAAAATTGATGCCAATTGATAATGTTGATATTCTTCTAAGTGGATATTTAAAAGCCAGGATCTCAAGGATACTTCCTGTCAGTCATAGTCAGTTTGATAACACACCTATTTTTAGTAAAGAAAATGAAATTGTAAATCTGACACGACAGTCAGCCGATCCTTGTTGGCAAGTTTAGAGACAAAAACTAGCCTAAGGTATGGGTTTCTTTATCATTCTCTTCTTTCTCTCTGTCTCCGTCTGTCCCTCTCAGTCTCTCTCAAACTGTCTCTGTCTCTGTCTCTGCCTGTCTGCCTTTCTGTCTGTCTGTCTCTCTTTCTTTCTCTCTCTCTGTGTGTCTCTATCTATCCCTAGCTCTCTATCTAGCTCTGTATCTCTACCTATCCATCTTTCTTACTGTCTCTCTTTCTATCTCAATTTCTCTCTCATTCACTCATTCTGTCTCTCTCTCCCACACTATTTCTGAGGATGTATTTGCGCGTTGGTGTGTGTGTGTGTGTGTGTGTGTGTGTGTGTGTGTGTGTGTGTGTGTGTGTGTGTGTGTGTGTGTGTGCGTGCGTGCGCACGAGCGTGTGTGTGTGTGTGTGTGTGTGTGTGTGTGTGTGTGTAAATGTCTGTGTATGGGTTGGTTTGTAAGTGTAGGCATTACGTGTGTGTGTGTTGAATATTTCTGTGTTGGTGACTTTAGCTATGTATGTGGCTGTGATTTTGTGAATGAATATGAGTTTGTGAGTATGCACGCATGTGCTTGTTTGTGTGTGTGTGTGTGTGTGCATATGTATGGGTAAGTACTTGTCCATATATGTGTACATTTGTAACTATACTATTTTGCGTGGTTGTGTATACACGAGAGAGAGTACAGCATTGTAAAATAAACAAAATAAACAGAAAAAAGTATAAAAAAAATGTTACATGAACTTTGAAATTAGCAAAATACCTAAGCAGTTTCCTGCCAATAGAAGTATATAATCCCTTATGTATAGGTAGAAACTTGATGCATTCAAAACAAAATACACCAGGAATGTAGTGTGTTTGTGTGGAAAGAAGATAACGCATAGTCATATATTTTCATGTGTTCGGGTAACACGACATATACCTACACTCTCTACAAAGACAATTTCTGACATATTTGCCTCACCATTATTAATATATGAATTTTTTGTTAGCCTGTCAAAAAGTCCTATAGCGAATTACCTTTAACATGTTAGTTCACTTGTTCACCGTTGTGGTTAGTCGATTCTTAGTTTTTACTTTTATTCATTTATTCTAGATATTTATTAATTTTGTTTATTAGATTGTTTGTTTAAATCTTTAATTGTGTTGACATTATTTGTTAGCTTTGCCTTCCCCTCCTCAAAAAGAATTGTTTTCTGGATCATTTTTTCTCAAGATCAAAATTGACAATTTTCAAATACCCTCTTCACTCCTCCTGTATTCCCCTTTTTGTTTGTTTGTTTGTTTGTTTGTTTGTCTAAACACACTTTAGTGAATAGACATGAAATCGAAGACCACCACTACAGCATTGTTTGTAAGAGAGAGAGAGAGAGAGAGAGAGAGAGGAGAGAGAGAGAGAGAGAGAGAGAGAGAGAGACAGGAGAGAGAGAGAGAGGGAGAGAGAGAGAGAAAAAGAGAGAGTGTCTGTGTCTGTGTGTGTCTGTGTGTGTCTGTGTGTGTCTGTGAGTGTCTGTGTGTGTCTGTGTGTGTCTGTGAGTGTCTGTGAGTGTCTGTCTGTGTCTGTGTGTGTCTGTGAGTGTCTGTGAGTGTCTGTGTGTGTCTGTGTGTGTCTGTGTGTGTCTGTGAGTGTCTGTGTGTGTCTGTGTGTGTCTGTGTGTGCCTGTGCCCAACCTCTC
>JAPXFY010000034.1:35631668-35684168 GCA_030674185.1 Monoplex corrugatus
TTATCAGGTGAGTCACTGTCTTGAAGTTGGGTGTCATCAGCATAGAAGTGGTGTTTTATAGAGTGGGAGTTGATGATGGTGGACAGGGGGGAGGTGTAAAGATTGAAAAGAACAGGGCCAAGGACAGATCCTTGTGGAACACCACAGGTCAGGTAAGCAGGTTGAGAGTAAGTGCCATTGATGAGAACAGTTTGTTTTCTGTTTGATAGATATGAAGTGAACCAGGAGAGAGCAATGTCAGAGATGCCAAAAGTATGATGAAGTCTAGGAAGGAGAATACCATGGTCAATGGTATCAAAGGCTGCAGACAGATCAAGGAGTGTGAGGAGAGAGACTTTGCCAGTATCAGCTGCAAGGAGGAGATTGTTGAGAATGTGTAGTAGGGCAGTTTCAGTGCTATGGCACTGGCGGTAGGCTGACTGGAAAGGATTGAGGAGATTGTTGGCAGACAGGTGGTTGAGGACGACTTTTTCAAGGAGTTTTGACAAGAAAGGGAGATTAGAGATAGGCCAGTAATTTTTCAGTTCATTTGGGTCTAAATTGTGTTTCTTGAGGAGAGGGTGAACAATAGCAGACTTGAAATAATCTGGGACAGTTCCAGTTTGGAGAGAAGTGTTGATGATGTCAGTGATGAATGGGAGGAGAGTAGGGAGACAGTCGGAGTAGAGAGAACCTGGAAGAGGATCCAGTTCGCAGGTTTTGAACGACATGGATCTGATTGTGTTGAAAATTTCTTCTTGTGAGACTGGGGTAAAAGTAGTAAGACATACATACATACATGATACATACACATAATGCATACATACATACATGATGCATACAATCATACATATATACATGATACATACATACATACATACATACATACATGATACATACATGATACATACGTACATACATGCATGATACATGCATACATACATACATACACACATAATAAATACATACATACATACATACATACATACATACATACATGCATGATACATACATACATACATACATACATACATACACACATGCATGCATGCATACATACATACATACATACATACATCCATGCTTACATACACACATGCATACATACATACATACATATATACATACATACGTACGTACATACACATATACATATGTACATGCATACATACATACATACACACATGCCCCCATGCATGCGTATATTCATACATGCATGCATGCATACATACATATGTGCACCCATACATCCATGCATGCGTTCACAAACACATATACATACACACATACACACGCATACACACACATACACACACACACACACACACACACACACACACACTACACACTACACACTACACACTACACAAACACACACTTGCCTGTTCTAAGCACTTGTAAGTGACAGAAACACAAAGATGAAACATGTGTTTGTGCAATGTGTGATTGCTTCAGCTTTGCAGACAGGAGAACAATTTTTGCCAGGCCGTTGTCTTCCATATGGTCAACGTGTCTTGTCCAACCAAGCTGACATTTGATGAACAGCAGACACTAAAATGTTTGGTGAGTCACATTTGTTCAGCGTTTGTCTGGCCGGGGTCAAAAACCCCTTTGTTTACGTGGTCTGGTCAGACCTTTTGACACAACCATGGACTCAAGATCTGATATCTTGAGTTCAATCCCAGCCTGCAACATTAAAAAAAATGGCCTGCTGGCTGCCTGTCCTAATGTTTCCATCATTCTGGTGGTGTCAGCTTTGTGTTTGATACTCCTTTCTTGACCACCCACCAACCCCCAATTCCCTATTTCAAAACCTCACCAGGGCATAGTGTTTTGCGCTGAATCAGGGAGTCTGTTAGATAATTGATGGTATACAGGAATCTGAGATTTTATCTCTCCATCTTACACATGATTTAACTGATCTGTACATAGATTTAAGCTTATTTATTATTTTAGTTGATGTTTGTAACTTTTGTGTGGAATGTTCAATGATTGGTCATGGTCAACAATGTTAAAAGCCTGTCTATAATCAATAAAGGCAACATAAATCTTCCCATGACGTCTACTATCAAAGGCATTTCCTATTATAGAAGCTAAAGTGAAAACATGATCAATAGTTGAGAAACCCTTCCGAAATCATGCCTGTTCTTCACTAATCTTGCCCTCCTTCTCTGCCCATGTATACAGGCTCTTGTTTAGAATAAAGGTGAAGACTTTGCTTACCATACTTAATAAGGAAATGGATCAACAAATAGTTGGGCTTGTTTGTCTCCTTTTTTTAGACAGAAGTATCATTGTAGATTTACACCAGTCATTTAGGAAAAGATTAGACTCATACAGTCTATTGAAAAGCTTTATAAGAAATGGTACAACCAAATGTCTGTATATCTAATAAATTCTCCACAAACGTCATCAAGCCGAGGAGCTTTACCACACCCAATATTTCTGATACATTTTTTACCTCTTGTTCATTATTTGAGTCATCTAGCTCGGTGACATACATTTCTCGCGTTAGTGAGTTACACTGTGTATGAACATTGTCCATAATATTTTGTTTGCCAATTAGGCTATGTTGATTTTTTCCAAGAATATTTTGAAAATTTTGTTTGCCCAGTGGAAACGCCTATTTCTGGCTGTTTTCAATTTCATTTTCTTTTGCTGCGTATCATATCTTAAAACTTTTACCCTTTCTTTTCTTATCTAGAAGTACTTAATGCGCCACAGTTCTGTATGCTTGTTTCTTATGCTTGTTAATAGCTTTGTAGTGTGCTCTCTTCTGTCTATATGCCGGCTTGTCTACATGCTGATTCAACATCAGAGTCTAAGAGGTTACAGACCTCTTCTAATTTAGTTTTGGATTCCGAGGAATGAATTGCTTTTTCTTATTCTAATGTTTTTTTTGTTTCATTTTTTTTTGTTTTCTTTCTTTTTCTTTTTTTTTCTTTTTTTATCCAATCTTATGATTGTTTTACTGTCTTCAGTTGTGCTGTGTTTGCCATCTTGTGACTGTGAGTGCTTTTTATTGATGGTACATAAACAGATATATGGCCGGACGCTACTTATTTGCCTACTTGCAAATAAATGTGTGACTTTGTCATGAAGTAGGGAGAGACAATAAAGAAATCTATTACACTGCTACCTTTGTCAAAAATAAGTTGCCCTTGTGAGTCTTCAGTTTTACAGAAGTCGGGGTATGATGTAAACTGTGTGTGTGTGTTTTCCCCAATCACACACAACCATCCATTCAATCACCTCATCCACCTCTGCAAACTAGACAGCAGATTGACAATCTTGGACTTAGTGGGCAAAGACCAATGAACACCAAGATATATATCAATCCAATCACATTTCACAATGTTCATCATCAATAGAACAATAAGCTGATATTTCAATATTTTATAACCAATCAGGAACCCTCAGTTCATCTCTATTCAGCCGGATCAACAAACACAAGAAAATAAAGAGATAAATGTTCAAGGTCCACCGTGTAATGGAAGGCAGGTAATCAGTTTTTCAGTTCAGCCACCCTTCCCTCCCAAACAGTCCCCTCACAAGGAATCCTTCACTGTACAAACACTTCCTGGACAACTCTCACAATTTAAATTTCATGGCATCGATATCCTTGTTCTGTCTTTAGTTCATCACTGTATATAAACATGTGGTTCTTCCAACGACACAATTTTCCCTGCTGCATAGACGATTTCAGTTTATCTTCATTTCTCAGAGTTAATGATCTAAACGCTTTCAGAGAAATATCTCTGTGTTACCACAAATCCTAGGGAGCAGGACAAAATCACATAGGCGTCATTAACCGGACACGCTCAGGTACACAGTAGAGTCCTCACAGCTTAGGACCCGGGGCTGGATCAGGTATCCATCCCTCAAACCAGACTTTTATACAGATGTGGCTCCCTTGTGAACCAATTAGACCAGACAAATCCCCAAGTCTCAAGCCCGCACACTCACCAGCCTTCGATATTCCATTTATTTTAGATTTGTTTTCGTCATGACGATAATGTTCAGGAGAAAGCGGTCATCAATGACGTGCCAGCGAAAGAACAAGGTGATCATTCCACAATTCAGACAAGAGACTAGCAGGGCTGAGTTAAGCATGGGCAAGTTTACGTTGTGCAGAGGAAACAAATCCCAACACGCTTCTTTCTTCAGTTCCCTGTTATTCTTGTCACCTAGCCATATCGTTTGGGGTTCTAATTCACGAAAACAGAATGAACCAAAACACCTTCTTACACTAAAACAATGTGAAAATGATAACAGCGCATTTGTCTCTCTCACACACACACACACACACACACACACACACACACACACACACATACACACACACGCGCGCGCGCGCGCGCGCGCGTGATAAATAAAGGGAACTGTTGTATGGTAAATAGATTTGAAGCCTCCATTCTTCTGAAGAAAAAAATAATCACAGTACAGTCTGATCGGTAGTGGAGGAAAAACCCTTGGCATATTAAAAATAAATCCATACTGAAACACTCCACACATACGTCATAAATAAAAACGAGATGTAAACATGCACTAAAGGGAAAATAAAATCAATTGCAGAGTACATGGAATGTGAAATGACTTAACCGGATGCTGGATACTTGTTAGAATGTTTGAAATCAATAAGACAGAGACACAACTGCACAGCGTCACGTTACTGGCTGCCTGACAGTAAATCGACTGATTTATCAATGAGAAAAAAAGGAATGCTTATTGCTGCTTGCACTATAACTGGGGAATGGATGAGGCTTTAAAAGGAAAGTTTACATGTTATATGTGCTGATACGAAGAACATTCTGGAACACACACTAGCCACTTTCAGATATACTGTGAGGTAAAACAGCCAAAACGTGAAAACACCTATTCAGAAATCTAGACTTTAGAGTCAGATGGAGGGTATCCAGAAGAAAAAAAAATCAATTCAAAGAAACAACTAAAAGCTGCTTCAGAATATGGGAAGCAAGGGTTAAAAAACTATAGGAAAACCTGGAAGTGAAACATAATATCTGCAACAAAGAGGAATCAGCACGTAGGAGAGCAGGAGAAGAATCAGAAAAATAAAGAATCAAAAAACAAACAAAAAAACAACACAAAATCAACAACAACAAAACAGACAAACAAACAACTAAAACAGTAGGAGACCTAAGATTGTTTCTTTGGAAACCCCTTCCAATCCAACAGGAAAAGCTATTTATCAGCCCAAATTTTGGACACACAAATGGACAAGGAAGGTTTGAAATAGAATGTCAGGAAAACATATTCCAACCCCCTCTGTGAGGCACCATTTCAAATCCAGGGAGTAGTGTGGTTTGCAACACCAGAGAAAGTGTTTGATATCAAGCTATAAACACTGAGTGAAGTAGACATTTTCTTTTCAAAAGCCAAAGCGAAATCTTCATTTGGAGAAGCTCATATCTATAATACTGAAAAGATGCCAGCAACTAGCCAGGATTTTAAACGAACGTCCTCGCCATTCAGGTTGGAGCAAAAGGAATGGCAGGTGCAGCAGCCTATGACCTCATGAAACAGCTCTTGATTTCTAGTGACTGCAAGAACCAGAGCCATAAACGAAATGACAGAGGCAATTGAATAACGTTATAGGCTGAATCCTGTGCAGGAGGAATAAAAACAATATTCGTAAGAATTGAAATTCCCTGATATGGTGCCTCCATCTGATAGCTAAGTTATTAAGACATTCATCACAAGAGTGATTTGACCTTGAGATGCCTGACCAGGTGGAAGACCAGGTGTAAGACAATTTCTTTCATAAAAAAGGTGGGTACGGCAGAGAGTTATGAAGAAGTCATGACCTGGATGTGGCTGGTCGCCTTAGAGCATATGGAGTTAAGGGCCAAAATATATGCTTGAAATTGATTCATGGTTGAAGAACTTCTGCTGTCTATCTCTCCTTACCATTTCTTGCCACTGTGCTACTAGATAATCCACTGTAATCTATGCTAACAGATAATCCACTGTTATCTGGGCTGGGATATAATCCACAGTAAAGTGTGCTAGCAGATAATCCACTATAACCTGTGATAGTAGACAGTCCACTGCAATCTGTGGCAGTAGATAATCCACTGTAATCTGTGACAGTAGATAATCCATTATAATCTGTGGTAGCAGATAATCAACTTCAATTTGTGCTAGTTGATAATCCATTGTAATTTGTGCCAGCAGATAATCCACTATAATCTGTGCAAGTAGATAGTACTCTGTAACCTGTGCTAGTAGATGATCCACTGTAGTCTGATCCTTAACTTAAAAAATACGAATTATGAGGATCCCAAATTCCAAATCCTTCCTTTGTTTACAAGCCCAGAGTCATCAGCGTGAGAGAAAAAAAATCACAGGAGAAACAACCATAGATCCTGCTTAAAACACAAAACATGAGTTGCCACTTCAGAACTACCTCAAAGGTGACACAGTTCAATCTGCTATAGCACGAACCAGCAATGTTTGGGGCTGTTCCATAGGACTTGGAACAAGGAGAAGAGAGAATGACAGAGAGCTGAAGAGTGAAACAGGAAAATGGAGAGGATGAGAGAGTGGAAATGAGGGATTGCATTAAAGACAGAACGTAGAGTGTGTGTTAAGGAGGTGTTTAGTGATGGTGGGATTCTAAGAGTTGTGGACTGGTGGGGAGGGGGAGCAAGCCAGAGGAGGATGTGAGGAAAGTGTGAAAGGGATGGAGGATACGGTGGTGAATGTATGCTGTGGTTGTGGCCAGTGGTGTCCAGAAGTGGTCCTGGAATTACAGATTCCAATACATTTGTAGAGACTGGGAGATGTGCAGATTGTGTAAGAAAATATTGACGGCACTTTTATCAAGCGGTGTTTGCGTAACCACGTCCTCACAAAAAATAGTTTTGCAGAAGAGCGATTTTGAATAGTCAAAGCCTTACAAACACTGCTTCATTTCACCATCACAGTCATATTTAGTACTGCTGTGATAGTAAACCATCATCATAGTCGTGCATATACTTGTCGGAATGGTAAGTCAATTCTGTTCAGTGACATCTTGAGGATTCTGGAAATGCATTGTTTGCTGTTTCTATTAGGTTTGTATTAACAAAACTATATGGACAAACCAGTCTGCATTATCACTATAGAAATGGTTGAAACATCTATGCACTCTCAATAAGACACAGACATCTGGTCAAACAAGCAATTTCTTGGTGTAACTTGCTTTACATGTATTGTGGAAATCACTGTCCCAACAGATCGTGCTTATGCACAAGTACTTTACGACTGTGATTTTCTTTACATCTATTGTGGAAATCACTGTCCCAACAGATCGTGCTTATGCACAAGTACTTTACGACTGTGATTTTCTTTACATCTATTGTGGAAATCACTGTCCCAACAGATCGTGCTTATGCACAAGTACTTTACGACTGTGATTTTCTTTACATCTATTGTGGAAATCTTTTTCTTCAACAGAGTGTGCTTATACATAAGCACATTATACATAAATGCTGTGATATAGCAATCGTTTCAGTTTTCAATTTATGATCACTGGACTTTATTTCCTTATTTTTTAATAACTGTTGTAAACATTAATAAATAATAAGAGAAACATATAATTGAATTCAAACAAGTTAAATAATCCACGAAACTATGAAATGATCCACACTGTTCATACTTATATGGTAATGTCGGTGTTTCTTCCCTGAAACAAATAAGTACAAAAAATAAAAACGCAACAATTTATACTGAAAAGAGACATATTGTAATGCTGTAAATCAGTGTGTGCATGCGTGTGTGTGTGTGTGTGTGTGTGTGTGTGTGTGTGTGTGTGTGTGTGTGTGTGTGTGTGTGTGTGTGCGTATGTGTGTGTGCGTGTGTGTGCGCGCGTTGTCAGTGTGTTTACTTGTGTGCGTATGTATGCGTCTGTGTATGTGTGTGTGTGTCTGTGTGTGGGTATGAGCATGTTGGTTTGTATATTTGTGTGTTTCTTGTGTATGTGACTCTGTGTATGTGTGCATGTGTGTATATGTGTGTGTATGGTTGAATGTGTTTGTGTGTGTTTGTGTCTGATTGTATGTGTATGTGTATGGGCGTGTGTGTCCGTAAAATCACACACACACACACACACACACACACACACACACACACACACACACACACACACACACACACACACACACACACACACACACACACACACACACGAACGCATGCACGCAGGCACGCACAAACACAGAGGTACACATGTTAATGGAATGCAGAAATTTAAGATCGAAACCAACATTCTCTCTGACATGTTGGAATGATCAATGTTTAGCTTCACACGTTGAAACACTACTGTAGAGAAGACCGAAGACACAGCCATTATTAGCATGACTTTACTGTCAGAACTGGAGATCAGACGTTGATGCCCAGTTTTAAAACCAAACTGATCGCCATACCTCCAGTCTCCATACAAGCACGTACAATCACGAATAACAAAATGATACAAGTGAGCCATAACAAACAACCAAGTGTTTCATGATATAGATATAAAACATTGCATTTTCAGTTAATCATGCACCCTTCTATAACACTGGACAATTATCATTCAACAATGAACATTGTTTTATGCAGCATAACACTTTCATTGCTTGTTATTCCGTTCAGAAATGTTGAAGTATTAATCAAGTAAATTCAATAAAGTACACTAAAGGTGATCACAAATACACATGCAGACACAAACACTAGCTTACGTAAGTACGTACATTCCCGTCTAATATCACTTATAGTGAAAAGACGTTAGATCAAAGAACGATGCTTACATACACAAAAGCACACAAACATACACACGCACAACACACACACACACACACACACACCACACACACACACACACACGCACACACACACACACACATACACACACACACACACACACACACACACACATACACACACACACACACACACACACACACACACACACACACACACACACACACACACACGCACGCACACATTCACTCACTCAGACCCATTGTTTCCATAAATACGCCTTGTTCTTCTAATTTTGTATTTTTCTGGTTCGTGGTTGCTTGAACGCTGGCAGTCACTTCAATTCAGATTACTGTTTTTACGAAACAAGATGCTGGGAAAACCACGCAAGATACCTGAAATGTAGCATTATAATTTATATATAGCTTGACAGTCTAAGTCTGTTTCCTTACCTGTCATTTCTCATATTTCATTTTCATGTTTTGAAAAAGACAAAGTAGAAAAAATTATGTTTTGGGAGAATTTGGACAATGTTAATTTAAGACAAGACACAAAAAGACAACAATAATGATTGTTTTCTGAAACAGTGTTTCAGAGATGAATTTAAGAAGGAAGGTGTTGTTAGGTTGTTTCTAAAAAGACTGTTCCATATGTTACGTGTGACACAGTATTTAGATGGCAAAAGAACAATGTACAAAGATAACATTCTAGCAGCAAATGCTGGACATTTTAGTGATACTAGAATAATTCAGCCTACGGTTTTACTTGTGTGAGTACATTACTGTGTATGAGTTAATGCGTGTATCATCATCATCATCATCATCATCAGGTGCCCTGCCGCATGGCGTTGGCGACCATGGACTTCCAACCATTTCTATCTCTCGTTGCCCCCAGCATCTCCCCACCCTCTTCATCCCCAGCCACTCTGCAAGTCCGTCCAGCATTCTCTCCCTGGGTCTACCTGGTGCTTTCTTTCCCTCCAGTTTTCCCGTTGTGACCAGGTGCTCCAAATCCCCCTTCCTCATAAAATGGCCTATAAATGTTGCTTGTCTTTTCCTAATCTTCCTTATGAGTGATCTATTTGTGTCTGCCTCCATCAAGACTGTCTCGTTTGTTTTCTTTGCTGTCCATGGAACTCTCAACATTCTTCTGAGAAACCACATCTCGGATGCCTCGATCCTGCTCTGGCTTTGTTTGCTGGCTGTCCACGCCTCGCATCCGTACAACAGTATTGGTTCTATATAACATTCAAGGACTCTCTTTCTGATGTTAATTGATAGGCATTTGTTGGTAAGAATGCTTGTCATTTTCTTGAATGTTGTTTTGGCTTGGCCGATTCTGCCAGCTATTTCCGATGTGCATCTGCCATCTGATGAAATGACCGTTCCCAGGTATTTGAACTCATTAACCTGTGTCAAGGTTGTGCCATTTGCTGTTATTTTGCAGGAGGGGATTTCATGTTTTTTTTACTGATCACCGTGACTTCAGTCTTCCTGCTGTTTAGTTCCAACCCCTTACCTTTGCTTTCTGGTTCTAGTATATTCACAAGGTTTTGTAGGTCCCTTTCATTTTCTGCAATTAGCACGGTGTCATCTGCGTACCGAATGTTGTTTATCATTTTCCCTCCAACCTTTAATCCAGGGTCTTCTTCTAGGTTTCTCATGATGTTTTCGCTATATAGTGAAAACAGATCTGGTGACAAAACACAAACCTGTCTGACTCCTCTTTTGATGTTTTGAAAAGAGCTTATATTGTTTTCTATTCTCATTGCAGCTGTTTGTTCCCAGTACATATTCCTGATTATTTGTAGATCTTTTCCATCGACATTGAGTCTCTCCTGTTGGTTGATCAATTCATCATGTCGTACCCGATCGAAAGCATTGGTATAGTCAACAAAGCATAAATACAAATCCTTATTCATCTCAATTGACCTCTCTATGAGAGTTCTTAGGATGTATATGGCATTCGTAGTTCCTTTCCCCTCCACAAATCCACACTGTTCTTCTGCTATTTCTCTTTTGATTCTATTCCTTGACCTCATCATGATTATCCTTAACAGGAGTTTTGTTACATGACTCATCAAACTGATTGTGCGATGGAGTTCGCATTCTATAGCCCCTGTCTTCTTTGGAAGTGCAATGAAAATTGATTTTGACGTATCTTTGGGGATTTTTCCAGTGTCATAAATTTTATTTAGGAGGACTGTTATTTTTTCTATGCCAAATTCCTCCAGGGCTTCAATCATCTCTGTAGTAATGTTGTCTGGTCCTGGGGCTTTTCCTGGTTTCATCTTTATCAGTGCTGCTATAACTTTATCTTTCATTATGGGTTGTCCTTCAAAGTTCTTTTTTATAATGTGTTCTTCGTTTCTGTCATCCTCAAAAAGGTCTTTAATGTACTCTCCCCATCTGTCTAATATTTTGTCTTTTTCCATGATAAGCGTGACATCTTTCGATTTTAATCAACCAGTTGATGTGCATGTATTTTTCCTGTGTACAATTTCTTCAATTCGTCTGTACAAACCCTGAGGATCCATTTTGTGTCGTTCTTCTATCTCTTTGCATTTTGTGTTCAGCCAAGCTTCCTTAGCTTCATTGCACCTATACATGATTTCTTTGTTTATCTTCCTGTATACCTCCTCGTTTCTCTTTGCCTTCCTCCTTTCCTCCATCAGGCCCAACTCTGTTTTGCTTTTCTATTTGCCTTAGCGATTTCTTCACAAGCTTCATTTATAGAACTTCTCAACTTTGTCCATTGTTCCCCACTGTCACCAACGTCTTCCAGAGCACTGAATTTGTTTTGAACATGTACATTAAATTTTTGACGTATCATTACATCTGACTTTAAGAGTCCAAGGTTTAGTTTGATGTTGCTTTTGGTCTGTTTCCTTTTCCTCAATTTCAGCCTTAACCTTCCCACTACCGGATTGTGGTCACTGTTGCAGTTTGCGCCTGGTGGTGTTTTTGCTGACAGTAAAGACTTTCTAAATCTTTTGTTGATCAGGATGTAGCCAATTTGATTTTTGGTATTATCTCCTGGACTCATCCAAGTCCATTTTCTTCTGTTAGGATGCTCAAACCAGGTGTTTCCTGCTATGAACTCATTCATCTGTGCCCATTCTACAAGCTCCCCCCCTCTTTCATTTTGTCTACCAAGGCCATGAGGTCCAACTATATCCTCCACCCTATCCTGTCCCACTTTAGCATTAAAATCTCCCATTATGACTGTAAATTCTTGTGATTTACATTGGACCTTGGCCATCTGTAAAACTTCGTAGAAGTTGTCGATGTCTTCCTGAGTACTTGCGGATGTTGGTGCATACACCTGTATGATGTTGAAAAGGTTTGCCTCCGAATTTGACCAGTAAAACTCTGTCGGACACTGCCCAGTATCCCTTAACTGCTTTTGATTTGTCTTTGCCCATTATGTATAGCACACTGCATCATGATGTTTAGCATGCAGCTCCCGTAAATGCTGAAAGCATGGTGAATGTCACCAGCATCATGTTAAATACAGGAAACTAATGTTAATAAACATTTCAAAACAGAAAGCACAGAAATCGCCAAACAACTGAAACCGTTGTTTAGTAAACATTTCAAAACTGAAGACACTTATTTTGTGAATAAGAAACGGTAAAGTACAATCATTTTGATCGTCAACCAGCCTCTACCGCTATACTCGGTTCGGCAGTTGGACAGAAAACCAGAATATACGGAAACATAAACCCATAGTGGACAACTCCATATACACGCTATGATTAACAACAACATACCAAAGAAATAAGAGGGAAGCAGGGAGATTTTTTATAATATAACCAAAGGACATAACTCTTGAGACTTATCTCCCATGTTGTATAGAACTTCTCAAATCTAACACAGTTTGCACTACCCATTCAGCTAGTATAGAAGCAGATACAAAGTATAAAAACAGTAAGCTCAGAACAAAGTACAAAAACAGTAAGCTCAGAACAACGAAATGTTAATACAAACTTTAAAGAAAAAGAAAATCAACTGAACAGCACTAAGCATGTGCGGTTTGTTATTAGCATGCAAGGTACTTGTGAGAACGTCTGCAGTCAGAACGAAAATAACAACTGTACAGTATTATATCATTGACTACAAGACAATAAATCAAACGACTTGTCAGTGAAAACAAATTCCTGTTGCAGCTTGCGCTGTTACGGTACCTGGACATACATCATTTGTATAATTCCCTGTTCACTATACCATTATTTTTGTCAGTCTGTTCGTCAGTGTAACCAACACGCCATGACATAAATCATGGATGTTCACTGTACTATTTAAAACATTTTCTCGTATTTCTGACATGATTCCAACTTGAAGAAAACGTTTCTGTTTTCAGAGACAGGGGGAGGGTGGAGGAGGATAGGATGGTGGATAAAGAATACGATTTCTTAGAAAATAAAATATTTATTATTAATTGACAAAATGTTTGTGTGTGTGTGTGTGTGTGTGTGTGTGTGTGTGTGTGTGTGTGTGCGCGCGCGTGTGTGTGTGTGTGTGTGTGCAAGCCATGTTTTTTTTTATAAATGCCAGAGAGCTTCTGCCAGTAGATAGCGAAACTCCTGGCAAGACAAGACGAATAGAATTCAGCAGTATATATGTTCTACTAATACAATATGGGCTGGTGTGCACGTAACCCTGGAGAGACTAAACATTCCACAGAGAGCGAGTTAGACCTATCTTTACCATTGGAAAATGTCAATCAGTTCGTTGTTTTCTTCTGTGTTTTAAATGTTTGCTGCCTGACTTTTCCTAGACAAAGTCTGCACCACGGTCTATTGCTGTACACGTTGACTGACAAATTTAAAAGCAAGGAAGTAAAAGAGACAAACTGAAGATGAAAGATAGATTCTATATCAAAGTATGATGGGTAGGTTTACCAACATATGACAGTGTTGAGTTACTTGAAAAGATGAATTTGGAGTTTATTGTGTGAAGAAGGTGACGAAGTAGGGTTTTGCCATAACTGACGAAACATATCTAAGCTGAAGGCCAACAGCAACACACAGCAATAAATAGATGTTGTGTTTTATGCTTTTCCCATTTTACAATATGTCAGATCTATATTTGGCAAAATATCAACATCTTGACGGGAGTTTTCTGAACGTGCACTCACCCAACCGTATTGACACATTGCTTGAATTGAATTGCTACAGACCCTGGCTCAGGCAAGGTGACCATTCCAGAGAAAAGCTGACAGGGGAAGATCAGTCTGAAGGCAAGCCAGTATCGACCTTTCTGAGCACATTCTTCTGTATACAACTTGCACACGCTCACAATATAAAATACACAGCATTAACACAGCTATGCCATGTGATATAATTTAGCTCTGCTCAAAGCAGTCAGTGACCTGACAAGTCTGTTACAAGAGCCTCGCTTTGTCAGCGTGAGATAATCTTCTGTTGCATTATGTCTGACTTGAAGAGGTGTGATAATTTCACTGGCATTAAACGATTAACATTTGCCTGTCCATTTCTTGGTACATATCACATAACAGTCCTATCTACACAGTCAGTTTCTGACGTATAAATCAACTCATTCAGGTTTGCGCATACCACCCCTAGACGTGACCAAGTCAGCAAGAGAGTCATGTCTTTTGCCCTACTCCGTGTACTAAAGGGCTTGATTTTCTGAGGACAGTATTTTTAGATTTCACTCTGCTTTGTTGTTGTTGTTGTTATTATTGTTGTTGTTGTTTTGCAGAGTGGTATTGATAACTAAAAATCATTTTTTGTGCAGCGTTATTCTCTAAGGACATTTGGATTCATTACGCGTCACACTTTTTACAAGGACACAGTGTGTAACAACAAAAACAACAATAACAATAATAATAATAATAATAATAACAATAATAATAATAGTAATAATATAATAATGATGATAATAATAAAATATCAATGATAATAACAAAAAATAGCTTTTGCATAGCACAATTCTTTGTTCGATTCACTGTGCTATTACATGAAAACTCTCACTCACATACCAACATCATTTTTCAGTCACACACACACACACACACACACACACCACACACACACACACACACACACACACACACACGCACACACAGATGGACAGATATATCACACTCAAACACACACATACACACACACAAATACACACATACATACACACAAACACACATACACAACACACACACACACACACACACACACACACACACACACACACACACACAACACACACACACACACACACACACACACACACACACACACACACACATTTACATCAGATAAGATACACCCATGCACATACGCAAATGAAAACACCAACAGTCCAACGCTTACAGTAGCCAGCCAATTAGAAGACATTAATCTTCAGGGGGGAAAAACGTACAGCACAGTCAATCTGATGGGTTTCGAGACCGAAAAAAAACAAACAAAACAAAACAAAACAAACAAAAAACCTCCACAAACAGAAGTATAAATTTACAATGAAATACTCGACATCGATGTCACGATTAGAAACAAAGTGAAACACGAACTAAACAGAAAATAAAGAGACGTGGCATGTGAGGTTTGTAAGATAGTTGTGAAAGTGTTTCAAATCAATATGAGGAAGACACGACTACACAGCATCACATTACTGGCTGCCTGATAATAAATCAAGTTTTTCAGTGTCAGTTTCAGTTTTAGTTTCTCAAGATGACGTCTCCAGGCTTGGAATGAATTGCATATGCACTATCGTCACAGGTGCCATGTAATGGAGAAGATCCACAATGATCATGGCACAAGCCTCAAGCCTGCACATAAATCCATGAGCTGGCCAGGTCCTGAGGTCCTCCCGAGATAGTTCCATAACCCTGGCGTCGTAGGGGAGTGAGGTGGCAGACATCTCAACTTTTCCCCAGGGCCAGCACGATGAGGGCGGCGCCCATCCCCTCTCTCTGGCTTCAAATTCATATTCACATATTTTTTAACCAAGACTTCAGAAACGCAAGAAGGCTAATTGGTCTCCAAGGAATGGGACCTGAGAAATCAACCTATCTCTCCAGTGTGTTACACCAAGGGAGCTGGGCAATGCCCTACTCTTCGCGATTTTCAACTGCCGTGGGATCTTTAGCGTGCACAACCAGAAAGCACACGGGTCCGACTCGTTTATTTTTTTCCGTCCCATTCTGAAGTTCGATGTTCCAGTCAAACTGATGAGAAAAGTCGAGGCCTTTACTCGGTGCGAACCCTGGAACCTCGAGTTTAGTTATTGACAGGCGAAGGTCTGAACCATTCTGCTGCTTTTCTCAAGTGACTCGACAATGAACAAAATATTGTTATTCTTGTTATTCCTCCCGTATAACTGAGATGTGGTGATGGATGGACAAGGAAATAGTTTACACATTCAATGCATCGATAAAAAGAACACTCTGGAAAACAAACCAGTCACTGTGGTGTAGTGATTAATGCAACAGACTACCGACTGGAAGATTGTGGGTTCGAATCCCCACCAGTCCCTTCAAAAATCTTTATAGGATTCTTCGACTCTAACTGGCTTCTACCCAGAGTTGGGCGTGGTATGGGCTCATTGGGAAGACTGGGACCACACAGTCAAGTCTCATCCACTTCACGGATGCGTCATTTAGGGTGTCGCTCAAATCTTCTGACCAGCACCGCAGCTGACTGTATCTCTCGGGCCTGGTTGACGTCAGGATGGTATGATGGTAGGCATAGAGTACAGCCCTGTCACGCAGTCTCTATATCCTGAATGGAACTCCATAGTATCATCATTATCATCCTCATCGACATCATTATCATTGCATTGTAAAAAAATAAAAAATAAACGGAGCCAGCTTCTTTAACCATCAAGGTGGTGTAGAAGATGGGACGAGAAAATGGAAAGAAAAAAACACTCTGGAACACGCACCAGCCACATTCAGAAATATTGTGAATGTAACACGTAGGGATGCCTATGGAGTAGTGCGTCCAAAAATGAAAAACATTTCTCAGAAATCCAGACATCAGTGTCAGACAGACGACACCCTAAGGAAGAAAAGGGTTCCAAAGAAACGAATGAAGGTTGCTTAAGAATACAAGAAAGAAAAAAAACAGTAAAAAGGGAAGAACGACTATGGAAAGACCTGAAAGTGAAACAAAACATCCAAAGCAAAGCAGTATCAGAAAGGAGGAAAAGAAACAAAACGTAGATGACCCAAGAGGTTTGTTTTTCAGAGACCCTATTTAGTTCTCCAGGAAGTTGTTAAGCAGCCCAAACCTGCGACACTGGCAGTGAAGAAAGAAGCTCTGGAACAGCATCTCAGGAAATCATGTTCCGACCCTCATGGCGTGGCACCACTTGAAATCCACAGTCTGGTACGGCCTTCAACGCCATAGAAAATTGTTTAGTAACAATCTGCCACCGCTGGATGAACAGAAAACGATTATAAAAAAACAGAACCAAATTTTCATCTGGGGAAGCCCATATCTACAATACTGTTGGAATGGTAAACCACCATTACTGTCATATGTAATACTGTTAAAATGGTAGACCATCATTATAGTCATAATTGCTATTGTTGGAATGGTAAACCATCATTATAGTCACAATTTCTACAATAACTGTTGGAATGGAAACCCATCCTTATAGTCATATTTACTAGTGCTGGAATAGTAAACCATCATTATAGTCATATTTACTACTGTTGGAATTGTAAACCATCGTTATTGTTACATTTGCTACTGATGGAATAGTAAACCATCATTATAGTCATATTTACTACTGATGGAATGGTAAACCATCATTATAATCATATTTACTACTATTGGAATGGTAAACCATCATTATAGTCATATTTACTACTGTTGGAATGGTAAACCATCATTATAATCATATTTACTACTATTGGAATGGTAAACCATCATTATAGTCATATTTACTACTGTTGGAATAGTAAACCATCATTATAATCATATTTACTACTGGTGGAATGGTAAGCCATCATTATAGTCATATTTACTACTGTTGGAATAGTAAACCATCATTATAGTCATAATTTACTACTGTTGGAATGGTAAACCATCATTATAGTCATATCTACTACTGTTGGAATGGTAAACTATCATTATAGTCATATTTACTACTGTTGGAATGGTAAACCATCATTATAGTCATATTTACTACTGTTGGAATGGTAAACCATCATTATAGTCATATCTACTACTGTTGGAATGGTAAACCATCATTATAGTCATATTTACTACTGTTGGAATGGTAAGCCATCATTATAGTCATATTTACTACTGTTGGAATGGTAAACCATCATTATAGTCATATCTACTACTGTTGGAATGGTAAACCATCATTATAGTCATATTTACTACTGTTGGAATGGTAAACCATCATTATAGACATATCTACTACTGTTGGAATGGTACGTCAATAGTGTAATGACACATTTGGGTCTTTTACAATGTATCATTATCTATTTCGTATCATGAACATTCCTGTAAACAAGGCATACATAGCATCCTCACCCATTTGTATGATCAAAACCATATAGCTAAACCAGTCTGCATTATCACTGTGGCAATAGCTGAAGGACCGGTACATTTGAAGAAGACAAAGCTATCTGGTCATGCAAACAATGCACTGCTGGAATTTGCGTTACGCATTTTATGCAAAAGCATTTTCCCAACAGGTTTTACTTGTGCACAAGTACACAGTTTGATAAGTTTTAATATCTGGATCGGTCATCTCACCAGATGATAGATGCACATCAGAAATAGCCAGAAGAATTGGCCAGGCCAAAACAGCATTCAGTAAGATGAAAAGTGTCCTTACCAACAAATGTCTATCAATATCATCAGGAAGAGAGTTCTTGAATGTTATAGAGAACCGATAATGATATATGGTTGTGAGGGGTGGACAGTCAACACGCAACTCCAGAACAAGATTGGGGAGGCGAAATGTGGTTTCTAAGAAGAATGTTGAGAGTTCCATGGACAGGAAAGAAAACAAACGAGACATTCCAGATAGAGGCAGACACAAGAAGATCATTGATAACGAAGATCAGGAAAAGACAAGCAACATTTATGGCTCATTGTATGAGAAAGGGGAATTAGAGCACCTGGTCACAACAGGAAAGCTGGAGGAAAACAGAACACCAACACCATGTGGCAGGGCAGATAATGATGATGATGATGACAAGTGCACAATACGTATTACACATAAATGACGTCTTGCAACTGTGATATAATGGAGTCTGTTTATTTGTCAAACAATTGCCGTCTGGTCGTTATTCTTATCATCAAAGGAAATATCCGAACATAAATTCTGCTTGTACATACCTGTAATTTCCATGTTTCTTTCCTGAAACGATTAAGTATAAAAATAGATCAGCAATTTATACTGAACTTACAGACAGACTGAGACAGTCTGATAAATATTAATGCTGCAAATCATTAGAAACCGCAGCGCTGCTTAGTAAAGTAAATTCATAAAGATTAGATGTGCGTGCACGTGCGCGCGCGCGCGCGCGCGTGTGTGTGTGTGTGTGGTTATGGCTGGATGTGTTTATGTGGATATGTTTGTCTATGTGTGTCTGTGTATGAGTTCGTTCTGCGTGTATTCTGCGTATGTTTGAGTGTATGATTGTGTGCTTTTGTTTGTGTGTCCATGTTTTTTTGTGTGTATGTGTGTGTGTGTGTGTTTGCGTGTGTGTGTGTGTGTATGTGTGTGTGTGTGTGTGTGTGTGTGTGTGTGTGTGTGTGTGTGTGTGTGTGTGGATGGGTGGGTGGGTGTATGTGTGTATGTGTGTGTGCGCGTCTGTATGCATACGTGTGTGTCTGTGTGTGTATATATGCACACGCGATGCGCGCGTGTGTGTGTGATGTGCATGCATACTCGTATGTATGTTTTCGTGTTTTTTTGTGTGTATGTGTGTATTTGTCTGTGTTTGTGTGTGTGCGAGCATATTTGCACATACAAGTACGCACACACACACACACACACACACATACACACACATCATCATCATCATCATGTGCCCTGCCGCATGGCGTTCGCGATCATGGTCATCCACACGAATCTATCCCCTGTCACTGCAATCACATCTCCCACCCTCCCTGTCCCCAGCCACCCTGCTAGTCCGTCCAACACCCTCTTCCTGGTCCACCCGGTTCCCCCTCCTCCCTCCAGCTCTTCTGCCATGACCAGGTGTTCCAATTCCCCTTTCCTCACAATATGTCCCCCAAATGTTGCTTGTCCTTTCCAAATCCTCCCTATCAATGTTTTTCCTGTCTTCCTCCTTCAAGGCTGTCTCGCTTTTTTTACCCGCTGTCCATGGAACTCTCAACATTCTCCTCAGGAACCATATGCCGGTTGCCTCAATCCTGCTCTGACCTTGCGTGTTGACTGTACACGCATCACAACCGTCCAATAGTATTGGTTTTATATAATTGTCAAGAACTCTCTTCCAGTCAATAGGCATTTGTTGGCAACCCCTCCTCCCTTGGCCTGGCCAATTCCACTGGACACCTCCGATGTGCATCTACCGTCAGGTGAGACAACTGTTCCCAGATATCCAAACTTATCAACCTGTCTGAAAGTTGTGCCATCTGCTGCACACACACGGAAAATAAACCCATAGTAGAAAGACCAACACATACGTCAGGATTAAAAACGAAATTTTACATGAACTGAAAGGAAAATGAAACCAACTGGAACACTCTGCAACTGAGGTTAACGAGCGAGGTACTTGTGAGAATGTTTGTAATCAATATGGAAGGAACACAAGTGTGCAGCGTCATATTATTGACTGCTGGACAATAAATCAAGCGACTTGTTAGTGAACAAAATATTCTTCTCACTGTACGTGCTATAACTGTACCTCGACATAAATCATTTGTGTAATTCTTTGTTCACCATAACACCGTTTGTGTTGGTCTGTTTCTCATTGTAACCAACTCTCACGACATAAATCATGTATGTTTACTGTGAGATGTAAATCCTGTTTTCGTGATTTATGGTATGACTCTTGTTTGGGAAAAATCTTGTTTCAGAGAGAGAGGGTGACGAGTGGAAGGGGTAGTGGGTATAGCATATGCATTTGCAGAAAATAAATTGTATTCATTTGCTAATAGGAAAATATGTATGTGTGTGTATGTGCGTGTGTGTGTGTGTGTGTGTGTGTGTGTGTGTGTGTGTGTGTGTGTGTGTGTGTGTGTGTGTGTGTGTGTGTGTGTGTGTGTGTGTGTGTGTGTGTTGTGTGTGCACCAAGCATCTATAAATACTCATCAGAGAGCTTCTGTCATTAGAGAATGAAACTAGTGGAAAACGAAGAACAGTTAACAAGAAACACCACGAGGGTGCGGATGGGACCCAGAGCATCAATGCCTTGCCACTCTCTGGACAGTCACCTCACAAGCTCCCAACGCCACACAACAGCCATCTCACCAAGCAAAGGGGGCCTGTCCATGCGCTGAATAACCAATTCGGACCTAGTCATTTGTTACATTGCATACAAACCGAATAGCGAAGTGGGGAGACGACAAACCCCGGGACATAGCCACACAACGTGTGCCAACCAGGTCCAGCCCAGCCTCCGGACCAAGACAGAATGAAGAGTCCTCTCTCTCCCCTCTCTGGTCTTCAACTCTCTTTATGACAGCCCGCCCTGCAACCAGCTCTCATAGCTGCCAGCTTCTTTCCCTTACTGTCGACAGTTAGCAAAACTCAACGGTGTATATGTTTGGGCTGGTATGCATGTAACATGGGACAGCCTAATCACTGCACCACAGATGCAAGCTAGGCCTATCGATTTTCTCTTCTTCCATGTTTTACCTGTGTGCTGCCTGACGACTCTGAGATGAAATCCGCACCATTTTCTCTTGATGTATACTGTAAACTCATTGGAAAAGAAAAGCAAGAAAGTAAAACAGATACAAATCATGGCAGGCCTACCAGAACATCATAGTGTTAGGTTACTTGACGAATGAATTTGGAGAAATGTACTATCTTCCTGAAGAAGGTGACCAGAATGTAACTGGCAAAACAACGTTGTTGTTTTTTTAAGTTTGGGCCAACAGCAGCGACAACAGCAACGATCAGCATCAGCAGCATCAGCAACAACAAGAACAAGAACAATGTTTTTATTTGAAACGCAACATTAACTCTTTTCTGTTCTGAAATTTGTTATGATTTTTCATGAAACTGACAGTACATTTACTAGAAAGCATGCCATTTCGTCAAATATTAATTTATATTATCAAATTACATTATCAAACTAAACACTTAGAAACGTTTGCGGTTTCACTGATGTATAACATGCAGCCTTTTTATTGATAGATTTTATAGTTCCAAATGGAACGATGTTGCTATGGGAGAATGGAAGAGCGTTAAATGAAGATAGACTGTGAAGTTGTTTTTTGCCGCAGTTCACAAGGTGTTACGCCTGTGTGTGACAAAGTATCAACACCTTGACGCCTCTTTCTGAGCGTGAACTCTCCACCACCCCACCCCCACCCCCACCCCCACATTTTCTTCTTCACGACTACCTTCTATGATTGAATTAGCTTGCTACAGACCCACGCTTAGGCAATGTGATCAGTCCAACGAAACAGTCACTGAGTAATCTCGGTGCCAACAGTTGTGATACACTCTTTTGAGATAAACTTGCATGAGCTGACAACACAACGCACACAGCGCTGTCAGATCATTTGATACATTTTAGCTCTACTGCCAAATTCGTCTTTTCAACTCGGTTAGTCAGAAATTCAACTTGCTGCATTCAAATGGTTGAGGCTGGATACACAAATAGTCCACAAACTAAAAGCGTAGATACAGAGGAGCCCCTTGGAACATAAACTGACTACAATTTGGGGTATAATATCATCATCATGTGCCCTGCCGCATGGCCTTGGTGATCATGATCCTCCATACGGATCTACCCCTTGTCACTGCAAGTACATATCCCACCCTCTGTGTCTTCACTATGTCCGTCCATAGTTTCTCCTGGATCTACCTGGTGCTCTTTTTCCCTCTGGCTTAACTGTTGTGACTTGATGCTCTAATGTCTCTTGCCTCATAAACGTCCTCTAAATGTCACTTGTCTTTTCCTTATCTTCTTTATTAATATTCTTTTTGTGTCTGCTCCTTTCAAGACCATCTCGTTTGTTTTCTTTGCTGTCCATGGAATGTTTAATTTCTTAGAAACTATTTCAACTGCCTCAATCTTGTTCTGAGTTTGCGTGTTGACTGTCCATGCTTCACATCTGTACAACAGTAACGGTTCTACAAAGCACTTGAGAACTTTCTTCCTGATATATTGTGCAGGTGACATAAAGGGACCCCTGAGGAACAGAAAAGACCTCATCAGAAGTCCAGATGCCAGCATGTGGAGGATCACTCATCACCCGTCAGCATCATCATTCTTATTGTTATTGTTCTTTAAAGTCCATCCAACTGCATAGAGCCATATCAGGGCTACAACCGCTTCAAAACATACAAAGCTTCAACAGGAAAAAAAAAAAAAAAGGAAATTGAGTACACGTGTCGATGCATTCGCGCACATTACCCAAGGACATGCCCCAAGGGTTGATCATTTCGTCCAATCTATCGCACAGGGATTTAAACACACACACACACACACACACACACACACACACACACACACACACACACACACACACACACACACACACACACACACACACACACATGAATACAAATTCAAGCATACCTGAGGACACCAATACAAACGAGCATAAATTATCTAAAATTGCTTCCGCATATCTCACCTTCCTAGAGCCAAAAATGCACTCAATACATGTACCCAATTATCGATCCTGAGAAAAAGTACGTAAGATTTTATCGAATACATACAGGTGAATGGACCAGCAACGCAAAAAATGATAGGAAGAAATGACTGAAAGCAAATGAGGAAGAAAGAAACAGAGAGAATGACAGAAAAGAGGAGACTTTTAGCAAGAATTTCCAGAAGGTGGGGATGCTATTTATGCTGAAAGATCCCCCAGCATCCTTACAGGGATTCAGCATCATCAGGCTCGATAGTAGTCACCACAGCAGATATCATAACAGTTTCCTCCGTCATTTCCATTCTGGACTTTTCTGATATGTTGTAGACTTTGAAATCACTAATGTTGGTGATGTTGGTGATGGTGGTGGTGCTCTTCATATAGAGGGTGGGTGGTCCGCTCTGATTTCTTTTGGCCTCAACTTTTCCTAGTAATATTGTTTCAGTTTCCGTTTCTCAAGATGACGTCACCACGCAAGGAACGAATTCCATATGCGCTAACGTCACATGTGCCATGTGTGTGGTGATCACAGCACAAGTCTTAATCCTGCACATAAACCCATGAGCTGGTCAGGTCCTGAGGCCCTACTTAGACTGTCTGTATTTTATACTGTATTGTATCAGCCTACCACTGGAATAACATTGTTATCAGCATGGTTGTGTCGGTGCTGTGGCTTGCGTAGCTGATGTATTTCATGTTTTTCCCTTTTGCTGATTTCTGCCAGCAGTTCACGTTGGGCTATGAATTCGTTCAAAGCGTTTTCGTGTGTCCTTTTATCAGTTCATTTTGGCTCCACAAAGCTGTTTGTAGAACTACATCTCTGCTGCTTGAGTCTTATTTTCTTCTGGATTTTTGCATGTCCTGGTTTTATAGCCAAGTAACAACACTGGCCACATCAAACATTTCAGAATTATGAGTTTAAGGACTGTTGGCATGCTTCTAACTTTCCAAATGTTATTGAGATTTTTTTTTCTGTTTTGTTTTTTTCTACTGTTATTGTGATGTCTTTAGTACAGGTGCCATCCTAAGATTTTTTGTTGTTGACTTTTATTTTAGTATCATTGCACTCAGGGGGGTTACCTTTGAGCTCACCTTTTTTTTCCATCCCATTTTCTACGCCACTTTAATGGCCACAGAAGCTGTAACAGTTTTTAGTATGCGATGATGATGATGTCGATGTGGATGATAATCATGATGCTATGGAGTTCCATCTAGGATTGAGACTGCGTGACAGGGTTGTACTCTACGCTTACTATCATAATATATCCTGGTGTCAACCAGGCCCAAGAGGTACAGACACATGCGGTGTTGGTTTGCAGATTTGAGCAACACCCTCAATGACGCATCTGCGAAGTGGATGAGACTCGACTCTGTGGTTCCAGTCTTCCCAATGAACCCATAGCACACCTAACTGAGTAGGAGCCAGTTAGAGCTGAAAAATCCCACAATGATTTTTGAAGGGACCAATGGGGATTTGAACCCACAACCTTCTAGTCGGTAGTCCATTGCGTTAACCACTGCACCACAGTGACTGGTTGTCCATCCTAAGATTTAACAATCTAAACAAAATTTAAATCATGAACATTTTCTAATGCAGTCTCGTTGATTTGAGTATATTGATGTGTTTGACTTCTTTTCCTTCTAGGTACATTGCTTTTGTCTTCTTGGTATTTTGACTTAGGACTGCCTTCTTTCCCGCTGCATTTACTCTGTGTGGATTTTTTTGTCATGCTAGTGATATTGTCTGACATCAGTGCAGTATCATCACCATCTCGTCTATTTATGGTATTTTAATTGCCAATTATTATTCCCATGTCCTCAATACTTGCGTCTCTGACAGCCTGCTCATGTATGTGTTCCATGAGCTGTGGTGAGATGATGCATCCCTGAGGGACTCCTCTCTTGGTGCTAAAATATTTGCCGTTTTGACAACTCCATCTTGTTGCCGTGTTTTGATCGTTGTATAGGGCCGCAATAAAGGAAAATAGATGCTCACAGATGTCGATCTTCTTCGTGGTAAAAATAAGTCATAATCGCTACTGTTAGACTGTTAAGTCATCATTTATTCATATTTACTACTGGTGGAATGAAAAAAACAAAAACATCATTGCAGTCATATTTACTACTGCTGTCATGGTAAACCATCGATATAGGCATATTTTCTACTAGTGGAATGATAAACCATTATTATTGTTACATTTACAACCGTTGCAATAACAAATCATCAATATAGTCATATCTACAATCGTTGGAATGATAATCACTTTTGTTATATTTACAACTTTAGGAATAAATTATCAGTATAGTCATATTTAATATCATTGGAATGATAAACATCATTATTTTACATTTTCAACTGTTGGAATAGTAAGCCATCAATATAGTCATATTTACTATTGTTTGAGTGGTAAACCATCATTATTGTTATATTTACAACTGGTGAAATAGTAAACCATCATTATTGTTATATTTACAACTGGTGAAATGGTAAACCATCATTATTGTTATATTTACAACTGGTGAAATGGTAAACCATCATTATTGTTATATTTACAACTGGTGAAATGGTAAACCATCATTATTGTTATATTTACAACTGGTGAAATGGTAAACCATCATTATTGTTATATTTACAACTGGTGGAATGGTAAACCATCATTATTGTTATATTTACAACTGGTGGAATGGTAAACCATCATTATTGTTATATTTACAACTGGTAAAATGGTAAACCATCATTATTGTTATATTTACAACTGGTGGAATGGTAAACCATCATTATTGTTATATTTACAGCTGGTGAAATGGTAAACCATTATTATTGTTATATTTACAACTGGTGAAATGGTAAACCATCATTATTGTTATATTTACAACTGGTGGAATGGTAAACCATCATTATTGTTATATTTACAACTGGTGGAATGGTAAACCAACATTGTGGTCAATGGTATCAATAGGACAATGGTGTATGACACTGTCAAATACATTGCTGTAGTTGACGGAAACAATGCAGGCCTCTTGCTCGTTTCTCTGGTTTACTAGCAATATTGTTATCAATCTCATTGTTCTTGTATTTTATAAGGGATGATATTCATTTCTCCACATATGTCTGCCTTTATTTTCCATGCTTTTGTAAAGTGCATGAGTCACTGGCAGACATATTACAGAAAGTAATTCCATACAACTGATTGTAATAACTTGTGTTATATTGTACGTGTCAAGGTTCACAATTCATGCTCATGTATTTTTGTGTGTACAGTAGTGTAAGACAGTACCAATAAAATATAATGCTATTATCCTTGAGTGATAAAGTCAACACGCAAAGCCAGAACAAGATTGAGGCAGCCAAAATGTGGTTTCTAAGAAGAGAGAGAGAGAGAGAGAGAGAGAGAGAGAGAGAGAGAGAGAGAGAAAGAAAGAGAGAGAGAGACTGAAAGAGCACATGCCTGGGTCTATATAGATACGTTTGTTGGCATAGAAACTTCTACTTTCAATTCACTCAAAAGAGTTTATCTCCTTGCTCATAGTCGTCTTTAATTAGTCACATGTCATCTCTAAACTTTTCATCAATGATCAGTGGTGACGAGCATCATCATGTGCCTTGCTGCATAGCGTTGGTGATTAAACCCTTCCTTATGAACCTACCTGTTGTCGCTGCAAGTATATCTCCTACAATTTCTGCCCTATTCCACTCTGCAAAACAGTCCAGTATTTGCTCCTTGGGTCTACCTGATACCCTTTGTCACCCAACCGTTTCTGTTGTGACTGGGTGCTCAGATATTCCCTTGGCTAATACAATGCCTTATAAATGTTACTTGTCTTTTCCTAGTCTTCTTCATGAATGTTCTTTTTGTGTCTGCCTCCTTCTAAACTGACTTGCTTGTTTTCTTTGCTGTCCATGGAACTCTTGGTATTCTTCTTAGAACCACATTTCAGTCGCCTCAATCTTGTTCTGACTTTATAACTGACCACGGTTGACAATCGTTCAACTATATCGGTTCTATATTTGTATAACACCGAATAATTTTGTTCCTGGTGTTAATTGATAGACATTGGTTGTTAAGAAAGCTTTCTATTTTCTTGAATGCTGTGTTAGCTTTACCAATTTCGCTGGATATTTCTAATGTGCATCAGCGGTCTGGTGAGATGACTGTTTCCAATGTTTAAACGTTTTTCACTTGTGAGTGTTATGCCAGTTGCTGTTTTTTATATGAGGGGACCATTACCTCAGTCTTCTTGGTACTTAGCTCCAGCCCTTTACATGAGTTTGTAGGTCGTTTTTATTATCTGCATAACATGATCGTTAATCGTTTTCCTCCAATATCTATCCATGGTCACTCTTCTAGTTTTCTCATTATATTTTCTGTGTAATGTGAAAACATATCTGGTGACAGAACACATCCTTGCCCAATTCCTCTTTGGATATTTTGGAAAGGCTTATATCATTTTCTACTCTCATTGCTGCTGTTTGTTCCCAATATACCTTCCTTATTATTCTCAGACCTTCTCCGTCAGTATGGAGGTTTTATACTTGGTTGATCAATCGCTGTCTCTTATCTGATCAAAATTCTTAATATTACCAACAAAACACAAATGTAAATCCTTATTCAACTCAATGTATTTGTTTGCGAAAATTCTTAGCATGTATACAACATTATTACATCCTTTCATTTCAATGAGTGAACGTTTTTTTCTGTTCTTTCTCTTCCCTGTTTTCATCATGTTTATTATAAACAATATCTTTGTCACATGAGTCATCAAGCTGACTGTTCAATAGATCTTGCATTCTATCGTCCCTGGTTTCTTTGGAAGTGCAATGGAAATTGTATTTGACTATTCTTAGGGTTTTTCCTGTTGTTGTTAAGTTCATACAGGGAAACTATTACTTTTGTCAATACGAAACTTATCTACAACATCAGTTATGTCTATAGTAATATTGTCTGGGCTTTTCCAGGTTTCATTATTTATTTATTTATTTATTTATTGTTTATTTTTATGTATGTATGTATGTATGTATGTATGCATGTGTTATTATTATTATTATTACTATTGGTATGATGATGATGATGATTATTGTTATTATTATTATTACTATTATTATTGTTATTATTATTATTATTGCTATTATTATTATTATTATCATCATCATCGTTGTCGTTGTCGTTGCAAGGGTAACATGAACATCACCAGCACCAGCATCACTCCTGATCCACTGAATATCAGTGACCTCTGTCCAGGTATAGACTACATCATGAATCAGAACGAGACAAATTTCACAGTCCTAGAAGTCAATGTATCATACTGCAGTGAATTGGCATTTGAACACCTTCTGACACAACAGAGAGTGTTGTATGGGATGTGTAAAAAGTTCACACATTTCTGTCTTCTGCATGTAGTGGTACCCCAGGGTATGTTAGTACAGGCCCGGGTCCAACGTTTGGCATACTGGTGTGGCTCTAGGGAATGGAAAACGTTAATGTTTCAATGGAATTCTGACGGCCAGCATTACGAAACGTGGACAATACAATGCAGTAGTTATTCTATGGAAGACGATTACATCGAATCAATTGGAAACTCTCTGTCTTTTGTGCACTACAACAAGCCTCTAGTTAGGGTACATATACAGGTAATTGAAGATCACAGTTTTGTTAAAGTATCTACGTCACTGTATTACAGTTATATGATATTACCACGTCAGTGTTTCCCTTGGGCAGCTTCTCATGATATCTGGGAAGAAATGTCAGCTCCCCCTGGCTGTGTCATCATGCTCAGTTTTCAGGGAACATCGTACAAATCGTACACACCTGACACGTATGTAGACTTGATTTATACACAGCCAGATACACGTCAAAGCGTTCTACGTGTGTGTGGTGACAGTAATGCAGAAGCTCGCATTTTTCCTACAACACATATTCAAATTCATGTTAGTAGTCTGGATTACGTTCAGTTATGCCAAAGTACCAGTCTGAAAATACTGTTTTCTTTCCACCAAGAGATAGTTAAACCCAATCGGTTATCAACTGGTTTATTCAATTGTTCTGTCATTCACTATTCCAGCTTTCAGCATCACCTAGACTGTAACCTGAAGCCAGAGTGTGAAGATGGACAGGATGAAACAGAACACTGTCCCTTCAGCAGTCCTGATTGTCAGGGTTTGGTGGCATCACATAACAAGTGTTTTTTATTTATTAATCTTGATGTTCATATACCACCTGCACTGGCATCATATGAGTGTCAGAAGATGGGTGGACAGCTGGCTTCAGTCAAAACCAGACAGGAACAAATTGATTTCTTGCAGATCTTTAATCACCTTGACGAGTTTGAGGTGTTATCAGGTTTGTCATCAGGTTTCAAGTCAGTGACTTTTATGTACAGCAAGTTCCGTCATTGGTCAGACAGTACTATAATATACAACATTGTTCATCTACACGAGCATAAATACCGTCCCCAAAAGTCCAGTTTTCACAGACGTCTGGGCGCACACACCATTCATACAGTTCGGTATACAAAAAGGATACTTTGTGAAGTGAAATTACAATCACAAAAGCTGTTAAGTGTTCAAACTGTTGAGTTCCCTGTTCTAGATCTGCAAATGTCTCTTTTGGTTCAAACACAGCAGACTTTATCAGAGTGTCTAGAGGGTCACTTGACACATACATTTTTATCCTGTGATCTTCAAGTAAACTGTGAACAAACGATGTACACAAAATCATGCGTCTTCTGGAATATGAACACTAGAAACTCAGACACACCACTATTTCCTAAAAAGCACACTGGCTACACCATTGTTATGTTTGTCTGTGATGATGACATGACAACACTGCCTTACACCCTGGTGTGTGACTTCAGACACAACTGTCCAGATCACAGTGATGAGTCATTCTGTCAACATCCTTCATGCAGTGGTTTTCTATGCACTAATGGTCAGTGTGTTTTGGGCATTCAAATTTGTGATGGCATCGCAGATTGTTTGGATGGCTCTGATGATGCCAGGTGCTACTTGGACCTTTGGCACCACAAAGAGGCTAAGAAAAACCAGCGACTTTACATCAACCTGGACGGTACAGGTTACTTTACTCAGCAGCTAATGACATCTCATCAATCTTGTCCTGACACTCATTACAGGTGTACAGAAGACTGGTTGTACTGTCTCCCTGTCTACACTCGATGTAACGGATTTTGTGACTGTACATATGGTGAAGATGAACAAGACTGTGAGACATTCACCTGTCCTGGTTTCTGTCAGTGTCGTGGTTCTGCAGTTTGTGTCCATGGAGATCATCTGTGTGATGGCTGGAGTCAGTGTCCACAACATGATGATGAATGGTTGTGTGGCATGACCTGTCCTGATGGCTGTCAATGTCAAGGTCAGTCTTTCTTATGTCCCCACACTTTCTACGCTGTCCTCTTTCCCCAGCTTCGCTACATGGACGCAACTGGCTCAGGAATGACTCTGGCTGATTTCATTCACAACACATATCTCATTTATCTGAGTCTTTCCTATTGTTCTCTAGTCAATATATCAAGTGTGACGCTTCACAACCTACAATCCCTTGATCTGACCTACAACTACCTGAGAAATGTGGATAGAATTTTTTTTCTCAAGCTATGGAATTTAAAAACTTTATTTCTGGCAAACAACCCTCTCACGTCACTAAGAGGTAAGCCATATTTTCTGTTTCATTATAGTCTAACAAAAATAGATGCTTCAACAACACGTGTCCAGATACTTAACACTGAGCAGCCCATGTGCTTTCCCCAAGTCACACACTTGAATTTATCTTTTTCCGGCATTCAAACAATCAAGCCCAGAGCAGTCCAATGTACGCCACACCTGACCGAACTGGACGTAAGAGGAAATTTGGTGACCAACTTTCCATTGGATGTTTTTTCAATGTGGAATAATTTGAACAGCATATTGTCCTCCAATCACAGACTTTGTTGCAGAAATTTACGTTTGAAACAGTCGCGCACAATACAATGTGTATCACCAAAACTTGTGTTGTTTTCCTGCGAATATTTGCTACCAATTGAATTGTACAGGCTTTTCTATTGGTTAATAAGCGTGTTCTCCATTCTAGGCAATTGTTTTTGTTTCATCGCAGCATTTGTGGAAAAGAACTTATTTGGAAGTACTTTCACCACATTTATTGCCTATTTGCAAATTTCAAACATCTGTATGGGAATTCATGTCAGCATGGTTACAGTGGCCAATGAAATATTCTATGGAAAATACATCTACTTTGAAAAGACATGGACACAGAATATGACTTGTAAGGTTGCTGGTTTCCTTTCCCTTCAGTCCAGTGAGGTGTCCGTTCTGATGCTCTGGTTCATGACACTGGATCACATCATTGTCCTTTGTTTCCCCTTAACTACGTGGACATTCAATACACGTCTCACAGCTGCAGCTTGTGCCGTGTCATGGTGTGGTGGACTTTTGGTGTCTGTGATACCTTTTCTTCCTGGACTGTCACACTGGGGCCTCAATGGCCAGTCTGGTTTGTGTCATCTGGCTCTATCTCATAGTAACTCCAAAGAAGAGTTCAGGTGGTTCACAGTCACTGTCGTGTTTAACTGTCTATTGTGTTCCATGGTGGTCGTTGGTCAACTCATCATTTACAGACGAACACCTATTCATCCAGTCCTAATGGATTCCACAAAGAAATGGATATATTTTTCAGTCCATTTGTTGATAAAAGTGGCTATAACAGATGCTGTGTGCTGGTTCTCCCTTGGTATGACCAGTATGATAACCTTAGATGGCAGTGGTAGTACAGGCAAGGCCCATGTCACCATGGTTGTGTTCCTGCTACCGCTCAACTGTGTGCTCAACCCGCTGCTATACATTTGGACTGTTGTAACACAGCGACGACAAAAGGAACAGGAAAAGAGACTGTTACAAGTGTTAAAATCACATCTGCTATTAGAGAAAAACAGTTCATCAATGAAACCTTAAAACTTACTTAATCATTACCAGAATACATTCGTACAGCTGTAGAGCAGGGTCGGTTGTGTGTTTGGTTCTGTTCTTTATCAACATGCCAACCTGTATGTGAGGCCTTCATCAGGACCAGTGATGGCTGTGTGTTTGGTTCTGTTCTTTATCAACATGTCAACCTGTATGTGAGGCCTTCATCAGGACCAGTGATGGCTGTGTGTTTGGTTCTGTTCTTTATCAACATGCCAACCTGTATGTGAGGCCTTCATCAGGACCAGTGATGGCTGTGTGTTTGGCTCTGTTCTTTATCAACATGCCAACCTGTATGTGAGGCCTTCACCAGGACCAGTGATGGCTGTGTGTTTGGTTCTGTTCTTTATCAACATGCCAACCTGTATGTGAGGCCTTCACCAGGACCAGTGATGGCTGTGTGTTTGGTTCTGTTCTTTAT
The DNA here is from genome assembly GCA_030674185.1 of Monoplex corrugatus. Taxonomy (NCBI): domain Eukaryota; kingdom Metazoa; phylum Mollusca; class Gastropoda; order Littorinimorpha; family Ranellidae; genus Monoplex; species Monoplex corrugatus. Next base: position 35,664,576 of record JAPXFY010000034.1, read on the forward strand.
CAACATGCCAACCTGTATGTGAGGTCTTCATCAGGACCAGTGATGGCTGTGTGTTTGGTTCTGTTCTTTATCAACATGCCAACCTGTATGTGAGGCCTTCACCAGGACCAGTGATGGCTGTGTGTTTGGCTCTGTTCTTTATCAACATGTCAACCTGTATGTGAGGCCTTCATCAGGACCAGTGATGGCTGTGTGTTTGGCTCTGTCTGTTGTGTATCTACATGTCAACCTGTATGTGATGCCTTAATCAGGGCCAGTGCTATTTGTGTTTGGCTCTGTCTGTTGTGTATGTACATGTCAACCTGTATGGGAGGCCTTCACCAGAACCAATGCTAGTTAAGTGTTTGGCTCTATCTGTTGTCTGTTGTGTATCAACCATTGAGAAATTAGCATCCGACTTTGATATACTGTGTCTACAACAATCTAGAACACACCAATGAAACCCAATAGACTTTGAAGACTTTGATATCATTGAGAAATGTGATGGCAGAGGACTGGCTATAGTCATCAAAAAGAACCTGAAGACAAAGTATCCATATTAGATCCAGATGGTGTAAAATTCATGTGAACTGCTATGTATACACCTTCAAATACAGAAAAAAACAAAAGAATATTGTACTCATCAATGCTTACGTGCACCCAGGATCCTGTACCTCAAAAACAACGTGGAACTTCCTAGAAGAAATTGAAGACGAACTAGGAGACATTGCGGTGGTACATGGCGATCTCAATGAAGGATCTACAGTGTGAGATCAGAAGGGAACTTACTCCCAGGAACATGCTCTGGAAGAGATGCTGTGCAATATCCAGTTCAGCCCACTCACAACAACGTCACCATCCCATATGGGTGCAAGACCAGGAGACACAGACAGCACGATTGACAGCACTCATATCTCCTAAACTAACACCACTAATGTGTGCAGAGACACTGAACACACATGGCAGTGACCCCTTCCAATTGTTTTCAGTATAAGGAAACATATGTCACCTAAATGAACAAGAATTGCATGAAGCACTTGCACGTGCAGAAAAGACAAACACACCCTGGTCCAGACAAGATTCGATACTGTGACATGAAAACGCTGTCTGAACACGAAAAAAAGTAAATTGTACACTCTCAGCAATCAGCCCCACCAAAGCACAGGTACTGTTCTGCACCCTTGACAACAAAGCAGCGATCGAAAAATGTCTACCAGTTACGTTCAAAGGAATCAATGTCGAGCAAACAAACAACTTACACTACCTTGGCATCAGTTTGGATAGAATGCTGACCTTCAGAAAACATGTGGAAACCACTACACTCAAATGTAAAAATGGCCTTTCAATCCTAAAAGAAATGGCAGCAAAAGGCATTGAACAACGTCATCTCTTTCAAGTGTAACAAGATGTAATACTGAGTGTCATCGATTATAGACTGGGCCTCACTACGTTGTCATAGACAAACCTGCTAAAGCTAGAAAGAATACAAAACCAATCAATGAGAGTGATCTTCGGAACTACAAAAGACACACCCACGGAGACTATGGAATACCTGCTCGACCTTCCTTCAATACATTCGAGACACAAAATAGAACAAGTAAAGGCATATTTCAGATCATTGGAGAACCCAAAAATCCCATTCCACCAGATAATCGGAACAGCAAAAGGCAACAGACTCCAACGTGGGAAATCATGGATGGTACAGGCAGAAGACTCCATTCAGCATGTTTCTCAACTGAAGGAACTCAAAGGGACAAGGGAATGGGAAAAAATCCAAACCGTTTCAACAATATGTACAAAATTATCATACCCAAAAATCTAGAGAGACATTGTCGCGAATGGCCAGAAGGGAAAACAAAAGCAGAAATTCAGCTACTCATACAGCAACTAAGCTTCATCCCCAAAGATCAAATAATATACATGGATGGCTCAGTCACCAATAACAATTCTGGATGGGGCTTCACTGTCAAACAGAATGGAAACACAAAACATGTAAAAGACGCTACGTATGATATCACAACCTCCAGTCTGACGATGGAAATTGAGGCAGTCACACATGCACTACAATGGCTAACCTCACTGGATGACGACATGAAAGAAAGCCAAGCCTTCATCCTGATTGACTCAATGAATCTACTTAAAAAAATGGAGCAGGGACTCCAAAATGGCTAAAAAAGCAATGAAGAGTATCAACTTAAGAAGTCTCACATGGATCTACTGCCCTGGACATGCTGGTGTTAAGGGAAATGAACGGGCCAATAAACATGCAGGCAATGCCACTACAACAGAAAATATCCATCTGGGAAAGTCTGAGATCCTTAGACGCTTCAAATCATATCTTCGTGAACAAAATGTGTTATCATACCATCGAACGTCTTACCCAAAAAGGAATAGATAGAGGAAGTGGCCGGAAATCCACTATGAAAGGAAAAAGAAGAGCTATCATTAATCAGACCAACATTGGTATCATCTCAAAAGTAACACTGCACAGACTCTCACAGCGTGGAATAGAAAGCGTCTGGGCTTTTCCTGGAACAGATATAAAGGAAAAGTGAAGAAAAGAAACAGACAACTGAAGGACAAGCAAGTTTGCCAAACTGTCTGTGTGTGTTTAAGGTTGTTTTTTTTTTTTTTTATTGATTGTTATCCAGATATGTCTGTAGGTTTGTCATGATATGTATATATATATGGGTGTCTCCTCTTTGCTGGTGTTGTTGTTGCTGTTGTTGTAGCTGTTATTGTCGGCCATCATGCTGTGTCGATATGGGTACATATGAATGAATGTATGTGTATATGTCTGTGTGCAGCATGTGGATATATGCATGTGTTTATTGTTATTCGTTATTTTGGTCTCTTACCTGTTTATTTATCTAAATACTCCTTTATTTTGTATTTGTTTATTCACATTCTTACTTACTTCTTATACACTTACTCACTCACTCATTTATCCGCGTGCTTGTTTACTTGCTTGCTTATTTACTAGCTTGCTTATTTACTTTCTGACTTACTTATTTACTTCCTTCCTTCCTTCCTTACTTCCTTACTTACTTACTTCCTTACTTACTTACTTACTTACTTACTTACTTACCTATCTATGAATTAGAAAATATTGGCTTCACCTCATTGATAGATGGCTGGGCATTTAGGCATTGACTGGGTGTGTGGGGGGGGGGGGGGGGGGTTCTGTCATGTGAGATGTGTTTATACGGAATGGCTAGTTGTGTTGTAAATCGATCTATATTTATTTATTTAATATGTATATGCATATATATATATATATGTATATATATATACAAATATATATATATATATACATGTGTATATATATATATATATATATATAGATATATATATATATATATATATATATATATATATATATATATATATGTGTGTATGCGCATGACGTTAGTGCATATAGACTTCGTTCCGATTGCGGAGACGCCATCTTGAGAAACTGAAACTAAAACCGAAACTGTTGTGTATGTACATGTCAACCTGTATGTGAGGCCTTCACCAGGACCAGTACCAGATGTGTGTTTGGGTCTGTCTGTTGTGTGTTTACATGTCAAACCTTGTGTGAGGCCTTCACCAGAACCAGTACCGGATGTGTGAGTGGCAGTGATGTTATAAAAAAAATTCATCTGAAGTTTGCTGGAAGTTCAAATCTAGCCACATAGTACTGTGATGCTGAATTCTCCATGATTTCCAGTGCTTTTCTGTTTTTGGTATGCCCCAAATAAAATGTAGCCAGATAACTCTTTCCTGTCCCATTTTCTTGTGAAGGCATGGGCATTAACAACAGCCCCTCCTTGCTCTCTAGTTCAATACCAGAGCCAGGTTCTGTTCTGTTGCAAGCTTCAAGAACCTCCCCTTTCACTTCTTATCATGACGTCCTAAAACAAGAGTGGTCATTAATGGATTAACGGAGGGGGGGGGGGGGGAGGAGGGTAGACTAATAGATTGAGCTCTAGACGTGGTTCTTCTAAATTTCATTTAGGAGGACTGTTATTTTTGCAATACCGAATTCCTCCAGGGTCTCAATCATCTCTTTGTTTGTTACTTTTTCTCCCTTAGTGAGTGTTATTGCTGGTATACAATCGGACTTGATTTTGACAGCTCATCTTTTCAGGAGGTTTTGGTGTGTTGTATTTGTATAGTCGATACATGCAGTTAGAACTTAGGACAGTTTTCTTTTGTTTTGTTTCGGTTTTTTCCCAACCCTCCTTAACATGGTTTTACACACAGCACAGCAAAGTGTATACCTCCTTAGAGCTTTTGAAGGCACACAACAAAGGAAGTAATATAGCTTGGTGGACCTCATGAAGGCACACAACTCAAGAAGTAATACAACTTACTGGAACTCCTGAAGGCAAACAACACAAGAAGTAATACAACTTACTGGAACTCCTGAAGGTAAACAACTCAAGAAGTAATACAACTTACTGGAAGTCATGACACCACACAACACAAGAAGTAATACAACTTACTGGAACTCCTGAAGGCAAACAACACAAGAAGTAATACAACTTACTGGAATTCCTGAAGGTACACAACACAAGAAGTAATACAACTTACTGGAAGTCATGACGCCACACAACACAAGAAGTAATACAGTTTACTGGAACACATGATGGCACACAAATCAAGAAGTAATACAACTTACTGAAACTCATGAAGGCACACGACTCAAAGAAATAATACAATTTACTGGAACGCCTGAAGACACAACTCAGGAAGTAATACAACTGATTGAAATGTCTGAAGTCACACAACACAGCAAGTAATACAACTTATTGGAACTCCTGAAGTCATCAACATAGAAAGTAATAAAGCTTATTGGAATTTCTGAAGTCACACAACACAGGAAGTAATACAACTTATCAGAATTCCTGAAGGCACCCAATTCATGAAATTGTACAACTTATTAGAAATCCTTAAGGCACACAATACATGAAATTGTCCAGCTGTTTAGAAATCCTTAAGGCACAGAATACATGAAATTGTACAGCTGTTTAGAAATCCTTAAGGCACACAATACATGACATTGTACAACTTATTAGAAATCCTTAAGGCACACAATACATGAAATTGTCCAGCTGTTTAGAAATCCTTAAGGCACACAATACATGAAATTGTACAGCTGTTTAGAAATCCTTAAGGCACACAATACATGAAATTGTACAGCTGTTTAGAAATCCTTAAGGCACACAATACATGAAATTGTACAGCTGTTTAGAAATCCTTAAGGCACACAATACATGAAATTGTACAGCTGTTTAGAAATCCTTAAGGCACACAATACACGAAATTGTACAGCTGTTTAGAAATCCTTAAGGCACACAATACATGAAATTGTCCAGCTGTTTAGAAATCCTTAAGGCACACAATACATGAAATTGTACAGCTGTTTAGAAATCCTTAAGGCACACAATTCATGAAATTGTACAGCTGTTTAGAAATCCTTAAGGCACACAATACATGAAATTGTACAGCTGTTTAGAAATCCTTAAGGCACAGAATACATGAAATTGTACAGCTGTTTAGAAATCCTTAAGGCACAGAATACATGAAATTGTACAGCTGTTTAGAAATCCTTAAGGCACACAATACATGAAATTGTACAAATTATTAGAAATCCTTGAGGCACACAATACATGAAATTGTACAACTTGTTAGAAATCCTTATGGCACACAATACACAAAACTATACAACTTAGAAATCCTAAAGGCATACAGCATATGAAATTGTACAGCTCATTAGAATGCTTAAGGCATACAGATAATTAACGGCACACAATACAGGAAATTGTGCAATCATTAGAACTCCTGAAGGCACACGATACATGAAAAGTACCACCTCGTCAGCTAAATGTGCTATACAAGAATACTCTCTCTCTCTCTCTCTCTCTGTGACTCTCTCTCTGTCTCTGTCTCTCTCTCTCTCTAATCTCTCTCTGTGCCCCTTCTCTCTCTCTCTATCTCTATCTCTCTCTCTCTCTCTCTCTCTCTCTCTTCTCTCCTGTCTGCCTGCCCCCATTCTCTCTCTCTCTCTCTCTCTCTCTCTCTCTCTCCTTTCACTCTTTTTTCTCTCTCGCTCCCACCCCCTTTATCTGTCTCTATGGTTTTTGTTTTTGATTGGATGTTGAGTGGGATGGGTGTTGGTTGGTTTAGGGACTGGTTTGGTGGTTGCTGTGTCTGTTAGGTGTTGGTTGTTTAGGATGTTTGTGTGCTGTTCTGTTGGTGTTGTTGTTAGGGACTGGTTTGGTGGTTGCTGTGTCTGTTAGGGTGTTGTTGGTTTAGGGACTGGTTTGATGGTTGCTGTGTCTGTTAGGGTTTGGTTGGTTTAGGGACTGGTTCGTGGTTGCTGTGTCTGTTAGGGTGTTGGTTGGTTTAGGGACTGGTTCGGTGGTTTGTGCGTTGGGTTGTGTTAGAGGTTTGTGTTCTGTGTCTGTTAGGGTGTTGGTTGGTTTAGGGACTAGTTTGGTGATTGCTGTGTCTGTTAGGGTGTTGGTTGGTTTAGGGACTGGTTTGGTGGTTGCTGTGTCTGTTAGGGTGTTGGTTGGTTTAGGGACTGATTCGGTGGTTGCTGTGTCTGTTAGGGTGTTGGTTGGTTTAGGGACTGGTTTGGTGGTTGCTGTGTCTGTTAGGGTGTTGGTTGGTTTAGGGACTGGTTTGGTGGTTGCTGTGTCTGTTAGGGTGTTGGTTGGTTTAGGGACTGGTTTGGTGGGTTGCTGTTTCTGTTAGGGTGTTGGTTGGTTTAGGGACTGGTTGGTGGTTGCTGTGTCTGTTAGGGTGTTGGTTGGTTTAGGGACTGGTTTGGTGGTTGCTGTTTCTGTTAGGGTGTTGGTGGTTTAGGGACTGGTTGGTGGTTGCTGTGTCTGTTAGGGTGTTGGTTTGTTTAGGGACTGGTTTGGTGTTGCTGTGTCTGTTAGGGTGTTGGTTGGTTTAGGGACTGGTTCGGTGGTTGCTGTGTCTGTTAGGGTGTTGGTTGGTTTAGGGACTGGTTTGGTGGTTGCTGTGTCTGTTAGGCATGATGGTTTAGGGATGTTGGTGGTTGCTGTGTCTGTTAGGTGTTGTGGTTTAGGGACTGGTTGGTGGTTGCTGTGTCTGTTAGGGTGTTGGTTTGTTTAGGGACTGGTTTGGTGATTGCTGTGTCTGTTAGGGATGTTGGTGGTTTAGGGACTGGTTCGGTGGTTGCTGTGTCTGTTAGGGTGTTGGTTGGTTTAGGGACTGGTTTGGTGGTTGCTGTGTCTGTTAGGGATTGGTTTGGTTTAGGGACTGGTTTGGGGGTTGCTGTGTCTGTTAGGGTGTTGGTTTGTTTAGGGACTGGTTTGGTGGTTGCTGTGTCTGTTAGGGTGTTGGTTGGTTTAGGGACTGGTTTGGTGGTTGCTGTGTCTGTTAGGGTTGTTGGGTTTAGGGACTGGTTTGGTGGTTGCTGTGTCTGTTAGGGTGTTGGTTTGTTTAGGGACTGGTTTGGTGGTTGCTGTGTCTGTTAGGGTGTTGGTTGGTTTAGGGACTGGTTTGGTGGTTGCTGTGTCTGTTAGGGTGTTGGTTTATTTAGAGGTAACCCGTGTTGGTGGATTCGTTGTCAGGGCCATCACTATAAGGGCTTACGGTATTAAAGGACTGGTTTGGTTGTTGCTGTGTCTGTTAGGGTGTTGGTTGGTTTAGGGACTGGTTTGGTGGTTGCTGTGTCTGTTAGGGTGTTGGTTTATTTTCAGGAAACGATTCTTTGCCTCAAAACCTGTTGTTGGTGAAGACATCACCGTTGTCAGGGCACATCACACCAAAAGGGACTTACGGTATAAAGGCCTCTCAGCAGTCTTTTGACATGTCCACACACGTCTCTGTCCCAGGAGGACACGCCATTATGATCAGTCTGAGATATATGGTGCAGTACTATAGAAGTGTACGTGTCAAACTGTCCACAGACCACAGTTCTGGATCTGGTGCCGAGGTGTTGGAGGACGATTTACAAAGGTGGCATATCAGTGTGTTCCACATCCCAGTACTCATAGTTCAATATCACAACATATACTGCCTGAACGCACAGTGTTTCAGACTGTTCTTTACCTTTCATCCTGAAAGTCAAACACCTGAAAAGTTACCCAGTGGTTCGTTCAACTGTTCTGTTGATCACTACTCTAGCTTTCAGCACCACTTGGACTGTAACCTGAAATCAGAGTGTGAAGATGGACAGGATGAAACAGAACACTGTTCCTTCAGCAGTACAGAGTGTCAGGGTTTGGTGGCGTTATGTAACCATTGCTACAAGTTTGTCTCTGCTCTAGATACAGATAGTGAGATTCCTGAGTTGTTCAATATAGTGAACTACTGCAACTCTTTGGGAGGTGTGATTGGGATACCCAAATGTAGGGGGACTGGATGGGAATAGTTAACAGTTTCACCAATCCGTATCTGAATATCCCTGACAGGTTTTGGTTCGGCCTGACAACAGGCGACGTGTCATCTCCCAACATGTACAGAAAGAACGTTATCAGTGCAGACAGGACCGTTCTTTACCATTCTGTTCGTTTTCATGATGAACGGGATGTTACCAGGGGAGAGAAACTATTTTGCATTAGCAGAAATGATGGGCAAATTGTGACAGAGTGCTGTGATTATATCCCTGGTGCATTGTGTGAATTCAGGACAAATGTGACCCGCCATCTTTCACAAGCAATCGTATTGCCAAGAACTCGTTTCCCTATCCACACATACCAATCCCTGATGTCGTGTCCTGATGGTCACGTGACACACACATTTCTACTGTGTGGCTCACACCAGAATGACGTGTGTGGTCAAAGTCACACACTTTCTTGTACTTTTTCTGATCATTTGTCACACACACATGGTGGGTTTGATTCAACAGCTGATCACCTCACTTTGGTCCCCTTATTTACCTGTGATGATGATGTCACCACGCTGTCATACACTCTGGTATGTGACTTTCTACTGGACTGTCAGGATACGAGTGATGAGTCTTTCTGCAAACACCCTCCTTGTGTCAACACGTTTACCTGTACTAACAGTCAGTGTGTGTCCTATGATGTTGTCTGTGACAATGTTTTCCATTGTCAAGACAAATCAGATGAACTGAACTGTGATAACTACAGATATAAGCAATTTGACTGGGCACCAGTTTTTCCATCTCCAGTTTGCATCGAATTCGATGGTATCAACATTTTCATTTCATCCCCAATAAAGTCCAATGAGTCCTGTCCTGACAGCCACTATCGTTGTCCTGGTAAGTTCAATGACTGTCTGCCTGTCTACACACGATGCAATGGAATGTACGACTGTATGGACCATGAGGACGAAGAGGGATGTAAAGAACTGACCTGTCCAGGTTTTTTTCTATGCAGAACTTCCATAATATGTCTACATGGTGACCACCTGTGTGATGGCTGGCCTCACTGCCCACTGTATGATGATGAATTGTTGTGTGATGTGACCTGTCCTGTGAGCTGTCTGTGTCAAGGTCACACATTTCTGTGTCATCAGCCTTTCCCTGCTCACCTCTTCCCACAGCTCCGTTACTTGGATATCACAGGTACAGGAATGCGTCTGTCTGATGTAAGTAATCATACCTATCTTACTCATCTGATTCTTGCCCAGTGTTCCTTGACTGTCCTGTCCAACGTGAAGTTGCCCAACTTAAAGTTTCTTGATCTCACTAACAACAGATTACAACAGGTCAACATGACATACTTTGTTGGTTTAAAAAACCTGCAGACACTGTCTCTGTCCAACAATCCTGTCACTTCACTCTATGCTGAGCTTTCGTCTGACATTGTGCAAAAAGCACTCACAACGGTAGATCTGTCATATACGACACTCACAGCGTTTGACACTAGAGTCTTGTCCAAATTCTTGAACTTGCAAAAACTGAATTTAACGTTTACTACTATCACTATTGTCAAAGCTGGTGGTTTTCAGTTTACACCAAAGTTAGTGGCATTGTACATGGAAGGTAGTCCTGTGAAAACATTTCCACCTGACATATTCAAAGATCTTTTCCATCTCTATGTCATATCGACACTGAATTATAAATTGTGCTGCAATGAAATACTACCACATAACTTTGATGATACTTTTTGCTATTTCCCCAAAGACGAAATTTCATCATGTGAAGATTTACTTCAGTCAGTGGTGTACCGAGTGTTTCTCTGGTTGATCAGCTGTCTGTCAGTGACTGGTAACATCTTCTGTTTGGTTGTACGTTTGTGTGCACAGAAAAAAACTTCCTCAAGTGGATTCAGTGTATTTGTCACTAACCTGACCATGGCTGACTTTCTAATGGGTGTCTATATTGCTATCATTGGTGTGGCTGATGAACTGTTCCGTGGTAAATATCTTTATCATGATGATACATGGATACGAAGTGTGGCCTGTAAGGTGGCTGGTTTTCTGTCTCTGATATCCTGTGAAGTGTCAGCTCTGACCATCTGGCTCATCACACTGGATCGTTTCATTGTCCTTCACTTTCCATTCAGCACCTTACGATTTGAGAGAATATCAGCAGCAGTGGCTTGTCTGCTGACTTGGTTGGTTGGCTGGCTTGTTGCCTTGTTGCCTTTACTTCCAGTGACATCACACTGGGAGTTCTACAGTCAGACAGGTATCTGCATTCCACTCCCAGTCACCCGTAAGTTTTTCAAAGGGCAAGCTTATTCCTTTGCTGTTTTAATCGTTTTAAATTTTATTATATTTGTGCTGATATCAGTTGGCCAAGCTTTTATCTACTGGTCAATACAGAAAAATGCTCTGAGAACTAACACGACTAAAGCATCAAAAGACACAACCATAGCTCGGCGTTTGATCACTGTAGCTGTAACAGACTTCATGTGCTGGTTTCCCATTGGACTGTGTGGATTTCTGGCATTGGCTGGTGTTCCCATGCCTGGAGAGGTAAATGTTGCCTTGGCTATCTTTGTTCTGCCCTTAAACTCTGCTCTGAATCCCTTTGTATACACCTTTAACACAGTGGCAGAAAAACGAAGAAAAGCTCAGGAGACAGAATTGTTAAAGTGGCTGGAATCCCATGCTGATTTGCGTGACAGTAAATAACTACAGTATAGACTCGCCCCATGTTGTATTAATATATATGACAGTCTGGACAGTAAAGAAAACAAACAAGGCAGATGCAAGATCATTGATACATAAGATTAGAAAAAGACAAGAAACATTCATTGGTCATTCTATGAGGAATGGGGAATTACAGCACCTGGTCACAACAGGAAATCTGGAGGGAAAGAGTAAATATTGGACGGATTGCAAAGAAGCTGAGGACAGATAAGGTAGAAGATATACATGCAGCTACAAGGGATAGATGCATATGGGAGGGGGGGGGGGGGCATGATCGCCAACGCCATGTAGCAGGGCACATGATGATGAGCCTGGGGTTCCTTAAGTACAGTACAATCCTGTTCGTTAAACAGCATGAGATGCATTTTCATCACTATAGTGTAGATGGCCATTTGCCAAAGACATTTTCTTGGTAATCAAGTTTGCATGAAATATATACATCATTTTTTGGTATTTTTCCTTCCTTTAAAAAAGATAAGGGAAATTATTCATATCATCCAGTGTGGATGTGTCTGTGTGTTTGTGTGTGTGTGCGTGTGTTTGTATGTGTGCGTGCGTGTGTGTGTGTGTGTGTTTGTGTGTGTGAGTGAGAGAGAGAGAGAGAGAGAGTGTGTGTGTGTGTGTGTGTGTGTGTGTGTGTGTGTGTGTGTGTGTGTGTGGTGTGTGTGTGTGTGTGTGTGCGACTCTGTCTGTCTTCTGTGTCTTGGGCTTTAGAGTGTATGTAAACCTGACAAATAAATGATTTCATTATATTGCTGTCTGTCTGTCTGTCTGTCTTGTCTGTCTGTCCACAAATGTGACCACAAAATCGTCTCAGATGTTCATCATCATCATCGTGTGCCTTGCCACATGGCGTTGGTGATCATGGCATTCCATCTGTTTGTATTTCTTTGTTGCCTCAAGCACGTCTTTCACCCTCTTTGTCTTCAGCCACTCTGCAAGTCCGTCCAATATTTTCTCCTGGGTCTGCCTGGTGCTCTCTTTCCATCCAGATTTCCTGTTGTGACCAGGTGCTCCAATTTCCCTTTTCTCATACAATGGCCTATAGATGTTGCTTGTCTTTTCCTAATCTTCCTTATGAATGATCTTCTTGTGTCTGCCACTATCAATACTGTCTCATTTGTTTTCTTTGCTGTCCATGGAACTCTCAACATTCTTCTTAGAAACCACATCTCGGCTGCCTCAATCTTGTTCTGGCTTTGCTTGTCGACTGTTCATGTCTCACAACCGTTTAACATTATCGGTTCTATACAACATTCAATAACTCTCTTCTTGATGATAGGCATTTGGTACTGGATGAAATATCTAACTCATTTAGGTCAAAGGTGTTGAGCGTTTTAGATTCACCAGTCAACAGTAGAGCGGAAACCTCAGAAAGTCTAACACACCTTGCAGCCGGAACCAGAATAGATACGACAGAAGAATAAGAAGGCGTATTTAATACAACCAGACAAGACAGGCACAGTGTTTTGGCCAACTGACCTTTGTCAAGCCTTGATGTAAGATCACAAACACATATACTGGACCAAGCAGCAGGGAAGTTTCAGTCTTTTTGTATCTGGTGTTTGTGATCTTACGTTTGACAAAGGCCAGTGGCCGAAAATTTGCGCCTGTCTTGTTTTGTTGTAATATATACGCGTTCGTATTCCTCTTTCATGTTTTTTCTGGTTCCTGTTTGCTTGAACGCGGGCAGTCACACTTGTTTCGGATTACATCTTGAAGCCATTTGGCTAAAGTGTCATGGCTGCCCTGTTTGTGGGGCTTTTGGTGTATAATAAACAAGGACTGGAAATTCCCATGCCAAGTCCAAATTGACCCTCCAAACTACTTTCCCATGAACAGTGGCAGAGAAAATGGCATGTAAGGTTAGCAATCTTAAAAATTAGATATCACTTATATTGGCCTGTTCAATAGGTTCAGACGGTCTAAAACCACTAAAGTGAGCAGAAACCACACCTCAGCATTCTGTTTTATCATTTTCCACCATAAAAAGCAAAATCACAATCAGTCATTTTTCTGGCCTTTGTGACAACCCTTCATCAGAATTAGCAGCTATTTTGCACCAAAAAAACGACTACCCCAGCCTATCATTGTAATACATCTCCTCAGCATATTTCTAGCATGATCATTCTCAATTAATCTCTGATGAAAAGTTGGCCAACAAATGGCCTCCAAAGTTAGGAATCTTGAAATTTAGATATCACTTCAACCAACCTTTTTCAGTAGGTTTGGAAAATTCAAAACTAAAAAAAAAAAAAAAGACGATTATCCCAGCCTATCATTGTAACACATCTCTTCGGCTTATTTCTAGCATGATCGTTCGGCCTCCAAAGTTAGGAATCTTGAAATTTAGATATCACTTCAACCAACCTTTTTCAGTAGGTTTGAAAAAATTCAAAACAATTTTAAGTGAGTACAATTCATACCTCTGCGTTGTTTTTTCTACCACAGAAGCAGATATCCAATTGGTCATTTTTCTGGCCTTTTTGACAACCCTGCAGCAGACATGTTGGCCATTCTGGACCAAAAAGCAACCATCACAACCTTCCCTTGTGACACATCTCATGTGGCTCTTTCGAGAAGGCTTAGTCCAAATGTACAATCCAAATTTGTCTCTGATTGACATTGGCCGAGAAAATTGCCACCAAAGTAAGCAATGTTGAACATTAGAGATATATTTTATCAGCCTGTTTCAATAGGTTCAGAGGTCCAAAACCACTAAAGTGAGTAAACATCATACCTCTGCATTCTATTCTGTCATTTTCCACAATAAAAAGCAGATTCGCAATTGGTCATTTTCCTGGTCTTTCTGACAGCCACGGACCTGGCTGTCACATTTGACCAAAAGGACCATCCCAAGTAACACATCACATCAGGTGAATTCTAGCATGCTGACTCCATAACAACTTTTGTCAACATCATGAAAAGAAAATGAGATCTGCTTGACCCTACGTGGTCAACCTCACCTCAATTGAAAGCGAACCTCTGCGAACCACCCTACAAGTCTGTCCAATATTTTCTCCCTGGATCTACCTGGAACATACTGTCCCTTAAATCAGGAACCATTGACAAAAAAAAGGGTTTCACTGTCATTCACTAATGTCAACTAACACAAAACGAGATTCTTGTTAACTTAAAACCAATTACTTGAAAAAGCCGTTCACCTTTCATCTTTGTGTCACGTGAGGTGTCAAAAGTCAAAAGTGGCGATTTGTAATCCTACTAGTGCGCGTGTGACGTTTCTATTTACTCTTCATACTTCTTTTGTTTATTAATTAAAAACGATCCTGACCTTGCACAGCGAGTGGTATTTTCACGTTTTGCGCTTGTGTGCCGTGGAGTGGAAGAAATGAACGAATGCTGTGTGTGTGTGTGTGTGTGTGTGTGTGTGTGTGTGTGTGTGTGTGTGTGTGTGTGTGTGTGTGTGTGTGTGTGTGAGTGTGTGCATGTGTTTGTGTGGTCTGTGTTGTGTGTATAGGTGTGTTGTGTTGTGTGTGTGTGCGTGTGTGTGTGTGTGTGCGTGTGTGTGTGTGTGTGTGTGTGTGTGTGTGTGTGTGGTGGTCTTTCATTTAATGTCTATTCACTTAAGTGATTTTAGACAAAAAAAAATTCATGAGGAGTGAAGAGTATACTTGGAAATGGTTAATCTTCAGGAAAAAGAAATGAACCAGAAAACAACTGTGCCGAAGACGAGAAGGAACAAAATCACAAGACGTTATCATAATTAACGATTGAAACAATAAAATTGGCTAACCATAACATTGAACATGTGAAATAACGGCGTGTTAAAGATAATTTGCTATAGGACTTTTTGACAGGCTAACAAAAAATTCATATGTTAATGGTGGTGAGGCAAATATATCAGAAACTGTCTTAGATAGTGTAGGAATATGTCTTTTCACCCGAACGCATGAAAGAATATGACTATGTGTTATCTTTTTTCCACACAGGCATACTACATTCCTGGTGTATTTTGTTTTAAATGCATCAAGTTTCCACCTATACATAAGGGATTGTATACTTCTGCTGGCAGGAAACTGCTTTAGCGTTTTGCTAATTTCAAAGTTCATATAACAGTTTTCATACTTTTTCTGTTTATCTTGAAACTGCTTCCATACATAGGAGTCCACTAAGGTATAACACTCATGCAATGAGAGGGAAAGTTGTACATTATTTGAATCTGGGGAGCTCTTTGCCCCCCGTTTGGCAGCCCTATCAACCATATCGTTATAATGAAAAGAACTATGAGATGGTATCCAGCAGAAAGTAATATCAATGCCTCTTAAAGATAAACTATTAATCAAGTGAGTAATTTCCAATATCATTTCAGATCTTGTTTGTAATTTTGATAATTCAAGAGCTTGAAGTACAGATTTTGAATCAACGCAAAAAAGTATCTTGGGAAGTGTCCTAGGAAAATGTATCATATAATTCAAAGCCATTAAGATTGCAAAGAGTTCAGCGGTAAAGACAGATTTATTAAGTCCTATATAGAAGGATTTCTCAATTTTGAGAGCAGGTATTAAAAACGCTGAGCCTGCTTGTCTTTCAATTATTGATCCATCAGTGTAAACTTTCAAGTGATCGGAATAAAAATCTTCTATATGACATTTAACTTGACTTGCCAGTAAGTTGATATTATCTTCTTTTTTTTAAGTCAGTGTGACGTATGTCAAAACGTGCTCTTTGAAGTTCCCAACTGGGTACAGGTGAAAAGGAAGGTCTTGAAGTGACAGGATCTGCTTCTAGATCTATTCCAGAGCCTTTCATAACATCAGTTGTATATGTTGCTAGTGTGACCTGTGAGGATATTGATTTAGCTCTTTATGGAAAGTCGGAGTCTGATCTTATTTTTGTCTCTGTTTCAATGCTGTTTTCTATAGTGGTGTTTCTTAACAGAAATTTAGTGGAAGCGACTTTCCTTTGTTCATCAAGCGGCAATAATTTGATCGCGTTGTACGTGCGAAGACAAGAGGCATGCATTGGAAGACCCAGCGCAAGTTTGAAACCTTTACAATTTAAGCTCTGCAGTTTTGTTAATAAGTGTTTCGGTGCACTGAAGAAGATTTCTTTGTGTGTGTGTGTGTGTGTGTGTGTGTGTGTGTGTGTGTGTGTGTGTGTGTGTGTGTGTGTGTGTGTGTGTGTGTGTGTGTGTGTTTGAGTGTGTGCATGTGTTTGTGTGGTGTGTGTTGTGTGTATAGTGTGTTGTGTTGTGTGTTTGTGTGTGTGTGTGTGTGTGTGTGTGTGTGTATGTGTGTGTGTGTGTGTGTGTGTGTGTGTGTGTGTGTGTGTGTGTGTGTGTGTGTGTGTGTGTGCGTCTGTGTGTTCTTGCACATGTGTGCTGTGGAATGAAATAAATGAACGAATGCTTGTACGTGTGTGTGTGTGTGTGTGATTGTGTGTGTGTGTGTGTATGTGTGTTTGTGTGTGTGTGTGTGTCAGTGTGTGAGTGTGTGTGTGTGAGTGTGTTTGTGTGTGTGTGTGTGTGTGTGTGTGTGTGTGTGTGTGTGAGTGTGTGAGTGTGTGTGTGTGAGTGTGTGGTTGTGTGTGTGTGTGTGTGTGTGTGTGTGTGTGTGTGTGTGAGTGTGTGTGTGTGTGTGTGTGTGTGTGTGTGTGTGTGTGTGTGTGTGTGTGTGTGTGTGTGTGTGTGTGTGTGTGTGTGTGCTTGTGCCAGGCTGAAAATCAAAAAGAACAAGTAATAGATTTGTTGTTGTTGTTTTTTTGTGGTGTGTGTTTATCGTCCATGTAATCATTTTTTTACCTGGATATGGTTTAGTCTTCACCTCTTGTTGATGTGTTTGTCAATGCATTATACTATGGAATGGCTTGCAGTATATGGCCCCTCTCAGAATCACTTTCATCCTCAGATCTGTGTATGACTTCCTGCCTTCGAATGCTAATCGGGTGAATTGGGGGGAAAAGATAACCCTGCTTGCCTGCACTGCCAGTTCAAACAGACAGTGGAACATATCCTGAGTACATGCAAGGTTGCGCTTACCCAAGGATGGTACACATGGAGCCACAATCAAGTGCTTCAAGAGATTGCACAAGCCATCAGCACTGTGGCCATCTCTGTCAGAGGATAATACTTGCCACCACAAGCTTCAATAACCTTTATACGGCAGGAGGCAGGAAAAAATAGCCTGAAAAAGATGTGATGCCCAGAGCATGGAAGCGGGGTCTGGTGGGTAAAGCAGACGACTGGGAGTGCACAGCAGATCTCCCACAATGAGGAAAAAAACACCCAGAAGTCATCAGCAAGAGAGGCATGAGACTGGACATAGTTCTCCACTCCCATTCATCCCAAGTGATTCTGGTCGATCTAACTGTACCATACAAAAGTAGAATGGAGGAAGCCCATATCTACAACACTTAAAAGTATGGCGGCCTAGCCAGCAACTTGAGGACATATGGCTTTTAAGTCAGAGTCCTCGCCAAAGAGGTTGGAGGAAATGGGTTGATATGCACATCAGCTTTAAATCTTATGTAGCAGCTCTCGATTTCAGGGAGAGAGAGGATCAAAGCCATAAAGGCAATGGCAGAAGCAGCAGGGAAAAAGAAAAGAAAAACAAACTCTACCAGGATCTTGACCAGGAGGAACAAAAGTGAAGTTCATAAGGCTTAATATTCTCTCATATGGTGATGGTGGCCAATAGCCAAGTGGTTAAGACATCCGTCTCAAGGGTGACTTTGCATCAAGAAACCTGACCACCTAGGATGCAGATTCGATTTCCTGAGGAGGACAAATTTCTAAATAAAAAAATGGAGACAGCAATGAAGCATCCAGTTGTCATGACCTGGATGAGGCTGTGCCCTCTTAGAGTGTCAGAATTTAAGGGCCAAAACACTTGCGTGATGGGGGTTCCTCCTCTGAGAACCTTCTGCTGTCCAGCTCTCCCCAGAGTTTCTTATTACCTTCACCTTTACATGTATTTCGCTTTGCGATTTGTGTGTGTGTGTGTGTGTGTGTGTGTGTGTGTGTGTGTGTGTGTGTGTGTGTGTGTGTGTGTGTGTGTGTGTGTGTGTGTGTGTGTGTGTGTGTGTGTATGTGTGTGTGTGTAGCGTAATGTATCAATGTTTTTGTTGCAACACAGACACATTATGATACAACAAAACAAACCAGTTGAATGTCAGGAAAAAATATCTATACTATAAATGATGGGCGACCACAGTTTTATTACTGTTCATCATCACCATCATCAGGTGCCGTTCTGTATGGCGTTGCGATCATGGACTTCCAGCTGTCTCTATCTCTTGTTGCCTCAAGCATCTCCTCCACCCTCTTCTTCTTCAGCCACTCGGCAAGTCCGTCTAGCATTTTCGCCTTGGGTCTACCTGGTGCTCTCTTTCCCTCCAGCTTTCCCATTGTAACCAGGTGCTCCAAATCCCCTTCCTCATAAAATGGCCTATAGATGTTGCCTGTCTTTTTCTAATCTTCCTTATGCCTTATGAATGATCTACTTGTGTCTGCCTCCATCAGCACTGTCTTGTTTGTTTTCTCTGCTGTCCATGGAACTCTCAACATTCCTCTTGGAAACCACATTTCGGCTGCCTCAATCTTGTTCTGGCATTTCTTGTTGACTGTCCATGCCTCACATCCGCAAAACAGTATTGGTTCTATGTAACATTCAAGAACTCTCTTCCTGATGTTAATTGATAGGCATTTGTTGGTAAGAATGCTTGTCATCTTATTGAAAGCTGTTTTGTCTTGGCCGATTCTGCTGGATATTTCCGATGTGCATCTGCCGTCTGATGAAATGACCGTTCCCAGGTATTTGAACTTATTAACCTGTGTCAACGTTGTGCCATTTGCTGTTACTTTGCATGAGGGGATTTCATGTTTTTACTAATCACCATGACTTCAGTCTTCCTGCTGTTTAGTTCCAACCCCTTACCTTTGCTTTCTATTTCTAGTATATTCACAAGATTTTTAGGTCCCTTTCATTTTCTGCAATTAGCACGGTGTCATCTGCGTATCGAATGTTGTTTATCATTTTCCCTCCAACCTTTAATCCAGGGTCTTTTTCTATGTTTCTCATGATGTTTTCGCTGTAAAGTGAAAAAAGATCTGGTGACAAAACACAACCCTGTCTGATTCCTCTTTTGGTGTTTTGGAAAGTGCTTATATTGCTTTCTATTCTCATTGCAGCTGTTTGTTCCCAGTACACATTCTTGATTATTCGTAGATCTTTTCCATCAACATTGTGTCTCTCCAGATGGTTGATCAATTCTTCACGTCATACCCGATCGAAAGCCTTGGTGTAGTCAACAAAGCATATATACAAATCCTTATTCATCTCAATTGACCTCCCTATGATAGTTCTTTGAATGAATATGGCATTAATAGTTCCTTTCCCTTCCACAAATCCACACTGTTTTTCTGCTATTTCTCTTTTGATTCTATTCCTTGTCCTCATCATGATTATTCTTAACAGGATTTTTGTTACATCACTCATCAAACTGATTGTGCGGTGGAGTTCGCATTCTATAGCCCGCGTCTTCTTTGGAAGTGCAATGAAATTT
>JAPXFY010000034.1:35689168-35714168 GCA_030674185.1 Monoplex corrugatus
TGCATCTACAATGAAAGTCTTCGCCAGGCTTCTCGTTTTATCTGCAGACTGCTAGCTTCATCTCCTGACACACCATCTCCTGTAAAACCCAAACAAAATGTAAATAAAGTTTGTTGTTGTTCCTGTTGTTGTTGTTGTTGTTGTTGTTCCTGTTGTTGTTGTTGTTTTCTTTTTGTTCTGAGTGCTTTTGTTGCTTCCTTTTCTCTGTACAAATAGACAAAATACTTTGTTTGATGATGATGATGATGATGATGATGGTGGTGGTGGTGGAGGTGGTGGTGGTGATGGTGGTGGTGATGGTGGTGGTGGTGGTGGTAATGGCGGTAATGGTGGTGGGGAGGGTGATGATGATGATGGTGATGATGACGACGACGACGATAAAGATGATGATGATGACGATGATGATGGTGGTGATGGTGGTGTGATGACGATGGTGGTGGTGGTGGTGCTGATGGTGGTGTAATGACGATGGTGGTGGTGGTGGTGGTGGTGGTGGTGGTTGTGATGATGATGATGATGATGATGACGATGATGATGATGATGATGACGACGACGACAACGACAATGATGAGGACGACAACGATGACGACGACGACGACAACGATGACGACGACGACGCTGACGATGATGACGACGACAACGATGAAGACGACAACGATGACGACAACCATGATGACGACGATGATGATGCTGATCTTTTCTCTGTATTTTCTGACTGTCTGTGAGGCTTCCTGGCACTTGGGGTGGTGGTGGGTTGATGGGGTAGTTGGGGATGTTTGGGGAGGGGGAGGTTGCACTGAATCAACCCATGATGGATCAGTTGTGTGTTGTGAGGCCGAGATGAATTAATGGCGTGGATCAGGGAGCTACAGAGAGCCATGCACACGTTGGTACATGAAAACAAGAGCTACAGAGAGTCATGTACCTATTTGGTACATGGAAACAAGAGCTACAGAGAGTCATGTACCTATTGGTACATAAAAACATGAGCTACAGAGAGTCATGTACACGTTGTAACATGGAAACAAGAGTTACAGAGAGACATGTACACGTTGTAACATGGAAACAAGAGCTACACAGAGTCATGTACACGTTGGAACATGGAAACAAGAGCTACAGAGAGTCATGTACACGTTGGAACATGGAAACAAGAGCTACACAGAGTCATGTACACGTTGGAACATGGAAACAAGAGCTACAGAGAGACATGTACCTATTGGTACATGAAAACAAGAGCTACAGAGAGTCATGTACCTATTGGTAAATAAAAACAAGAGCTACAGAGAGTCATGTACACGTTGGAACATGGAAACAAGAGCTACAGAGAGTCATGTACACGTTGGAACATGGAAACAAGAGCTACACAGAGTAGTGTACACGTTGGGACATGGAAACAAGAGCTACAGAGAGACATGTACCTATTGGTACATGAAAACAAGAGCTACAGAGAGTCATGTACCTATTTGGTACATGGAAACAAGAGCTACAGAGAGTCATGTACCTATTGGTACATAAAAACAAGAGCTACAGAGAGTCATGTACACGTTGGAACATGGAAACAAGAGCTACAGAGAGGCATGTACACGTTGTAACATGGAAACAAGAGCTACACAGTCATGTACACGTTGGAACATGGAAACAAGAGCTACAGAGAGACATGTACCTATTGGTACATGAAACCAAGAGCTACAGAAAGGCATGTACCTATTGGTACATGAAAACAAGAGCTACAGAGAGCCATGTACCTATTTTGTTACATGAAAACAAGAGCAACAGAGAGTCATGTACCTATTGGTACATGGAAACAAGAGCTACAGAGAGCCATGTACCTATTGGTATATGAAAACATGAGCTGCAGAGAGGCATGTACCTATTGGTACATGGAAACAGGAGCTACAGAGAGCCATGCACCTATTGGAACATGAAAACATGAGTTACAGAGAGTCCTGTACCTATTGGTGCATGAAAACAAGAGCTACAGAGAGCAATGCACCTATTGGTACATGAAAACATGAGCTACAGAGAGTCATGTACCTATTGGAACATGGAAACAAGAGCTACAGAGAGTCATGTACCTATTGGTACATGAAAACATGAGCTACAGAGAGTCTTGTACCTATATGTACATGAAAACATGAGCTGCAGAGAGTCATGTACACGTTGTAACATGGAAACAAGAGTTACAGAGAGACATGTACACGTTGTAACATGGAAACAAGAGCTACACAGAGTCATGTACACGTTGTAACATGTAAACAAGAGTTGCAGAGAGACATGTACACGTTGTAACATGGAAACAAGAGCTACAGAGAGTCATGTACACGTTATAACATGGAAACAAGAGCTATAGAGGATCACGTGCATGTTGGAACATAGAAACAAGAGCTACATAGAGTCACGTGCATGTTGGAACATGGAAACAAGAGCTACAGAGAGTCACGAACACATTGCAACATTAAAACAAGAAGTAAAGAGAGTCACGTACATGTTGGAACATGGAAACAAAAGCTACAGTCACGAACATGTTGGAACATGGAAACAAGAGCCACAGAGAGTCACGTACGCGTTGGAACATGGAAACAAGAGCTACAGAGAGTCACGCACACGTTGGAACATGGAAACAAGATCTACAAGGAGTCACGTACACGTTGGAACATTGAAACAAGAGCTACAGAAAGTCACGTAGTTGGAACATGGAAACAAAAGACACAGAGAGCCACGAACACATTGGTACATTTAAACAAGAGCTAAAGACAGTCATGTACCTAATGGTACATGAAAACAACAGCTACAGATAGTCATGAACACGTTTAAACATGTAAACAAGAGCTACAGAGGGTCACGTGTATGTTGGAACATGGAAAACCGAGCTACAGAGGGTCACATCCACATTGGAACATGGAAACCAGAGCTACATAGAGTCACGTGCCCGTTGGAACATGGAAACAAAAAGCTACAGAAAGTCACGTACACGTTGGAACATGGAAACAAAAAGCTACAGAGAGCCACGTATACGTTGGAACATGGAAACAAAAAGCTACAGAGAGTCACGTACACGTTGGAACATGGAATCAAAAAGCTACAGAGAGTCACGTACACGTTGGAACATGGAAACAAAAATCTACATAGAGTCACGTACACGATGGAACATGGAAACAAAAAGCTACAGAGTCACGTACACTTTGGAACATGGAAACAAGAGCTACAGAGAGTCACATACACGTTGGAACATGGAAACAAGAGCTACAGAGAGTCACGTACACGTTGGAACATGGAAACAAGAGCTACAGAGAGTCACGTACACGATGGAACATGGAAACAAGAGCTACAGAGAGTCACGTACACGTTGGAACATGGAAACAAACATCTACAGAGAGTCATGCACACGTTGGAACATGGAAACAAAAAGCTACAGAGAGTCAAGTACACGTTGGAACATGGAAACAAGAGCTACAGAGAGTCACGTATACGTTGGGACATGGAAACAAGAGCTACAGAGAGTCACATACACGTTGGAACATGGAAACAAGAGCTACAGAGAGTCATGTACACGTTGGAACATGGAAACAAGAGCTACAGAGAGTCACGTACACGTTGGAACATGGAAACAAGAGCTACAGAGAGTCACGTGCACGTTGAAACATTGAAACAAGAGCTACAGAGAGTCACGTACACGTTGGAACATGGAAACAAGATCTACAGAGTTTTACCATCATCATCTAATGATGCCCTGATGGATTGAGGGAAAGGGATGTGAAGGCGCGCGCGCGCGTGTGTGTGTGTGTGTGTGTGTTTGTGTGTGTGTGTGTGTGTGTGTGTGTGTGTGTGTGTGTGTGTGTGTGTGTGTGTGGTGTGTGTGTGTGTGTGTGTGTGTGTGTGTGTGTGTGTTGTGTGTGTGTGTGTGTGTGTGTGTGTGTGTGTGTGTTGTGTGTGTGTGTTTTCGTGTGTGTGTTATGTGTGTGTGCGTGTGTGTGTTATGTGTGTGTGTGCGTGCGTGCGTGTATGTGTGTGTGTGTGTGTGTGTGTGTGTGTGTGTGTGAGTGTATGTGTGTGTATGTGTGCGTTTGCATGTGTGTGTCTGTGTGTGTGTATCTCCCTCTCTCTCTCTCTCTCTCTCTCTCTCTCTCTCTCTCTCTCTCTCTCTCTCTCTGTCTTTGTCTCTGTCTCTGTCTCTCTGTCTCTCTGTCTCTCTGTCACACACACACACTCTCTCTCTCTCTCTTGCTTTCTGTATGTATGTATGTATGTGTGTGTGTGTGTGTGTGCCTGTGCCTGTATCCGTATGTTTGCGTGTGTGTGTGTGTGTGTGTGTGTGTGTGTGCATGTATGCGTGTGATAGAGAGAGGTAGAGATGGGGAGGGGTGGGATGGTTTTTAATGAAAATATTGAGAGTGAGATGGTGGTGGTGGTGGTGGTGGTGGTGGTGGTGGTGGTGTGTGTGTGTGTGTGCGCGCGCGTGCGCGCGCGTGTGTGTGTGTGTGTGTATGTGTGTGTGTGTGTGTGTGTGTGCGTACTTGTGTGTGTGCGTGTTTGTACTAGCGTGTCATTGTGTGCGTACGTGTGCAGGTATACGTGTGTGTTTGCAGGTGTGTATGTGTGTGAGCGTGGTGTGTGTGTGTGTTCTCTCTGTCTGTATTTGTGCCTGTTCTTCTTCTTCTGTGCATTTGTGCGTGTGATTTAGCTTGCTTCAAGTTGAGAATGGCCAGAGAGACGCTTTTTTTACCTTTTTATTCATTTTTTTTAACAGTGAATAGACATCAACAAGCAATGCAGTAACACAACGAACAAACAAACAAACACAATAATTTCAATTAATACACATAAAAGGAACGGTTTTGACATCTGACAACATAAATATGCAGAAGACAAAACAAAAAACAACAACAACATAAAATAAAATTTCATACATGGGAGATTTCAAAGTGAACATCAAGATTTCAAACATGTCATAAAGATGAATTGTTCTCTATTAAGAAAACAGTGGTTTGTATTTATTCCACTGAGCATTAAAAGACGGACAAATGAAAGTCGTCCTTTCTGGTATTACACTGTTCAATTCTGAATCTTATTTAATAGTCTTTGAAAAGTACGTATATTCGAAATACATTTGTCAATCTTATCAGTTCTCTTTTTTACCACTGTTTTTTGGGTTTTTTCCTCCTCCCCCCCCCCCCTTTTGTTTGTTTGTTTTTCCTTTTTCTTTCGTTTTTTTTTTGAATGTACAGAATTATATTTTTCACATTGAAAATTCAAAAATGAAAACCAAGATCCAACGCATGTCAACTTTCCCCCATGAATCAATCTCAAAAACCACATTCCTTTGCTTAACGACAATCACACGTCATCGAACAATGTGGCAACAGAAACTATTCAATTTATACAAACAAGACAATAATTGTTCACATAAAAAAATTAAAAAACCTATAGCCTACAAAACATATAAAACAATATTCTAATCAATGATGATTTCATTAAGTACATCAATATTCAAGAAACACGTCATGAAGAAAGTCTGTTTTCTACACAGGGAACATTGGTCTATAGTTGTTCCACTGAGCATAAAAAATGGACAATTGAAAGTTTATTATGGGATTACATGTATATGTTCAATTTTGAATCTCTGGTTTAGCATTCTTTGGAAAGTATATACATGTATATTTGGAACACATTTGTCTACTTTGAATTTATACATAAATGATTTTGCAAGCATTATTATAAAATCAAATACTCTATCTGTTTTTACATTTTCGTCAACACTGAAAAACACCAGATTTCGTGTGATTTTGATGTTGAAGGTATTTTTGCTTTTTTGCGTTGATTGGTTTTTCTGTTAAATTCCAGAAATTACAGACACAGTAACCGTTCCACAGAAAATATTGTTTGATTGAAGATATCCATGCATCATAAGTGACATAATTAATGTGGCAATCAACGATTTTTTAAAATTCTTCATAGGTCAAAAAACAGCCATTTTCTTTAAGAAAATGTTTGATGCAGTATATTCCTTTCTCTATTAGTTTATTATTCTTGATTATTTTGTTATCCACCTTTTTTTTCGTTATGAAAGACAGGTTCAGCTAACAGTTTACTTGAATTCTTAGGTGTTATATGATTACAAAATGTGACGTAGGCCTTAAATGTATCAGCCCAGAACACATTATCATTCATGAAATATGAAACAACCGCTGGTCTGAAGCATTCGATGTTGTTAAGGAACGAATATATTTCAGCTGCTAGACTTTTCCATTTATGTTTTGACGTTTTAAATTTTCTTATCCATGGAAGTTCGAGAGGGGAGAGAGATGCTTGACGCTTGACGCTTGATGCGCCATTTACTGACGTAACCACATACATAGTTTTAACACATACATAGTTCTCATGCTGGCAACAAGTGTACATGTAAGTAAATGGAAACAAATAAAGGAAACAAAAAATGGAAGATTCAAATCAAAAAGCAAAACAGTAATATTTACACGATCAAAACAACAGTTTTACAGTCGAAATGGACATGCGTGACCATCCAACTATGCCTAATATAGAACTTTATTATTTTGGTTAAGGAAAAGCTATCAGTTTTAACAGAAAACATTTTCATATTGAAATTAAAGCATAAATGTTCTTTTTTCTTAACCCATGTGCGATATATTTGGAAATTGACTGTAAATTCTGTTTTTTTTCACATGCTAATATTGACCTTAGATCATGTCTTAACGCTACTCTGGAGGAAAATACATTACATCTATTTCTAACAGTACTATAAGCTTCACATTCAAAAATAAAATGATTTTCGTCTTCCTTTCTCTGGTGGCATAATCTACAGAGTAAACGATCCTCACTGCTCCGCTGAAACCATCTTTGACTCTCATCAAGACCAAGTGTTCTTGTTCAAAAACTTGCAAGTAGTCTCCGGTGCCATCTATTTGTAACAACTGAAAGATGTTTTTTTCTGCCTGCAAAATGTTTTCAAAGGAGAAATACCATGCACATTTTGTATATTCTTCTACCCCGGGAATGTCAACTTTGTTTTTAAGAGCTAATTAAACGGTATTTGAATTCAGATAGAAATACAATTTCGCTACCTACATGTACACCCTGACTAATCCAAACTATTCCAAACCCATTATTTGTCAAAATGTTCTTTAACTTGTTTATCCAATTACGTTTTCCTCTTTCGTGTTCGTGTAGCATCATATCATAAGCCTGTCTATATAATCGTGTTGTTGGTAGTTTTAAAATTCTTAGCCTGTACTTTACACACTTAACGTTTGTACGAATATTTAACGGATATCTGTCACTTTCTCCATGTGCCATTTTATTAGAAGAATGAACTGGCACATTGAGAAAACGTTTGAGTGTTAAATGTATGTACAATTTCCATGTGTTTATTTTCTAAAGTACCCCAAACTTCTGCGTATGTTAGTATTGGTTCAATTTGTGTATCAAAAAGCTTCCAATAAAGAGAGGGGTCAACAGAGTTTATTTTTTTCGTCGCTCTCAGTATTTCATTACGCCCTTTTTGCTTTCATACACATTTCCGTCCAGGTTGCAGTTAGGCTTAATTTCGTAGTAAAAATCAGTCCAAGATATTTATACGAATTGATCACTTTAACCTGACAATCCTCATACCGCCAATTTTCATTTTTTGAAAGGTGCCCACCCTATCAGAAAACAAGTATATTAGTTTTATCAAGATTAACACTTAAATATAATCTGTCTGCTTCTTGTTTTAGAATGTTTAACTGATTTTATAGTCCGATAGCTGTATCCGAGATGAGTACTTCGTCATCCATAAATAACATCAAAATACTTCAATAGCTCCTAATATAATTTGTACACCGTGCCGTCCATTTTTGGATAATTTGATAGCTAATTCATTTATGAAAAAAGAAAATAATTGAGGACTTAATAATCATCCTTGCTCCACTCTTCTTGGACAGTTGAAAAACTCTGTATACAAATATTTGTCTCTCAAACAAGCTAATAATGTAACATAAATTCCTCTCACCGCTATATACAGTTTTCCATTCACGCCATACTTTCGCAATACATTCCACAATGCATTCATATTTGCACAGTCGAACTCTTTTCTGAAGTCAATGAATGCTATGTACAATTTAGAATTTCTGTTCAAGTATTTTTGTACTAATGCTTATAATGTAAATATGTGGTCCACAGTACTATGCCCTGTTCTAAATCCAGCTTGCTCCTCAATAACATGTTTCCCTTTCTGCCCATTTAGTTAGTCTTTTATTCAATATGTGTGTTTAAACATTTCCTACAATACTTGTGAGTGCTACACCTCTGTAACTGTCTGGATTATTCTTATCTCCCTTTTTATGTATTGGTACTATAATAGATTTAGGCCAGGTGACTGGGGAAGATCCGTTCTCAAATAATAATTAACGTTAAACTGATCAAGGAAGAAGTTGAGTAAAGCTGTATTTGCCTGTTTTAGCATTTCACTGATTACATTATCAATACCGGCCATTTTGCCTGTTTTCAAATGCCTTACCCCATCCATAACTTCCCTCAAGTTAATCAGGTCATTAAATATAGGTTCTTCTAAGTATTCTTCTCCGTTTATTTCTGTCAAATTCTCATTTTGATCTTCGCCCTCCTCAGCATTGAATACTCTATAAAAATGGTCATGCCACTCTTGTAGGCTAATGTCATTATATATTACACTTTTTCGATTGACAGTTCTAATTGTTGACCATAACTGCTTTGGATCATTAATTTATTTTTTCAGTGTTCGTGGTCTGTTCTCATCATATTTATCTTTTTTCTGTTTAATCGTTTTAGTATATAGCTTTCTTTCTTTAACATATGATTCTTTATGTTCTGCCAGACCAGTTTTGGCTCTTCTTAAACCTCTCAATAAACTCTTACAACTCTTCTCTTCCTTGCACATTCTTCATCAAACCAATCATTTCTTTTCCTTCTCTTTCTACCAGTCACTCAAACCATACATGCTGCTGCTCCATACAATGCATTCACAAAAGTATCAACAGATTCATCAACATCATTAATCATCATCTCTTTTGCTGTTTATAAACACTATGTGAGTTTGTCTGACTCTAATTCATTCTTGTACACATTCACAAATTCATTCGACCACACAACTCTTTCGCCCACACCCGTAGCATTATTATCTCCCTTGTCACAGTTGCCAATCTCCCACGACAGTTCGACAGACAGACGCCACGAGTGTAATCTGTGACTCACACACAAATCAAAGTCACCACCCAAACTTGCTGATACAATAAAATAATCAATAACACTAAATCCATTAGGTCCACAAACGTAAACTCCCCATTGTAATCTCCCTTACAAGTACCATTAAAAATACTTAAGTCAAACATCAAACATAAATCAAGTCGAGATGAACCAAAATCATTAATAAAAGTCTCTTTTGAGTGACGCACTTTGCACTCATCCTCATAATGATCAAAACCTGGGATATATACAGGTACATCTTGCGCTGTAGGCTGCTCTTCGTCTGTTCTGGCATTAAAGTCTCCAAATATCATAACATACAAGTCCTCTTCTTGAGTACATTGTAACAAACGATCTTCAAGAATAATAACACCAGTTTTAATCATCATATTATCATATACTGCACTTGCCTCAGGTGGGACATAGCATGCGACCAGCAATATTTCTTTATCAATATTATACAAAGCTTTATCAATCTTAACGGCAATTGCGTTATCAATTCCAATGCTAACAGTTTCTTTTGCATGTAAACTTAACGTTTTCTTTATCAAGAAAAAGACTCCTCCTGAGTTCCTTCCTCGCTGACAAAATTTCTGTCAACAAATGTTTCAATAAGCAAATGAAATCAAAAGAAGTTACATAATTAATGTCTGCATCATTTAATTTGCTATAAAGATTTTCAACATTATAATTAAGGAACGTATATTTATGTGTTAGTCTGCTATCTGTTATTGTGATGCACTAGAATGGGAGAGAGAGAGAGAGAGGCAGGCAGGCAGAGACAGAGACAGAGAGAAACAGACAGACAGGCAGACAGGTAAATAGACAGACAGACAGAGAGAGACCGACAGATACACAGACACAGAGAACAGGTTATAGAGAGACGTTTTGATTTAACAAAAACGAGTTTCTACATTCGAAATGAATTTTAAAATGTACAGGAAAGGTCCAAACTGATCACGGCGCAAGCCTTAAGCCTCCGTATAAAGGAAATTTTCCTCCTAAAATTACACTTAATCTAACATATTTACCGTAGCTCACTGATGCAACTAGCGGCAGCAGTTTGCCATTCCTGCCTCGTAAACAATAAACTCCGAAAGGACCTAACTCTGAGAGTACTAGTGCCTTGCGCATGCGTATACCAGTCCTCTTTTCGAGGAAACCAACACCCTGTCTGTGAAACTGAAGGAACCAGGAAGGCAGGGAGGAAGGGAGGGACTCTGCTTGAGCCACGATAAGTATGTTAGATTAAACGTAATTTTAGAGGGAAAAATTTCCTTTTAATTACACATACTGTACCATGGCTAACTGATGCAGAATAGCACGACACGGAAGAAGGGCTTACCAGGTTAACGCCTGGAGGATCGAGACGAGTCAGGGCGTGTGGCGGAGATGGGGTGTTGAGCCACCACAGCTGAAGCGATACCCCTGGATCAATCTTCACGCAGACAGGAGACGTCGCGCAGGTAGAACTGAGTGAACGTGCCCGGGAAACGCCAATACGCGGCGTCCAGGACACTCTGGAGGCTGCCATTGTGAGTGATCGTCAGCGACGAAGTCCATGCTAGAATTTCATGGGGCATCGGGGAGAAGACAGCCAAATCTGAGCCCTACCTTGCATACGCAGCCTTGATGACCTCCCTCGGCCATCGAGAGATAGACGTGCGTCTAATGTCCTTCTTGTAACTTTCGTTTAAGAGAGAAAAGGTGGTGCTGCTTCTGGCGAGAAGATTTCATCAAGTTTCTATACACTCGCAGGGCGTGAACAGAGCAGAGCGTGCGGTCTGCGTCATCTGGAGCAAGGATAGACGTCAGGGGATGAATGGAGGTAGTCAGAGAAGGAGAACCTGGCGACCAGTTCTTGGCCAAGAATTCTGGGAGTAGGCGGAGAGAAATTGAGCCATCAGGTTTGAAAAGCTACATCCCTGGGGAGTCACACTAAGGGCGTGCACTTCACTACAGCGCCTCCCCGACGCGAGAGAAACGAGAAAGGCCGTCTTGAACGAATGGAACTTGAGAGAACACTCCCTGATGGGCTTGTAAGGAGGAAGTCTCAGGGAGGAGAGGACGAGAAAGAGATCCCACGCTAGGATGCGGTGGGGGGTTCGGGCTTCCTGAAGAAAAGCCCCTCTGACAAGATCCCGCAGGAGAAGGTCGTCCGCAAAGGAAGGACCACCCAACTGGTTGATGGTGGTGCAGATGGCTGCCCAGTGTACCTTCACTGAGGAGGACAAAAGGTTTTTCTCCACGACAGAAAGCCGAGGTAGTTGGCCAACTGCAAGCGAGAGGGTGAGTGGGGTGACACCGCATTTGAGGAGCACCAAGAAAGCCAACCGTTCCAGTGGGCAATTAGACATCCCCTGAGTGCTCGGTCTGTGAGCTTGCTCCACAAGGCCGATCACCACGGGGACAAGCCTAATGAAGACATTGAGTCCTGCACAGCAGCCAGACGTGAAGGTTTAGAACCTCTGGATTGCCGTGCGGAATGCCTGTCACAGTGAGTTTTATTGGAGGCACATGGGACAGGTGCAGTAGTTCCAGGAATCATGCTTGGGCCGGTCATCGAGGGCCACAAGGATCATCGTGGCTGAGTCTTCCCTCGCCTTCCGCAGAACTTTTCCGAGTATGGGGAATGGAGGGAAGGCATAGCCCGTCAGGTTTGACCATGGAATGGACAGAGCATCCACAACCCAAGCCGCCGGATCCGGGACTGGAGAAACATACAGATGAAGGCGGCAGTTGAACCTGGTGGCAAACAGGTCGACTTGCGGTTTGAACCACGCTGTCCACACTGGCTCCAGAATTGCACGGACCAGTGTCCATTCGAAGGAAAAACCATGTGGGATCTGCTGAGGGAGTCTGCAAGTATATTGATCTTTCCCGGGACATGCTTTGCTGAGAGCCAAATGGACTGTTCCTCGCACCAGAGGAAAAGCTGTTCCACTCTCTGAAACAAGGAGTGGGAGTGGGCGCCCCCTTGCTTGTTGACGTAAAATCTACTGTAGTGTTGTCCGTGTTGATACGAACATGTTTTCCCTTCAGAAAGGGGAGATAGTCTCTGAGGGCTTGAAAAACTGCCTCCAGTTCCAGCATGTTGATGTGATAGGACATCAGTTCTTGTGACCAATGACCCGCCGCTGTCAGCGGGCCCACGTGGGCCCCTAACCAGGAGGTGGACGCATTTGTGAAGAAGTTCGCCTGAGGAGGGGTGTGTGATAAGGACTCCCTGGCAAGCCAGGACCGGGAGTGCCATCTGGTCAATGAGGATAGGAACCAAGGACCCAGGGGATCTGAAGGTCCCACGACTGAGAAGTCTGAGACCAACGCCTCCGAAATCCGCGTTGGAATTGTCGTTTGAGGAGTTGACCCAGTGGCACTAGGGGGGCCAGCGACTCTATAAGGCCCAGAAGGAAGGCCAGGCTCCTGAGACTGAGAGAGCAGGTGAGCTAACAGGTCCTGCAGGTGTAGTAAGCGCTGGGGAGTTGGGGACACCAACCACTTGGTTGTGTCGAAGGACATGCCCAGGAACTGGAACTGTTGTGATGGAGTGAGGTCCAACTTCTCCTCGTTGTAAACAAAGCCCAGATCTTGACAGAGTTGCAGAACCTGGGAAGCTTCTTGTCCACACAGATCCCTGGAGGAGGCGAGGAGAAGCCAATCGTCGAGATAGGCCTTGAGGCGGATACACCTCTCCCGAATGTGCATGCACAGCTCCCGAGCCACCTTCATGAACAACCAAGGGAGCTGGTGTCATACCAAAGGGAAGGGCCCTGAACTGGAAGTTCCGGTTCCTCCAAACGAATTGGAGGTACTTCCTGTCCCTTGGGTGAATAAGGAGGTGGAAGTACGCATCCCTGAGATCGATGGACATCCCCCAGTCGTCCAGGTGCAAGGCATTGCGGATCGGCATAGGGGATTCCATCCGAAAGTGGAGGACACGGAGGAACCTGTTCAGGGAGAGAGGTCCAGGACAGACCGCCAGCCCCCAGAAGCTTTGGGGACCACAAAGATGCAGCCATAAAATCCCGGAGACAAACGGGAAAAAAACCTCCTTCGTGGCCCCCTTGGCTAACATCGAAAGAACTTCCTGATCCAGGGCCTGCGAGGCCAAGTGATCCTGAGGAAGTGCGAAAGCAGGGGGAGAGGGCGTAGCGGGACCTTCCTTGGAACCCAAGGAAGGCGAACCCCACCTGATCACCCGTAGGGCCCACTGGTTGCAGGCAGCCTTTCCCAAGGTCTATGTGTTGGGACAGACTGCCTACAGGATCGCCTGTGGGGGCTAATGGCCTCAGGCCGGGGTGAGTCATTGGGGTAGAGCCAGTTGAGAAGAGGCCTGCTTTCGGACCTTAGATCTGGAACCCGACGGCCATGTGCTGTTTCCTTGCCCTAGCCCCTTTTGGCCTGAAGGAGCCGCGAGGGGGGGGGCCGCTGGAGCAGGGCACTTCACCGCGGGGAGAGGACCAGAGTGAAAGGTGAGGTCCCTCCTTGATGTCACCTGGCTCTTGCTAGTGGCCTGCACGTGGTTCCCAAAAAGGGAACCAGCCCGAACTGGCACAGCTCTCAAGGAAGCCCTGGCGGATGAGAAGCAGGCGACCAAAGATCAGCCACACTTCGCCTCGCCAGGACTGAGTTGAGGTGCAGTCTGGCAAAGGCATCGGCTGAATACTTGAGGCCTTCTGCCATGGACTGTATGAAAAGCCACAATGGCGGGAGAGTCCGGTGACTGATGGAGAGAAAAACGACTCGTGGTCTGGGTCCTTAAGAGCGGACACCAGACCCCCAAGAAGGAGTCCATCACTGAGACTGCCTCCAGACCCCTCCTCGCAGTCTCCTACCAGTCAACCAGGCAGTGCTCCGGGAGGGAGATGTGCCATGCTGGGCCCGAGACCTGTCCTGCATTAAAAGGAGGTCCTCCTGTGTGAGGGAGGGCAGCGACTTGGGAATGGCCTCATGGTCCATGAAGACCTTTCTGTGGAAAAGGAGTTCTCTAGCTTCAGGAATTTCCCGCAAGCCAGAGCTCCAGGGAAGTCGGGCACAGAGCCTGGAGGATGTCCTGTGCTTCTGTGCCCCTCACCTTGCTTTGGGCCCTCCTCACAGAGTCGGCCACCATGCCCGGCTCTTTTAGCAAAAAGGAGGCTGGGGCTGAGAAAGGAAGGGCACCCAAGGCCAGCTCTGCCGTGAAGGGCAGGGAGACTTGGCCTCCTGTGCAGTGGACAGGGCTCCAGGTAGGTGTGATGCCAGCCATTCCACCACTTCAGAAAAGGAGAAGGAAGCGGTGGCAGAGCCCTCATCCTCCAGGTCCGAGTTTGTATCCCCTGGCCCACCTATAGAGGAGGCGAGGGACTGTGGAGTGCCTGCACATGGGGAAACTCTAGAGGACATAGGTCTGAGGCCCCGGGAAGCACCCCTGGGGGGGATCACAACACCGAGTGGGCCAGAGGTGGGCAAGGCAGATGCCTGCACAGGTGGGGCACCAGGCATAAAGCCGGGCCACCAACTATACCCTGTGGACGAGGCTGTGGGAAATTCCATAGGTGGGAAGTGCTGCCATGGCGCCATGTACGTTGCCATGGGAAGCGCCATGGGCTGAGCCCATGGAGTCCCAGGACCATGACCCCATGAAAAGGAGGGCCCAGCCCGCTGGTAATGACCCTCGTGAGTTGGGGATCACCAATGCCCGAGGGGCCAGCTTGCTGCAGGTCACTTGGCATTTGCCAAGGCAACCAAGCACTCTGTCCGGAATGGGACAGAGATGTGCCAGCCTGCTGCAGGTCGCTTGGCATTTGCCAAGGCAACCAAGCACTCTGCTCGGAATGGGACAGAGATGTTGGAGTGGGGGCACAAACAGGCAGCAGGGGGGGGGAAGGGAGACAAGTAGGGCAGACCTACAGTCTGACGCCCATAACAGGGGGTTGTCTCCCTTGACCCACCTGACGAAGTAGCGAAGCAAGGGTGTGAGCCGTTTTTCAACAAAATACTTGCTTCCTGCTTCTGGAAGGAAACCCGTGCCCGTGTCGCCCTTCAGCCATAGGTACTGAAATTTAGCAGCAAAACCGCAGCTGAGCTGTACACTGGTGGCAAGGGCGGAAAACGACAGAACCACAGCTGAGTTGATTACCGTGAGGAGCTACGAGACGGCCGCAAGATGCCGAAAATCAACAGAACCGCAGCTGAGTTGAGGGCTCGTGGTCACCGCAACAGAACTGCAGCTGAGTTGCCATGATGTTTCGAGTGAGTGAGAGAGAGTAGACGCAGAAAACAGAGGAGGGAGAAGAAAAAGCGGGTTTTGGCGCACCGGGCAAACCTCTGGTCTGTGGCCAAACGCTTCGCATAAGTTTTCTCACTCAAACGAAAACATTGGCAAGACAACACAAAACAGCAACGACAATTTATCGATTGCAAGCAAAGTAGAAAAATACTTAGCTGCTCAGAGCATACGAGGCGAGCTGGAAAATGGCTGCCGAGAAAAGAGGACTGGTATACGCACTAGTACTCTCAGAGTTACAGTCCTTTTCGACTTTATTGTTTACGAGACAGGAATGGCAACCATTGCCGCTAGCTGCATCAGTGAGCCATGGTACAGTATGCGTAATTAAAATCATTTTCATGTTATACGCAGAAGAGCAGCGAAATGGACCCACACATGTAAAATGCTATGGTACAATATAAGTATGTATATGTATACATATAAACGTATACATATATATTTATACATATATACATATATATATATATATATGTATATTAAATCAGAAGAGTATCGTCACGTTTAAAACGATGTGAATGAAGAAAAAATCAAAAATGAAAAAACAGAATGGTTATGCGTCTTAAACAGTCTCCCTTACTATATAAAAAATTGATACAGTAAAGCCAGCTTTTGTTCTTCTCAAGGTCATTGCGACAACAAACAAAATGGTAATGCAACCCTAACAATCTCCATTACTATACGAAAAGACAACCTAAAAAGGAACTTCTTCAGAGCAGCAGTAGAGTCCGTTCTTACATATGGCTTAATCTCTTGGACTCTAACAACGACATTGGAGAAGAAGACTGATGGAGCATATACACGAATGCTAGATGCAGCCCTGAACAAATTCTGGAGAGAACATCCAACTAACAAAGAGTTATTTGGTAAGATCCCACCAATCAGTAAATCAATACGTCAACAATGACTGCGCTTTGCGGGACACTGCTGGCGTAGCAAAAATGAACTGGTGGGAGATGCTCTACTATGGAGATCCAGTCACAGAAAACAAAGACCAGGACGTCCAAAGAAGACCTTCATCGACCAACTGATGGATGATACGGGCTGTCAGTATGATGAACTACCTACTGCAATGTCTGACAGAGAAGGATGGAAGAAACATGTCACGGAGAGCCGAGCAAGCTCGACATGATTGATTGATACGAAAGAAGGGATACAAAAAAGCCAGATTTTTGTTCATCTCAAGGTCATTGTAACAACAAACAAAATAGTCATGCAACTTTAACAATCTCCATTATTATACAACAATTTGATTCAGAAAAGCCAGATTTTGTTCTCCTCAAGGTGATTGTGACAACAAACAAAATGGTCATGCAACCTCAACAATTTCCATTACTAAACAAAAAATTGATACAGTAAACAAAGATTTTGTTCTTGCCAAGGTCGTTGTAACAACAAACAAAATGGTTATGCAATCCTAACAATCTCACTTACTGCACAAAAATTGATACAATAACGCAAGATTTTATTCTTCTCAAGGTCGTCGTAACAACAAAGAAAATGTTACGCAACCTCAACAATATCCCTTACTATACAACAAAACTCACACAGTAAAGCCAGATTTTGTTCTTCTCAAGGTCGTTGTAACAACAAAGAAAATGTTACGCAACCTCAACAATATCCCTTACTATACAACAAAATTCACACAGTAAAGCCAGATTTTGTTCTTCTCAAGGTCGTTGTAACAACAAACAAAATGGTTATGCAACCATAACAATCTCCCCTACTATACAAAAAAGTGACACAGAAAAGCCAGACATTGTTCCTCTCAAGGTCGTTGTAAGAACAAACCAAACGGTCATGCAACCTTAACAATCTCAATTACTACATAAAAAAAGATACAAGGTCATTCTGAAAACAAACAAAATGGTCATGCACCATTACTATACAAAAAAGCGATACAGAAAAACCAGATTTTGTTTTTCTCAAGTTCGTTGTAAGTACAAACAAAATGGTCAAGCAACTTTAACAATTGTGACCTCCCACCACGAAATCAGTCTTGACTAGCAGTCAGTCGAACAGCACTAGGAGCTGAAAAGGTGACTGAGGGTCTATATGGGGTGTTTTGACTTTTTCTCAGAATTCATTTCTGTAGACTATAATCTATCCCCCACAGATTTTTTTTTCTTGAAAAAAAATTATTAATCAATTTTAAATTGGTATTTTAATGCACTGAACGCAGCAGAAAGAACGCAATTTCCTACCACAAGTACCTATTTTTGTCTCTTATTATGAACCGTAACCTGTACAGTACCCGCACATGTAATATACTGATGGAAAGCTCTTTGATGCACCTTTCAGATAATGACAGCGAAAATTAGAAACAAACTGGGTCAAAGCCACCAAATACAGAAATTTAAAGAAAGTGTGTAGGAGAGCACACAAAACCTTTAGAGGCCGTTTTCTCAAAATGGCCATCATACAACTTAATAACTTTAAACATACATAACTGTTACATTTTTTTTAGTACAAGCTTTATTCAAGTACCAAAATAATCAACAGAATGTACACTTTCCAGTGATATGTATATCTCAAATGCCCAAAATGCTAGTTAAGACTGATTTCGTGGTGGGAGGTCACAACTTAAATTCCTATACAAAAAATTGATACAGTAAAGCGAGTTTTTGTTCATGTCAAGGTCGTCGTGACAACAAACAAAATGGTCATGCAACCTCAACAATCTCACTTATCAGACAAAAAAGTTATTAAGAAAAGCCATTTTTTTCTCAAGGTCGTTGTAACAACAAACAAAATGGTTATGCAACGTTAACAACCTCCCTTACTATATGAAAAAAAGTGATACAGTAAAGCCATATTTTGTTCTTCTCAAGGTCATTCTGACAACAAACAAAATGGTCATGTGCCATTACTATACAAAAAAGCGATACAGAAAAACCAGATTTTGATTTTCTCAAGGTCGTTGTGAGTACAAACAAAATGGTCATGCAACTTTAACAATTTCCATTCTGATATCAAAAATTGATACAGTAAAGCAATATTTTGTTCTTGTCAAGGTCGTCGAAACAACAAACAAAATGGTTATGCAACCTCAACAATCTCACTTATCAGACAAAAAAGTTATTAAGAAAAGCCAGATTTTGTTCTTCTCAAGGTCGTCGTAACAACAAACAAAATGGTTATGCAACCTTAACAATCTCACTTACTATACAAAAAATGGATACACAAATGCCAGATTTTGTTCTTCTCAGGTTCATTGTGACAACACACAAAGCGGTCATGGAATTTTAACAATATCACTTACTATACAAAAATGGATACAGAAAAGCCAGATTTTGTTCTTGTCAAAGTCATTGTGACAACAAACAAAACAGGCATGCAACCTTAACAATATCCCTTACTAATAGATATAAAAAAGTTGATACAGAAAAGCCAGATCTGGTTCTTCTCAAGGTCGTTGTAACTACAAAACGGTCATACAACTTTAACAATCTTCATTACTATATAAGGAAAATGATAAGAAAGCCAGATTTTGTTCTTTGCAAGGTCATTCTGACAACAAACAAAATGGTCATGCAACCTTAGCAATCTCCATTACTACACAAAAAAGCGACACAGAAAAGCCAGATTTTGTTCTTCTCAAGTTTGTTGTAAGTACAAACAAAATGGTCATCCAACCTTAACAATTTCCATTACTATACAAGAATTGATACAGTAAAGCAAAATTTTGTTCTTGTCAAGGTGGTCGTAAAAACACACCGAATGGTTATGTAACCTTAACAATCCCATTTACTAGACAAAAAAATTGATTAAGAAAAGCCAGATTTTGTTCTTCTCAAGGTCGTTGTAACAACAAACAAAACGGTCATGCAACCTTAACAATATCACTTACTATACAAACATTGATACATTAAAGCCAGATTTTGTTCTTCTCATGGTCATTGTAACAACAAACAAAATAGCCAAGCAACATTAACAATCTCCCTTATTAAACAAAAAGGTGATACAGAAACGCCAGATTATGTTGTTCTCAAGGTCATTGTGACAACAAACAAAACGGTCATGCAACCTTAACAATCTCTATTATTATTTAAAAAAATTGATACAGTAAAGCCAAATTTTGTTGTTCTCAAGGTCATTGTGACAAC
This sequence comes from Monoplex corrugatus, assembly GCA_030674185.1. Classification (NCBI taxonomy): domain Eukaryota; kingdom Metazoa; phylum Mollusca; class Gastropoda; order Littorinimorpha; family Ranellidae; genus Monoplex; species Monoplex corrugatus. Next base: position 35,708,756 of record JAPXFY010000034.1, read on the forward strand.
AAACAAAACGATCATGCTACCTTAACAATCTCTATTACTATTTAAAAAAGTTGATACAGTAAAGCCAAATTTTGTTGTTCTCAAGGTCATTGTGACAACAAACAAAATGGTTATACAGCTTAAACAATCTCAATTTCCTATACAGAATGGGTTTTTATTTCAGAAAAGCCAGATTTTGTTGTTCTCAAGGTCATTGTGACAACAAACAAAACGGTCATGCAACCTTAACGAGCTCTATTACTATTAAAAAACTGATACAGTAAAGCCAGATTTTGTTTTTCTCAAGGTCATTTTGACAACAAACAAAATGGTTATACAGCTTAAACAATCTCACTTTCCTATACAGAATGGGTTGTTTTTCAGAAAAGCCAGATTTTGTTCTTTTTAATGCCATTGTAAAAATAAGGGGAGGTTTGGTGACAGCGGAAATTTGTTCTTAATAAACATCGAGTCATGCTTAATAAATGTTTATTCATTTTCTGCTCCTCAAGTGGTCAGATTCTCTGAAAATGTGTTTGTAAACAAATAAACAAAAAAAATTTTGCTGACACATTTTGGTCACACACACACACACACACACACACACACACACACACACACACACACACACACACACACACACACACACACACACACATACACACAAGCATGTACGCGCACATACACATACGCATGCACGCACGTGCACACACATATGCACTCATGCACGCACACACACAAACACGTACACAACACAAACATACACAAACACACGCATACGTACACACACATACCCACACGCACATACACAAACACACGTAACACACACACAAACAAACACACATAAACAAAAACACTCATACACACACACTCATGTACATACACATACACACGCACACTCACACACAAACACGCACACACACACACACACACACACACACACACACACACACACACACACACACACCACAAACATAGAACTTTCTTTTCAGTCAAGATAAAAGCACCCCAACCTCATCAGTTTTCTTGCAGGGAGATTTTGAAACAAGGCTAACTTCCGTAACCCTTTGACTCCCGCACCCTGTCCACCAGCTGCGAAAAGTAACCCCTTGACTCTCGCACTCTATCAGCTGCAAAAAATTAACCCTTTGACTCCCGCAACCTACTGACCAGCTTGCTCAAGCTGATGGACAATGTGAGGGAGTATAAGTTTTCTGCTTCGCTGTTAATGATGACGATACAGGAAACTGATGGATAGGGTGAGGGAGTCAAAGATCATCATCATCATCAGGTGCCCTGCCGCATGACGTTGGCGATTATGGACTTCCATCTGTCTCTATCTCTCGTTGCCCCTAGCATCTCCCCCACCCTACTCGTCCCCAGCCACTCTGCAAGTCCGTCCAGCATTTTCTCCCTGGGTCTACCTGGTGCTCTCTTTCCCTCCAGCTTTCCCATTGTGACCAGGTGCTCCAAATCCCCCTTCCTCATAATATGGCCTATGAATGGTGCCTGTCTGTTCCTAATCTTCCTTATGAGTGATCTACTTGTGTCTGCCTCCATCAAGACTGTCTCGTTTGTTTCCTTGCTGTTTATGGAACTCTCAACATTCTTCTTAGAAACCACATCTCGGCTGCCTCAATCTTGTTCTGGGTTTGCTTGTTGACTGTCCACGCCTCACATCCGTACAACAGTATTGGTTCTATATAACATTCAAGAACTCTCTTCCTGATGTTAATCGATAGGCATTTGTTGGTAAGAATGCTTGTCATCTTCTTGAATGCTGTTTTGGCTTGGCCGATTCTGACGGCTATTTCTGATGTGCACCTGCCGTCTGATGAAATGATCATTCCCAGGTATTTGAATTGATCAACCTGTGTCAAGGTTGTGCCATTTGCTGTTATTATGCATGAGGGGATTTCATGTTTTTTACTGATCACCATGACTTCAGTCTTCCTGCTGTTTAGTTCCAGCCCTTACCTTTGCTTTCTATTTCAAGTATATTCACAAGGTTTTGTAGGTCCTTTTCTTAGCTTTCTCACCCTATCCATTAGCATTATGCATCGTCAAAGATAAGTTGCGCGAATTGCTATCATTGATGATTATGCAGGATACTGGTGGATAGGGTGAGGGAGTTAAAGGTTAAGTTTTTGCCTCGTTATCATTGATGACGATGCACAGAAGCTGGTGAACAGGGTGAGGGATTCAAAGGTTATGTTTTTTGTTTCGTTATCATTGATGACAATGCAGAAAGCTGGTGGACAAGATGAGGGAGTCAAAGGGTTAAGATTTTTTACTCCGTTATTATTGATAACGAAGTAGGAAGCTGGTGGACAGGGTGAAGGAGTCAAAGGGTTAAAAAGTTTTGATTTGCTACTACTGATGACGATGCACGAAACTGGTGGGCAGGGTGAGGGAGTCAAAGGGTTAATTTGTTTTGCTTTGCTATTACTGATGACGTCGCATAATGCTAATGGATAGTGTGAGAGAGTCAAAAGGTTAAGTTTTTCCTTTGACGATGCACGGACGCTGGTGGACAGGGTGAAGGAGTCAAACGATTATTTATCTACTCGTCTAAGATCGTTCAAGTGGCTGTACAAAGGATTCTTCCCATCGGCGCGCGGTCTGTGGAAATGCAGTTCGTTGTAGTCGTCGTCATCAGGAGCTGGTTTCGGTTCCTGCAACAAGAAACGGTAATAAAAACTGAGTGCCAGAGACAGTTATATTTTCAGTTTCTCAAGATGACGTCTCCGCACTCGGAACGAATTCGATATGCACTAACGTCACAGGTGCCATGTGTATGGTGATCATGGCACAAGCCTTAAGCCTGCACATAAACTGATGAGCTGGCCAGATCCTGAGGTCCTACCTAGCCTATGTTTTACCTAGCCTACATCAGCCTGCACATCAACCCATGAGCTGGCCAGGTCCTGAGGTCCTACCTAGCCTATGTTTTACCTAGCCTACATTAGCCTGCACATCAACCCATGAGCTGGCCAGGTCCTGAGGTCCTACCTAGCTTATGTTTTACCTAGCCTACATTAGCCTGCACATCAACCCATGAGCTGGCCAGGTCCTGAGGTCCTAACTAGCTTATGTTTTACCCAGCCTACATTAACCTGCACATCAACCCATGAGCTGGCCAGGTCCTGAGGGACCTCCCTAAGGTTTCACCTAGTCGTCCTTTGTTTTACTGATACTGTATCAGCCTATCATCGGAACAATTTCGGTTACATATAAATGACCAGTGTGTCTGTGTATCTTACTTCAAAGAAAAGAAGAGGTAAACAAAATAAATAAACAATTAAATGTCTGAATCGCAACGCAATTAGCCAATCGGGTTAAGTGGCAAGTTGTGTTGTGACTTCGACTTAAAGTGTTTATTTATTTTGTTTACCTCTTCTTTTCACGGAAGCCTCCCCCCCCCCCCCCCCCACCCCCCTTGCCTGCCCAAGTCTAAGCCTCCACTGTCTGTGGAATTGTCCCTGTCAGATGATTCACTCTTAGACAAACTCCAGACAATATGGGTCAAGCCATTATATGGCCATGAATGTGGCCAATTTCTTGTCTTTTTTTTTGCGGGAGGAGGGTGGTGGTGGTAAGATTCCAGTTCCTCTTACCACTTGCCATGGAGCATGGTGGTCAGAAGAATTGTAGTCGGCCATGTCGTCTGTGTCGCTCCACTTGATAGAGGCGACATCGCTGTAAATTGTGTTCAGCTGTCTGGTCCTAGTGACTGCAGGGGGGTCAGGCTGGTGATGGCGTCAGTCTGAACTTGTTGTTCACATGGGTGTTTGACCCTTTGACTCACGCAGCCTCTCCCCTAGCTTCCTTCATTGTCACCTATGCGTACAAAGCAGGAATCTAGTGGATAGGGTGAGGCAGTCAAAGGGTTAAGTTTTTGCAGCTTGTGGATAGGGTGCTGGAGTCAAAGGGTTAAATTATTGCAGTTTGTGGATAGGGTGCAGGAATCAAAGGGTTAAGTTTTGCAATTTGTGGATAGGGTGCAGGAGTCAAAGGGTTAATTTTTTTTCAGTTTGTGGATAGGGTGAGGCAGTCAAAGTGTTAAGTTTTTGCAGTTTGTGGATAGGGTGCGGGAGTCAAAGGTTTAAGCTATTGCAGTTTGTAGATAGGTTGATGGAGTCAAAGGGTTAAGCCGGTCTGTGACCTGTGCGGAGACTCATCAGGACCCCATGGCCAAATCCTCAATCAACGACCGGTAATTCCTGCTGTCCAGGAGGACGTGGTCTACTGTCTGGTCAGCTTTGTATTGCCATCATTATGTTTCAGAAGAATTGTTGAAACATGTTGGAAAAGGCCTAAAAACAATGCACCATCTTTTTTGTAAAATCTGGAATACTCATCAGTGGCCGACAGACTGGAAACTTGAAGAATTTGTGATGCTTTACAAGATTGTAACAACAACAGAACCATTGCCCTAATCAGCCACGCCAGTAAGGTTTTGCTCATAATTATTCTAAACAGATTGAAGCCCAAGATAGAAGAAGAACTTTCTGACTGCCAGGTAGGCTAGGCATCCAACAGAAGCACAGCTGACATGCTATTTGTGTTACAAATGCTCATAGAGAAAATAAAAAGCACTGATGAAGAAGCTTTTGTTAACTTCATAGACTATATTAAAGCGTTTGATAGATCATTCATCTCCATCCATTCAACACAATGGTCAAAATAGGCGTTCCTAAACATCTTATTTCATTAATTGCTTTTCCACACGAATCTATCTCTTGTCGCTGAAAGTACATCTCCCACCCTCTCTGTCCTTAGCCACTCCGCAATATTTTCTCCCCGGAACTACCCGGCACTCCTTTTCTCTGCAGCTTTCCTGTTGTGACTAGGTGCTCTAACTTCTCTTGCCTCGTACACTGTCCTGTAAATATTACTTGTCCTTTCTGAATCTTCTTCATTAACGTTCTTTCTGTGTCTGCCTCCTTCATGACTGTCTCCTCTGTATTCTTTGCTGTCTATGGAATTCTTAACATTCTTCTAAGAAACCACATTTCAGCTTCTCCAATCTCGTTCTGACTTTGTGTGTTGGCTGACTACGCCTCACATCCGTACACCAGTGTCAGTTCTATATAGCGTTCAAAAACTCTCTTCCTGATGTTAATTGATAGGCATCTGTTGGTACGAAAACGTTTTTCATTTTCTTGAATGCTATTTCAAGTAGCAGGCACCTGACGTCAAATTGTACTGTGTACGAAAGCAGGGCTGGTCGGTTCTTTCGCAGAGTTGTGGACTCAAGAACTGATATCTCGAATTCAATCCCAGCCAGCAACATTAAAAACAAACTGGTCTGTTCACTGCACATCTTAATGTTTCAATTATTCTGGTGGTGTCAGCTTAGTATTTCATAGGTTCATTGGTCTGTTCACTGCCCACCTTAATGTGTCCATCATTCTGGTGGCGTCAGCTTAGT
>JAPXFY010000034.1:35719168-35724168 GCA_030674185.1 Monoplex corrugatus
ATATATATATATATATATAAGTGTATATTGGACGGACTTGTGCAGTGGATGAAGACAGAGCGATAGAGAGGGTGGGAGATGTACTTGCAGCGACAAAGGTTAGATTCGTTTGGAGGGCCATGATCGCCAAAGCCAAGCGGCAGGGCACTTGATGATGATGATGATACATATATACATGTACATGAGACTTAATCATCCCCCCCCCCCTTTCTGCTCAAATACACAACCCACCTTAGCATATACGTTCCCCTCAGGCTCTGCCGACGCTGCAGGCCCAGAAACGGCGAAAGTGACGATGTCGGATTCAACGAGATTCACACGCGATGCAGCCTCGCCGACTGAGCTGTTCACAGGTTCGCCGACAGCGTTGGTGTTGCTGTCGTCGGCAAAGGGTTTTGGATCATGGCAAATAGATGGTGAGGGTGGTGAGGCTGCCACGTCTGCACCAGACCCTGGCAGGTGACCTGAAGCCGTCCCAAGAATGTCGGAACTCTCGTAAAATTCGTTCACGTATTCGACGAATTCTGAAATGGAGGAAATTTGATGAGTATGTGTTGTATGTGCGTAGTGAGGAGAGGGGGGTTGGTTGTATATTTCATATATTTCTTTCTGTCTTTTATTTTAATTTTTTATTTGTTTCTTTTGTTCTATCATTCTTTCGTTCTTTTCTTAGTGGTGGCTGTCTCATTTTTTAAGCTATTTCTGTGGCCACAAAGTTTGACGGAGGGGGGGGGGGGGGGTCATAAGGCGACCAGAGAATATCGGAACACTCGTAATATTCGTAATATTCATTGACGTACTCCATGAATTCTGAAATGCAGAAAGTTTGGTGAAAACAAAAGCAAGTTTGACAGCCCGTGTTCAAGCAAACAGGGACCAGAAAAAAACACGAAAGAAGAACAAGAACGCCTATTTGATACAACAAGACAAGACAGGCACAAATTTTCGGCCAACTGGCCTTTGTCAAGCGTAAGGTCCAAACAAACAAACACCAGGTACAAAAACTAGGACAAAAAGACTGAAACTACCCTGCTGCTCCGTCCAGTGTGAGAAAAGGAATAAACTGACTGAAATGACATCATAACGTTTTTAAGTAAATATGATGTCAGAGCGGAAAGGGTGAGTATGTGTTGTGTGTGTGTGTGTGTGTGTGTGTGTGTGTGTGTGTGTGTGTGTGTGTGTGTGTGTGTGTGTTGTGTGTGTTGTGTTGTTGTGTGTCTGTGTGTGTCTGTGTGTGTCTGTGTCTCTGTGTGTTTGTGAGGGGGGGGGGGTGTTTGAGTATGTGTGTGTGTGTGTATGTGCTGTTTAACATATGTCTGTGTATGTGTGTGTTTGTGTTTGCGAGTGTGTGCGCATGTGAGTGTCTGTGTGTGTAAGTGTGTGTTTACATGTTTGTGTGTATTTGTGTGTGTGTTGTGTGTGTGTGTGTGTGTGTGTGTGTGTGTGTGTGTGTGTGTGTGTGTGTGTGTATGAGTGTATATGTATGTATCTGTGTCTGTGTCTCTGTGTCTGAGTGTGTGTGTGTATATATTTCTGTGTGTATCTGTGTGTGTGTGTGTGTGTGTGTGTGTGTGTGTGTGTGTGTGTGTGTGTGTGTGTGTGTGTGTGTGTGTGTGTGCGTGCGTGCGTGTGTCGTGCGTGTGTAAACCGCGTACATTGAAACCAACCAGCGGAATATTTCACTGGCATCTCAAACACCGGATCAGAAATATAACGCTTGGGGCTTTGTGAGCGAACTTACCATCACCATTTGCGTCCTTCTTCATACTGTTCGCTGATTTGTTGCTCTGCCCTGAAACAATCCAAATGAGAATATTTAGTTTGTTGTGAGTTTTTCGTTGTGTTTGGGTTGGGGGTCGGTTGTGTTGTGTTGTGTTGTGTTGTGTTGTGCTGTGTTGTGTTGTGTTGTGTTGTGTTGTGTTGTGCTGTGCTGTGCTGTGCTGTGCTGTGCTGTGCTGTGTTGTGTTGTGCTGTGTTGTGCTGTGCTGTGTGTGCTGTGCTGTGCTGTGCTGTGCTGTGCTGTGCTGTGTTGTGTTGTGTTGTGTTGTCTTGTGCTGTGTGTTGTGCTGTGCTGTGCTGTGCTGTGTTGTGTTGTGTTGTGTTGTGTTGTATTGTGCTGTGCTGTGCTGTGCTGTGCTGTGTTGTGTTGTGTTGTGTTGTGTTGTCTTGTGTTGTGCTGTGCTGTGCTGTGCTGTGCTGTGTTGTGCTGTGTTGTGTTGTGTTGTGCTGTGTTGTGTTGTGTTGTGTTGTGTTGTGTTGTGCTGTGTTGTGCTGTGTGCTGTGCTGTGCTGTGCTGTGCTGTGCTGTGATGTGCTGTGTTGTGTTGTGTTGTGTTGTGTTGTGCTGTGTTGTGCTGTGTTGCGTTGTGTTGTGTTGTGTTGTGTTGCGTTGTGCTGTGCTGTGCTGTATTGTGCTGTGCTGTGCTGTGCTGTGATGTATTGTGCTGTGGTGTGCTGTGTTGCCTTGTGTTGTGTTGTGCTGTGCTGTGTTGTGCTGTGCTGTGCTGTGCTGTTGTGTTGTGATGTGTTGTGCTGTGCTGTTGTGTTGTGGTATGGTGTTGCGTGGCGTGGTGTGGTGTGGTGTTGCGTGGCGTGGCGTGGCGTGGTGTGGTGTGGTGTGGTGTGGTGTGGTGTGGCTTGGTGTGGCGTGGCATGGTGTGGTGTGGTGTGGTGTGGTGTGGCGTGGCGTGGCCTGGTGTGGTGTGGTGTGGCGTGGCGTGGCGTGGCATGGTGTGATGTGGTGTGGTGTGGTGTGATGTGGTGTAGTGTGGTGAGCTGGACTGGGCTGGGCTCTGTCATGTAGTGTTGTGTCTGGGTTGGATTGGTTGGGTTAGCTTGGGTTGAGTTGTCTTGTCTTGTCTTGGGGTTGGGTTGGGGTTGGGGTTGTGTGGTGTTGTGTTATGTTGTGTTATGTTGTTGTCTTGTCTTGTCTTGTCTTGTCTTGTGTTGGGTTGTGTTGGGTTGGATTGTGTTGTGCTGTGTTGTGCTGTGTTGTGCTGTGTTGTGTTGTGTTGTGTTGTGCTGTGTTGTGTTAGGTTGGGATGTGTTGTGTTGTGTTGTGTTGGGTTGTGTTGGGTTGGGTTGGGTTGGGTTGGGTTGTGTTGGGTTGGGTTGGGTTGGGTTGTGTTGGGTTGGGTTGGGTTGGGTTATGTTGTGTTGGGTTGGGATGGGTTGGGTTGGGTTGGGTTGGGTTGGGTTGGATTGGATTGGATTGGGTTGGGTTGGGTTGAGTTGGGTTGGGTTGGATTGGGTTGGGTTGTGATATTAAGTACATTCTCCACCATTACACATAACACCTTACCACACACTCACAAACGAAAAAACCGAAAACAAAAATCAACTTACTCTTTCGACGAATGGCCACCACGATCAACACGACGATGACAGTGACGACAACGACACCGGCGACAGCACCAACGATATAACCCAGCGACAGTGGCGCCTCGTCCGCGGGCCCTGTTGTCCCTGCTGTCAGCAACATCAACACATTGGGTTTGGGAGTTTCGAGGTTGAATCCCTAGGGCAAGAATCTCTTTCGATCCCTTCATATGTGCGTGTGTGTGTGTGTGTGTGTGTGTGTGTGTGTGTGTGTGTGTGTGTGTGTGTGTGTGTGTGTGTGTGTGTGTGTGTGTGTGTGTGTGTGTGTGTGTTAGTGTGTGTGTGTATGTGTGTGTGTGTGCATGTTATTGTTATTCCTAGCGTGTGTGTGTATGAGTGTGTATGTGTTCCTGTAAGTGTTAGTGTTAGTGATAATGTGTGTGTTTATTTGTTTGTGTGTGTGTTTGTGTGTTTGTTATTGTTAGTGTGTGTGAATGTGCGGGTGGGGGTGTCAGTGTGTGTGATAGTGTGTGTATATGTATTCATGTATGTGAGTGTGTGTGTGTGTATGTGTGCGTGCTAGTGTGTATAATATATGTGTATGAATGTGCATGTGTTATTGTTAGTTTTGGTGTTAGTGTTTTGTGATAGTGTTGGTGTTAGTGTGTGTCTGTGTCTGTGTGTATGTATTTGTAGGTATGTGTGCGTGTGTGTATCTGTTTGTGTGCGTGTGTGTGTGTGTGTGTATGTGTGTGTGTGTGTGTATGTGTGTGTGTGTGTGTTTGTGTGTGTCTGTTTGTGTGTTTGTGAGCATGTGTGTATTATTCTCAGAGTTAGTGTAAATGTGTGTGTGTGTGTGTGTGTGTGTGTGTGTGTGTGTGTGTGTGTGTGTGTGTGTGTGTGTGTGTGTGTGTTAGTGTTAATGTTAGTGTGTGTGTGTGTGTGTGTGTGTGTGTGTGTGTGTGTGTGTGTGTGTGTGTGTGTGTCTGTCTGTTCGTCCGTCCGTCTGTCAGTCTATCTCTGACAAAAAGGGCAAAGATTTTTTCATCTAGATTGACCTGTACCAAATCTATGTAAAAAATCGTGAACCATATATTGCGCTGTGAAAGCACAAGTTTTAGATGGGAACACGTCAAGATCAAGTCACACAGATAAGAAACAAATGTTCGTAAAGATCAACAACAGGTGTTAAGCAGGACTTTCTTAGATTGAAGAGAAGTCCTGTGTAAATCAACAGTAACCGACACAATATTTGTTTTGAAACGTAAAGTGCCTTTTGTCGATCAACATTGGATGGTAAAACAGATCCTCTGTCAATGATACAGCTATGGTTTCAAAACATCAAATATTCTGTGCTGATCAACACAGACGCAAAGAACATTCATGAAGAAGATGAGGTAGAGACAAGCAACATGTTTAGGACAATTTATGAGACACAAGAAACTAGAGCACCTGGTCACAACAGGAAAGCTGGAGTGAAAATGAACACCAGGTAGGCCCAGGGAGAAAATATTGGATGGACTTGTGGAATGGATGAAGACAGACAAGATGGGAGATGTACTTGCAACGACAGAGGATATATTCATATGGAGGGCCATGATCGCCAACACCATGCAGCAGGACACATGGTGATAATGATCAACAGTAGATGAAACACCCATGCTTTCAAATGGAATAGATCTT
>JAPXFY010000034.1:35734168-35749168 GCA_030674185.1 Monoplex corrugatus
GTGTATCTGTGTGTCTTATCTTTAAAAAAAGAAACATGTAGGCCTATAATAAAATAAATAAATATATACTTAAAAGTCTGAATCACAACACAACTCTGAGATTGAACCAATTGGACATTGAATAATCCCACAATGCTTTTGACAGATTTAATGGGGATTCGAACAAACAACTAGTAGTAATTTACACTAATAACAGCCCTATGGTGAAATGAAATAGTCTTCTTTTAAGAAACAAAAATGAAAAAGAAAATACACAAAACTACAAAAAATACATCATGTGTACTGCCGCATGGCGTTGGTGATCATCCCCCCCCCCCCTACCAATCTATCCCTTGTCACTGCAGTAAGTACATCTCCCATCCTGTCTGTCTTCATCCACTGCCACAAGTCCGTCCAATAGAAAAGACACACAAAACATGGATTTTACTTGTTGCCCTTTGAGAAAAGAAACACAGGACAGGGCAGGGTGGGGAGAGAGAGAGAGAGAGAGAGACAGACAGAGAGAGAGAGAGAAATTGAGAGTGAGAGATGGAGGGAGAAAGAGAGTATAAGACAGAGAAGTGAAAGAGAGAGAAAGAAAGAGAGAGAGAGAAACAGAAAGAGACAGAAAGAGAGACATATAGAGTGACAGAAAAAGAAAGAGAGAGAGAGAAAGAGAGAGAAAGAGAGAGAGAGACAGAAAGACGGACAGACAGAGAAAGAGAGACAGACAGAGAAAAAGAGAGAAAGAACCAGATAGTTAGAGAGACAGAGAAACAGACAGACAAACAGACATACAGAGAGACAGAGAGCGAGAGAGAGGCACAAAGAGAGACAAACAGAGAGACAGACAGACAGAAAAGACATAGATAAGCAGACAGAGAAAGAGAGAAAGGGAGTAAGAGAGATAAAAGAAAGAGAGACAGACAGACAAAGAGAGAACGAGAGAGACAGAGAGATAGAGAAAGAAAGACAGACAGAGAAAAGAGGTGGAGACAGAGAAAGAGAGACAGACAGAGACAGATAGAGAGAAAAAAAGAAAGAAAAACAGACAGACAGAGAGAAAGAGAGAGACAGACAAAGAGACAGACAGACAGACAGAAATAGAAAAAGAGATAGACAGAAAGACAGCGAGAGAAGGAGAGACACAGACAGACAGACAGAGAGAGAACTAAGAAAGAGAGAGACAGACACAGAAAGACACAGAGAGAGGGAAAGAGAAAGAGAGAGAGAGAGAGAGAGAGAGAGAGAGAGAGAGAGAGAAAAGACAGAGAGAGAGAAACAGACAGACAGACAGAAAGAGAGACAGAGATGTAGACAAAGAGACAGACAGTGAGACAGACAGACAGTCACAGAGAGAGAAATAGAAAGAGAGAAAGAGAGAGAAAAAGAAAAAAATGTAGGTGAGAAAGAGAGATGAAGGAGAAAAAGAACGAAAGAAAGAAAGAGAGAGGAGAGAGAAAGAGAGAGAGAGAAGAAGGAGAAGAAGAAAGAAAGAAAGAAAGAAAGAAAAAGATAAGACAGAAAGAAAGAAACATACAGAAAAAAAAGAAAGAATAAAAAAAGAAAAAGACAAGAAAGAAAGAAAGAAACATGTAGAATGAAAGAAAGAAAAAGACAAGAAAGAAAAGAAAAAAATGAAAGAAAGAAAGAAAGAAAGAAACAGACACAGAGACAGACAGAGAAAGAGACAGACAGACAGAGACAGACAGAGTGACAGACAGACAGACAGACAGACAGACAAACTGAACAGGAAAAAACACTCACACGAAACATGGATTTTACACATTGCCCCTCCTTTTTTATCCAGCCTCTTGCACATGACAGAGTTGCCGGCCCATCCCCGTACATTGTGGACGATGGTAAGGGCGCTAGTGGTGGCCGTCCTGTTGGCCTTCAGGTCTTTCTCGTCGACAACCTCGCAGGACTTGAGACAAGGCGCCGAAGTGTTGCACCTCTCACACACGGCGATTTGTCGATTGCTGCTGTTGCTGGCGTAAATGATGGACCAGGTGAGTGCATCGTATTCGCCTACGTCTTCACAAGTCAACGTCACGGGGACGTCCCCTGCATCCCTGCCTTCCACTAGTTCCAGAATGCCGTTGGTACACTCAGACATTTTGTACTCTGAAATGATGATGATGATGATGATGATGATGATGATGATGACAATACTAATAGTAATAATAATAACAATAATAACATAACCAGAATGACAACAACAACAATAACAACAATAATAATAATAATAATAATAATAACAATAACAATAACAATAACAATAATAATAATAATAATAATAATAATAATCATAATAATAATCATAATAATAATCATAATAATAATCATAATAATAATCATAATAGTGATGATGATGATGATGATGATGATGATGATGATGATGATGATGATGATGGTGACGACGACTAGGGAGTGACTAGGAGTGGGAGTTAGTATAATTGATCACTAGACATGGGGCAAATTGGGAGAAAATGAACTAATTAATGTAAAGTGCAGTGAGTCTGTACCAGTGTGTAGGAGAATAGCGCTATGTAAAAGTCATCTATTATTTTTATTATTGTTATGATGTTGATGATATTACTACTATTACTGCTACTACTACAACTACTACCACTACTACTATTGCTACTCATCATGATCATTATCATCATCATCATCAAGTGCCCTGCTGCATGGCGTTGGCGATCATGGCCTTCCATATGTATCTATCCCTTGTTGCCGCAAGCACATCTTCCACCCTGTCTGTGCTCAGCCACCCTGCAAGTCCGTCTAGTGTTATCTTCCTGGGTCTACCTGGTGTTCTCTTTCCCTCCAGCCTTCCTGTTGTGACTAGGTACCCTAATTCCCCTTTCCTCATAAAATGGCCTATAAATGTTGCCTGTCTTTTCTTAATCTTCGTTATCAATGATCTTCTTGTGTCTGCCTCCATCAAGACTGTCTCATTTGTTTTCTTTGCTGTCTATGGAACTCTCAACATTCTTCTTAGAAACCACATCTCAGCTGTCACAGTCCTGTTCTGGCTTTGCGTGTTGCCTGTCCACACCTCACAACCGTATGACATTATCGGTTCTATATAACATTCAAGAACTCTCTTCATGATGTTAATTGGTAATAATAATAATAATAATAATAGTAATAATAAGAAGAAGAAGAACAAAAAGAAGAGTAGTAATAATAATGAAAATAATGATAATAATGATAATAATAATAATAATAATAATAATAATAATAATAATAATAATAATAATAATAACAATAATAAAGTAAATGATAATAACATCAACAGTATTAATATTAACACTATCAATAATACTTATCATGTGCCCTGCTGCATGGCGTTGGCGATCGTGGCCATACTAATAGTATGATAATAATGATACTACTACTACTACTACTACTACCACTACTACTACTAATACTACTACTACTACTACTACTCTACTACTACTACTATGTTGTTGTTGTTGTACAGTCTGCATCTTTGGTGTGTGTGCATGCTCAGTGTTTTCGTGTTTCCACAAGCCAGCCACTGACATGACTTACAGGATCTTTAACCTGCATGCTGGGTGTTTTTATGTTTCCATAAGCCAGCCACAGATATGACTTGAGGATCTTTAACCTGCATATTTTATATTCTGCATGCACATACACACGGGGGTGGGGGAGGGTATTAAGGCACTGGCAGGTCTACACATATGTTGACTTTGGAGAGACGAAAAATCTACTGTACTCTCTGCATTGGGCGGAGGCGTCTGGTCTGACCAGATAGAACTTAACTCTTCCTGTACGTTAAGGGTTCTCAGACTGGACGCAGGGTTCATTTGCGACCTATTTTGGAACAGGGGGTAAGGTCAGTGAAACACTTGTAGATATGTTTGTATTCAACATAAAACAAAAACGTTGTTATTCGGTTGTGCAGAATTGAATTCTAAACAGCATACAAGTAATCAAATTATGATAATGTTCATTATATAAAACTTGACCTGTGAGTTTTGCATGCATACTATTTGATGCAGATATGTTTTCATGTATACAGTTAGTACTAACTAAGCTACAGCCGACCTGGTAATCCATATAGCTCCAAAGTTAAAGAAGAAAAATATTTCTCAACATCCATTAAAAGAACACAGCACCAAGAAAAAGTTCATTTTTCATATAATATGAAGTTACATAACACTGATCATTGTCAGGTCACGCACCTAAAACAACACAAAACTACCATCATTACACCACTGTCCATCCTGGGCTTGCACTGGTGTTAGGCCTACTTTGAGTAGGCCTGCCTCTCTCCTGGTCACTCTCCCCCCTACAACCCACATCACCACTGTCACCTGGACAATCAGCCGATCTGACTTGTTCCTGCCCCAATGTGTCTGTAGATGATGTTAAAGAAACAGAATGGCAGAGGCATGGTCTCTTTGCAGAACAAGAAGGCCCTTCACGATCGTCAACACTCGCTTCTTCTGACTCGGCACTTGATGCACTCTCAACAAAGCTATCATCACTGTCACTGGCAGCTATTTCATCATCACTTTTGTCAAAAAATTCTGAAAAAGTGCGACAGCCTGAGCAGCAGTGAGCCTAACAGGACGCCAAGTGCCTGACGTCATGGCAACGCCACTTACGAAAGTGAAAACATATAAACAAACGAGGTGCACACACAAAGAAAACTCACGGAATGACAAAGCAAAATGGCTAAAAAGGAAAAGGAAGTATCCGACTGTCGTCATCTGCCGTCATGCAGTTGTATGTTGTCAAATGGGGAAGAAACGCAAGTACAAAGTGACGAACCGTGCCGAGCCGCAGAGAGCGGCTCACCGGCCATTTTGAAAGTCAGCTAAGCCGCTCACTGCGGCTCGTCAGACAGGAAGTGTTAAGACCTTTCAACTGGAAATCTGAGTTGATCCACTGGACATAAAATGAGAATGAATATTAGGAGCCATGGCAACATGAATATAAGGAACCACTGTAACATAAATATTAGGAACCATGGTAACATAAGTCTTAGGAATCATGGTAACATAAGTGTTAGAAACCATGATAACATAAGTGTTAGGAACTATGGTAACATAAGTGTTAGAAACCATGGTAACATAAGTCTTAGGAACTATGGTAAAATATGTTTTAGGAACCATAATAACATAAGTATTAGGAATCATGGTAACATAAGTGTTAGGAATCATGGTAACATAAGTGTTAGGAATCATGATAACATAAGTGTTAGGAACTATGGTAAAATATGTTTTAGGAACCATGGTAACATAAGTGTTAGGAACTATGGTAAAATATGTTTTAGGAACCATAATAACATAAGTGTTAGGAACCATAATAACATAAGTGTTAGGAATCATGGTAACATAAGTGTTAGAAATCATGGTAACATAAGTCTTAGGAATCATGGTAACATAAGTGTTAGGAATCATGATAACATAAGTGTTAGGAACCATGGTAACATAAGTGTTAGGAATCATGGTAACATAAGTGTTAGGAATCATGGTAACATAAGTGTTAGGAATCATGGTAACATAAGTGTTAGAAACCATGATAACATAAGTCTTAGGAATCATGGTAACATAAGTGTTAGAAGCCATGGTAACATAAGTCTTAGGAATCATGGTAACATAAGTGTTAGGAATCATGATAACATAAGTGTTAGGAATCATGATAACATAAATATTAGGAACCATGGTAACATTAGTGTTAGGAATCATGGTAATATAAGTGTTAGGAATCATGGTAACATAAGTGTTAGGAACCATGGTAACATAAGTGTTAGGAATCATGGTAATATAAGTGTTAGGAATCATGATAACATAAGTGTTAGGAATCATGGTAACATAAGTGTTAGGAATCATGGTAACATAAGTGTTAGGAATCATGGTAACATAAGTGTTAGGAAACATGGTAACATAAGTGTTAGGAATCATGGTAACATAAGTGTTAGAAACCATGGTAACATAAGTGTTAGGAATCATGGTAACATAAGTGTTAGGAATCATGATAACATAAATATTAGGAACCATAGTAACATAAGTATAAGGAACCATGGTAGCATACATGTTAGGAACCACGATAACATAAGGATTAGGAACCATGGTAACGTAAGGAACTATGGTAACGAAAATATTAGGAAAAATTTAACATAAGTATAAGGATCTATAGTAACACAAATACTAGGGAACATACTAACATACGTATTAGGACCAACAGCTGGAGGATAGGATGAAGGAGTCAAAAGTTTGTTTTTGCTTTGCTGGCATAGTTGGCAATGCAAGATGCTGGTGGACAGGATCAGGGAGTGAAAAGGTTACACGATTAATCCATGGAGAAGAAATTTGTTGAACACCAAAAGGTCCCCCTTGGGGATGTCACGGACTCTTTCAGTATTAACAATACCCCCCTTGGGGATGTCACAGACTCTTTCAGTATTAACAATACCCCCCTTGGGGATGTCACAGACTCTTTCAGTATTAACAATACCCCCCTTGGGGATGTCACAGACTCTTTCAGTATTAACAATACCCCCCTTGGGGATGTCACGGACTCTTTCAGTATTAACAATACCCCCCTTGGGGATGTCACAGACTCTTTCAGTATTAACAATACCCCCCTTGGGGATGTCACGGACTCTTTCAGTATTAACAATACCCCCCTTGGGGATGTCACAGACTCTTTCAGTATTAACAATACCCCCTTGGGGATGTCACAGACTCTTTCAGTATTAACAATACCCCCCTTGGGGATGTCACAGACTCTTTCAGTATTAACAATACCCCCCTTGGGGATGTCACGGACTCTTTCAGTATTAACAATACCCCCCTTGGGGATGTCACAGACTCTTTCAGTATTAACAATACCCCCCTTGGGGATGTCACAGACTCTTTCAGTATTAACAATACCCCCCTTGGGGATGTCACAGACTCTTTCAGTATTAACAATACCCCCCTTGGGGATGTCACGGACTCTTTCAGTAATAACAATACCCCCCTTGGGGATGTCACAGACTCTTTCAGTATTAACAATACCCCCCTTGGGGATGTCACGGACTCTTTCAGTATTAACAATACCCCCCTTAGGGATGTCATGGACACGTTTCAGTATAACAGTATCCACACCTTCTGGAAATTATGTGCTAGAAATTTCCTCTTTTCTGTCACTTTCTTTGTTTCTGCATTTTCCCTTTGCTTTCTGTTATTTCTTCCTATCATTTTCTGCCTTGCTGGTCCATTCACCTGTATAAAGTATTACGTGGGTTTTCATAGGATTGATATTGGGTACATGTATCAAGTGTATTTTTGGCACTTCTGTGGAAATATGCGGAAGCTAGTTTAGGCCTGTTTTATATAATTATATTTTACTGTCCTTAGTTGTGTGTAAATTTGTACATGTGGTCACATTTGGTTTTCATATCCCCTGTATGATAAATTGGACGGAGTAGTCAACACCAGAGGCATCTCCTAACATTATGTGCGTAAATGCATTTATATGTGTATTTAAATTTCTTTTCCTTTTCTCCTTGTTGAAGTTGTGTATATGCTGAAACAGTTATAGCCTTAATATGGCTCTACGCAGTCGGTTTGGCTTTGAACAAAATTAAAGAAAAAATTGTAAAGACACCAAACAGGGTGACAAGAAGTCAGCATGACACACAGGCAGATGGCTACAAAATCAAATCCAAAACAAGTGTGACCGCCTGCGTTCAAGCAAACAGGAACCAGATAAACACAAACACAGAATCAGAACGCGTATTTAATACAACCAGACAAGGCAGGCGCAAATTGTTGGCCAACTGACCTTCGGTTTCGGTTTCAGTTTTTAAAATAGCACCCAAAAACCCACCTCTTTCAAACTCATCTAACCTGAAGAGCCTAACTTTGCTAGTCCGTCATCAGACTATTTTCTCCTGCCTGTTTAATAGTGTTTTGTATCAGGGCATATAGAGCGAGGTGTGTGTGTGCGTGCATGTGTGTGTGTGTGTATGTGTGTGTGTGTGTGTTTGTGTGTGTGTGTGTGCGTGCGTGTGTGTGTGTGTGTGTGTGTGTGTGTGTGTGTGTGTGTGTGTGTGTGTGTGTGTGTGTGTGTGTGTGCATGAGTGAGCATGTGTGTGTATCACTGTACAGGTATGTTTGTGTATAGTTGAGAAGGGGTTCGGAGAGAAATTGAGTGGGAAAGGGACTGAAATACTTTAAGAAATTTCTTAACCTTTTTTTGTATGTAGATATATGATATGAGATATGCGAATGCATTATAATCTGTGATGTAATTTTGATTGTCAAGGTGTTAATGCTGTGATGCTGAAGTGTTTTTTTTTGTATATGAATTAGAATTTTTCTGAGATGTGTTTTCATTCAGAAAATGTCAACAAAGCCTTCGGGTAAAATTATTTCATTTTGTTCCTTTTTGAAACAAACTGCGCAGTGAAACGTATTGCACAGCAAGAGAAAATCCCTAGATAAAAGTTGCAACTACAACCAAAGTTTCACCAAGACAGAAAATGACAGGGAGAAAAGACAGTAAGCAAAGGAATCAGGCAGAAACAAAGAGAGTCACAGAAAAGAGGAAATTTCAAGCACAGGAATTTCCAAAAGATGGGGAATACCATTTGTACTGAAAGAGCCCCCGGGATACTTGCAGTAGGAAGGGTGGACACGGTGAATGGGTCAACAGGGAGATAATCAAAGAACACTTCTACGCACGACACTTGCGTGGGTCAACATGGAGATAATCAAAGAACACTTCTACTCATGACAATTGCGTGGGTCAACAGGGATATAATCAAAGAATGATTCTACTCACGACAACTACGTGGGTCAACAGGGACATAATCAAAGAATGATTCTACTCACGACAATTGTAAGGGTCAATAGGGAGATAATCAAAAAGCACTTCTACACACGACATTTGTATTGGTCACCAGGGAGATAATCAAAGAACTCTTCTGCTCACGGCAACTGCGTTGGGTCAACAGGGAGACAATCAAAGAACACTTCTACTCACAACAACTGCATGGGTCAACAGGGAGATAATCAGAGACCACATCTACTCACAACACTTTCTTGGGTCAAAAGAGAGATAATCAAAGAACACTTCTACTCACGACAATTGTGTGGGTCAAAAGGGAGATAATCAAATGACACTTCTACTCATGACAACTGCATGGGTCAACAGGGAGATAATCAGAGACCACTTCTACTCACAAACATTTCTTGGTGAAAAAAGGGAGATAATCAAAGAACATTTCTACTCACGACAATTGCGTGAGTCAACAGGGAGATAATCAAAGAACACTTCTACTCACAACAACTGTGTTGAATCAAAAAGGGAGATCATCAAAGAACACTTCTACTCACGACAACTGCGTGGGTCAAAAGGGAGATAATCAAAGAACACTTCTACTCACGATACTTGCGTGAGTAAACAGGAAGATAATCAAAGAACACTTCTACTCACGACACCTGCATGGGTCAACAGGGAGATAATCAAAGAATGCTTCTACTCATGACAATTGTGTGGGTCAAAAGGGAGATAATCAAAGAACACTTTTACTCACGACAATTGTGTGGGTCAACAGGGAGATAATCAAAGAACACTTCTACTCACGACAATTACGTGGGTCAACAGGGAGATAATCAAAGAACACTTCTATTCACGACAATTGTGTTCATCAGACATATCATCGCAGTCGTTGAAAGAGTCACACCGCATATGCCATGGAATACACTTCCACGTCATCCCTGTTGGGCAACGGAAGTAAGTGGGCGGACAGGTGTTGTTGTCTGCAAGACCAACATTGCCACGAGTCACAACATTTTTCTTGCGTTTGTCATCATCATCGTTGTTGTTGCTGTTTTGCTGGTAATTTTTTTTTCTTCTTGTTTGTGTGGGTTTTTTTTTAGGAAAATCACGCTGGTATACGAACAGTCGTAGGTTTCGTAGTTACAGCGTTAATATAGGGAAACACACACACACACACACACACACACACACACACACACACACACACACACACACACACACACACACACACACACACACACACACACACACACACACATATATATATACACACACACACACACACACATGATCACTTACCTATCCTCATAACACTAACTAACGAAAACATCAGGATGAAAGACAGCACTCCTGATATTATTTCAAAATATAATTACACGCGCGCTGATTGGTCCTTGTTTCAGACTGCTCTTGTCAATCAAGATTACACACATTATGAACATGAAAATGTCGACGTTATGTTTTCTAAATTCCAGGAGTCAGTTCGAGCTGCTGCAGACCTATCCATCCCGAAACTCAAAACTGTTAAGTCCAATAACCGCTTGGGTAATGTTTGGTGGACAGAGGCATGTGAGCAAGCAGTTCAGTATAAAAAAAGAGAAATACACAATATACATCAAAAGCAGGAAACCTGAAGATCATATAGAAATGAAAAAAGCTAACAACCAGTGTAATAAAATCATCGCTGAAGCAAAGAAAAATTATTGGGCATCATACTGCACTATAGAAATTTCAGATTTCAAGGATTTCCATAAAGTCTGGACAAAAATGAATCAAAATGAAAAATGGAGCCGATTTACCTAGTGTCCAATAATGATCGACACATGTCACAGATTTCCTTCCGACATGGACAAAGCTGAAATTTTTGTGGAACATTTTGCCAAAAATAGTAAAATAGATGGTTTGTATCCTATCTGCAAACACTACAGAGAAATGACATTTAACAACCCTATGTATACTGACCCAATACCTCAGAATGATCGCTGGTTTAATTCTCCAATCACCTTAGAAGAGTTAAAAAACACTATCTTGTCTCTACACAACAAAAGGAGTTCGGTAGGTATCGATGCAGTTTCAACTGAAATTATTAAACATCTTCCAGAAAACTATATTATTTTCTTACACAACATTTTTCAGAAATGCTGGGTTAGTGGAACTATACCACAGTTATGGCAAAAGTCTATTGTTATACCTGTATTAAAAGCAGGAAAGCCCCAAAACAATAAAAATAGTTACAGACCTACTGCGTTGACGTCCCATACGAGCAAACTGATGGAAAAATTGGTATTAAACAGACTTGTACATTACTGTGATAAAAATAACGTTATTCCAGTAAATCAGGCAGGTTTTAGAAAAAGGGAGATCCACAGTTGAGCACATCAAGAAACAGTTTGCCCGCAGAAAAAGTCTTTTAGCTACATTTTTTTATGTGAAAAAAGCTTACGATCAAGTTTGGCACACACGTTTATTGTACAAGCTGAAATCTATTGGTTTATCTGGCAATATGTATGATTACATTAAGTCTTTTTTAGCCAATAGAACTATTCAGGCAAGAGTGGGAACTAGTTATTCTACTTCACAACATCTTGATATGGGAATTCCACAAGGTTCAGTGATAGCACCGCTTTTATTTAATATTCTTATACAGGATCTTCCTAAAGCGCTCTCAAATCGTGTTGTATTGGCACAGTACGCTGATGATATATATTATGTATTTGGATGAATATTACTTTAAAAAAGACAACTCCACAGAGAGTGCAGAATTACATTAGGAAAGTATATCAATTTGATCTTGATAATCTTGGAAACTATATGTTAGAAAATGGTCTGTCGTTGTCAGCGGAAAAAACTAACATTATGCTATTTAATCCTGGTGGTACTTTAAGTAATTTACCTACTTTCAGATTGCTTGGTGAATTGTTACATTACAAATAGGTTGTAAAATTTCTGGGAGTCTTTATGGCATCAAAATTAAACTGGAATGTCCACTTTGATTATATTTCAACAAAAGCAAGAAAAGCCTTACATTTTTAAAAGATAATAAGCAGATTACCATGGGGAATGGATACAAACATACTAATTTATCTATCAACAGCACTTGTACGATCTAAATTATCCTATGCACAAGAAGTGTTCTTCAGTGCACCAAAATATTTATTACAGAAGATGCAAAGCTTAGACTGCAAAAGTATTAAAATTGCTCTAGGTGTCCCTACTCATGCTTCTAATATGGAAACGTGCAAAGTTGTTGGAATCCTGATTCTGAACAACTATCGTGAGCTAGCGACAGCAAAATTTGCAGTTAGAACTACTTCACAAACGGACAATTTTGTGAGTAAGGAAATTAAAATCATATCTGATGTTGACTTTCCAAAGCGAGCAAAAAGCATTTCATCACAAATGACTGTCGCAACTTACATTTCTGACTTGGTCAAACAATCTAACATAAATATGGAAGAAATAGCTGAGACACCATCAACAACGCCTATCCCTACATGGGAAATGCTAAAATCCTCTTTTGATATTGATTATATAGACGCTAAGAAATTTGAAAACGTCAACATTTCGATATCCACAGCAAGAGAACACATCGATGAAAAATACCGTGCCCACCTTCATACTTTTATCGATGGATCAGTCTTACAAAATAAATGTGCTGGAGCAGCATTTTATGTTCCAAAATTTAAAACAAAAAAGTCATTTTTCGTTGGGGCAAACATATATCTATCTTTACAGCGGAATTAGTCGCTATAATACAAGCATTGCAATATCTAGTAAATCTTAAACCCCTGCCTTTCAAAGTAGTTCTCTTTGTTGACTCAGAATCTGTATTATATGCCTTACGGTCTTTTGATACCGACATAAGACCTGATTTAATTACTGAGGCAAATCATCTTATACATCGTTTAACGGTCAAAGGTACAGATATCAGTTTATGCTGGGTGCCTTCACACGTTGGTCTTCACGGCAACGAAGTAGTTGACAGAGCAGCTAAGTAAGGCGCACAGAATTCTGATAATTCTATAGAATTATATGTTCCTACTTCCGTAAAAGAAGCTTGCAACTGCTCGAATCAACCTCATGGACTCGATTTCATGAACATTTCAATGAACAGTTTGTGTCACAACAAATGATAAAACTTACCGTTCAAAATGTATGTAAAATATTGCAGTATTCTTCCATGTATCATTTGAGATCGATTGTTGCTGTTCGTTTTCGTATTCAGCTAAACGCGTTGAAAACAAAATATTGTAAAAATGTCAAGTGCATTTGCGGCGAACAGTTCATACTGTTTCACTGGTTATTCTACTGCAAAATGCTACGTTCCTTTTTACCAAAAACGTTTACTCAAGAAAAGTATTCTGAAACTAATTTCCAAAAAGTTACATCACATCATTCTTTATTAGTTAAAATTTCAGAATCATTAGTTCACAGTCCTGTTAATGCATTACTTTAACTTTATGCGGTTTGTGTATTAGTGTTACAATTTCCCTTCATATTGTTGAAGTTAATTGTTAGAGTTAAGTTTTAGTTCCATTTTTCTGTTCTCCCACCTACTTAAGTCTTTTTACTCTATCTCCCCTCTGCACCCAATCCAACCCACCCAACTATCGTTCTACATTTTATTTCATTTATTCATTTTTTCCAGATGGTATTCCACTATGCTAAACAGTACACCACAGCTGATTGATCAAACAGTGTTGTACTGTGTCACTGTCTTTACTTTGGAAATGTAATGATAAAACAATCATTCTTTTCCTGTCTCTCACCACATTCTCTCACTGGCACACACACACACACACACACATATATATATATATATACACACACACACACACACACACACACACACAAAGAAACACACACTCACAGTCACACACACACAAAAACACACTCACAGATACACACACACACAAACACACAAACACACACAAATGCACATACACACACACAGACACACACACACTCACACACTCAAACACACAACACAACACAAACATACACACACACAAACACACACACACACACACACACAACACACAACACACACACACACGCACATGCACACACACAACCACACACACACATACACACTCACACACACACACACACACACACACACACACACACACACACACACACACACACAGAGAGAGAGAGAGAAGACTCAAAGCAGTCAGTTCGTCATTGTTATCCCAAAAGTCGTAGGTATCTATGTTACAGCGTTAATAGAGTGCAACACACACACACACACACACACACACACACACACACACACACACACACACACACACACACACAAACACACACAAACACACACACACACACATACACACACACACACCCAACACAGGGAGATAATCAAAGATCACTCCTACTCAAGATACTTGCGTGGGTCAACAGGGAGATAATCAAAGAAAAATTCTACTCACAACTACGTGGGTCATCAGGGAGATAATCAAAGAACACTTCTACTCATGACAATTCCTTGGGTCAACAGGGAGATAATCAAAGAACACTTCTACTCACGACAATTGCGTGGGTCGACAGGGAGATAATCAAAGAACTCTTGTACTCATGACAACTACATGGGTCAACAGGGAGATAATCAAAGAACATTTGTATTCACGACAATTGTGTTCATCAGACATATCGCCACAGTTGTTGGTACGGTCACACACATATTGTCTCAGAATACACTGACCCGTCTTGCAACGGAAGTGAGGGGACGGACAGGCTGCAAGACCATCATTGTTGCGTGTTACATTTTGTGTGGAGTTTCTCATCATCATTGTTGTTGTTGCTGTTTTTCTGGTATTTTTTTGGTAGTTGCTTGTTTGTTTCTTTGTTTGTGTTAGGAAAATCACATTTCAGATTTCCATAATGCTCATTTTTGTTTTTTTTGCCCATTTTCTACGCCACCTCAATGGCCACAGAAACAGTTTTTTACAATGAGATGACAACACCGATGACCGTAAGGATGACAATCATGATGCTACGGAGTTCAATCTAGTACTGAGACTGCGTGACAGGGCTGTTATCTATGTTTACTTTCACAACATATCTTGACATCAAAAACACTTCTACTCACGACAATTTCGTGGGTCAACAGGGAGATAATCAAAGAACACTTCTACTCACGACAACTACGTGGATCAACAGGGAGATAATCAAAGAACACTTCTACTCACAACACTTGCCTGG